>JAGXOD010000072.1:4250000-4565000 GCA_020368025.1 Brachyhypopomus occidentalis
CATCTTTGGTGCACCACTGTTTGATGAAGTTTAAATGAGCTGCCCAGCTATAAAGCTGTATATTAGGAACACATAATCCCTCTGATCCTATTGAGAGCAACGATTTCCCCTTTGAATTCGGGCTTCCCTCTAGCCCATATGAAGTCATGAATAATGGAATTAAACTCTGAGATGTCTTTTGAGAGAGGTACAGTGATCATTTGTAAAACGTATAGAATCCTAGGAAGAATGCTCATTGTAACTACACTCACTCTACCTAACAAATGAAGGCACATCCAGAGCTGCAAATCAGTTAAATTTTTTTTGCCTAAGTGGAGGGATATTATGCTTAAACAAGCTGTCTAGACAAAGTGATGCCATATGCCAAGATATAGTGGTCGTCTGGGGCTCCAAGTGAGCAAGTTCATTGGATTCCTGTGACCTACATTAGTGGCCATTGCTACAGATCTGGAAAAGTTAATCATATATCCTCAAAATGCTCCAAAATGTGTAATTAGTTTGACACGGTGGGAGGTGTTAGAACATTTTATTAATAATATCATCACCATAATGTGATAAGCAAATGGTTAGATCCATCGACAGAAACGTTATGAATATCAGGATCACATCTAACTGTTTCAGCAAAAGTTTCAATGATGATACTGAAGTTTAAAGGGATCAGTGTGCAACCTTTGTGCTTGGTTCCTCTACCAGTGCTAATAGGGTCTGAACGCTGGCCGTTGGTGATACTCTAGATCTAAATCAATTTAATAAAGTGCTCCCCAAACCCAAAATAATAATAATAATAATAATAATCTTTATTTGTATAGCACCTTTCATGCATACATGCAACTCAAAGTGCTTTACAGATTAAATAAATCAAAACATTAAAATGAAGCAAAGATTAAAAGAAATAATAAAAAATAAATAAAATGAAATGAAGTAAAATAAACAAAATAAACAAACAGGTAATAACAGGTAATAAAATAAAGGTAATAAAATGACAAATTCTTAAGATAATAGACAAAATTATGTAATAAAGTACTTTAGTAAATAGAACTATTAAAATAATTAGAACAAACATAAAATGTAACTAAATAAAATGATGAAGAAAGTAAATAAAATGGAAACCTAGTACAACAGACATAGATTAACTAAAAGCAGATCTAAACAAGAAGGTTTTACGACTCCTCTTGAAGCTATGCAGGGAAGAAATGTCTCTGAGCTCCTCAGGAAGAGAGTTCCAGAGTTTTGGGCCATAACGGCTGAAGGCACCCTCACCAATCTGTAATCGCCTTTTAGGAATCACCAGTAGATTACTGTTTGATGACCTGAGAGACCTGACTGGAACATATTTAACTATCATTTCACTGAGGTAAAGAGGAGCAAGACCATGAAGACATTTAAAAACCATCACCAGAACCTTAAAATCTATTCTAAAGCTGACAGGTAGCCAGTGCAGTGAGTGGAGCGCAGGTGTAATATGATCCCTTTCTCGTGCGGGTCAGGACCCTTGCAGCAGCATTCTGAACTCGCTGTAGCTGAGAAATCGAGCTCTTTGGGAGAGCAGATAAGACAGTGTTACAATAATCAAGCCTTGATGTGATAAATGCATGGACAAGTTTTTCACTATCAGCAGGAGAGAGCATATCTCGGACCTTAGCGATGTTTCGGAGGTGAAAATAAGCTGTCTTGCATGTGGTCATGATGTGTGATTTAAAGCTTAGCTCATTATCAAAAGTGACGCCCAAGTTCTTAACATATTGTTTGGCTTTCAGATTAATTTGATTTAAATAGGTCTGAACATCTTCCCTTTGTGAGTCACTACCAAGAACAAGAACCTCTGTCTTCTCTTTATTTAATTGCAGAAAATTGTCAGACATCCATGTCTGTATATCACCTATGCACTCAAACAGTGAGCTAATTGATTTTAGGGCTTTAGGTTCTAGAGAAATGTAAAGTTGAGTGTCATCCGCATATTGATGATAACTAATGCCATGTTTGTTAATGATATGTGGTAATGGAAGCATATATAGGTTGAACAGTAAAGGCCCAAGAATTGATCCTTGGGGTACCCCACAAGTTATTTTTTGATGTGTGGAGGAAGAAGTACCTAATGCAACATAGTACTCGTGCCCAGTTAGATACGATCTAAACCATTCTAAAACTAAGCCACTAAGGCCTACCCAGCTCTGTAGTCGATCAAGAAGTATTTCATGATCAACAGTATCAAAAGCGGCACTTAAATCTAGCAGAAAAAGGACTGAGAGTTTACCTGCATCTTTATTCAATCTCAGGTCATTTACTACCTTAACTAGTGTTGTTTCAGTGCTGTGGAGAGCTCTGAAACCAGACTGAAAAGTGTCATTTATTTGGTTTATTTTAACATAATCATTCAACTGGGTTGACACAACTTTTTCAATGATTTTGCTAAGAAAAGGAAGGTTAGATATAGGTCGATAATTATTGAGAATTGTGGGATCAAGATTTCTATTCTTTAGTAGTGGTTTAACCACTGCAGTTTTAAGAATATTAGGGAAATGTCCCAGTTGAGAGACTGATTAACAATCATTAGAACATCATTAGATAATGAGCTCAGAACCTGTTTGAAAAAGTATGTTGGTAAAGGGTCCAGTTCACATGTAGAAGATTTTAGTGATGAAATCACATCAATTAGTGTTATCATGTCAACTTCTTGGAAATCAGACATATAACAGTTAGGTTGCGTAACTGGTATCAAGGTTGATGGTGTATTTGTGCTTGTTGCTATGTTCTGCCTTATACTAATTATCTTGTCTCTAAAAAATATTGCAAACTCGTCACATTTTTCAACTGAGACAGATTCAGGGAAGACACGGGAAGTGGGGTTTACTAGCCGGTCTATACTTCTGAATAAGACAGCTGAATTTTTGGATGAATCGATCAAAGTAGAGAAGTAGTTTTTCCGTGCTGATTTTACTTCACTGTTATAATTATTCAATGTTGTTTTATAAATATCAAAATGTACTTCCAATTTTGACCTTCGCCAGCGTCTCTCAGCCTGCCTGCAATCTTGCCTAAGTTTTACAATAGATGGAGTGTTTCTCCAGGGCATATTTTTTATTTCTTCCAGAAATAGTTTTAATTACCTGCGGTGCCACAACATCAATACAGTTCCTAACTCTGTGAGTGAATGTTTCAACTAGTTCACTCCCTGTTTCTAAGAGGGGAGGGAGGGACTGTATCATGTCCGTGAAGGCCACTGCACTGCCAGCACTGAGATAACGCTTGGTTATTGTGCGCTTTTCACTGAGTGTTCTAATAGGTAATGACGCGTGTCAAAATGTCTTAGATTAAACAGATTAAGCAGATTAAACATGTATCCGTCCAATCAAATGCTTTTTAAGCATCTAACTCAAGTAAAAATAGATCTTCTTTGGTGATGTGAGTATTCAGTATGATATTAATTAAGCATTTAACATTGGTGAAGAAATGCCACCCTTCGATAAACCTAGTTTGGTTTGCGCAGTATTCCTTCAAATTGGCGAGTCAGGATTTTTTCTAAAATTTTGCCATCAACAGGTTGATAAGTATATATGAATATATATACTATATAAGTATATATGAATATATATACTATATAAGTACAGTATATATGAATATATATACTATATAAGTATATATGAAGCTTGATCTTCTGGACCTTTGTACTTTTTCAGGTGATCTTATTAAATGATGTTATCAAATTATATTTTTAAATATATCTTTGTGCATACAAAGCATTGGGGTTTTAAAAGCATCTATCAATGTTTTTTTCTAAAAATCCCTGTGGGACTGGGGCTTTTGTTATTGGGTCTTTAAATTTATCTATTAGCTCATTCTCTGTAAGTGGATCATCCAAGACTAATTTACCGTCTTGTTGGAAATGTTTTAAAGTAGGTGAGAGTCTGTCTAAGGAACATAAAGGAATCAGAACCTGATTTATATAGGCCTCTATAGTCCTACTTAAAGACCTCACTCATATCCTTATTCGGAATTTTCTTGTCCTTGGTTTCAACCTTAATTGGTGCTATAAAGGTACATTCGTCCCTCCCTGAGATAAACGCTATTTCCCAGGCCTGTTCCCATATTTCTAAAGCATATGTTCAGCCTTAAACGTTCTGTGCCAGGTTTTTGTGTTATTAAAGCATCAAGATATGAATGTGTGGCCGGCAGTGTTTTTGCTATGGCTTATCCAAGGTCCATAAATAGATTTCTAAGTTCTCTAAAATCTTTACCTTTAGGGTTATAGATCCCCCATGCATGTATCAGACCAAATTCAACAACATAAGACCAGTAGTTTCGCCAGAATGAGAAAGCCAAGATTTGTCTAACATGTTTCCCCATATTTCTTTGTGTATACATTCATAAATGTATTCATATTTCTTTGTGTATACATTCAGAGGATCATTATATAATATTCCCCTAACTAATATGAACCATACAGATAAGTATTTTCTAATGTCCTCAGTTGTCAATGGCAAATGCATATGTATGACTATAAAATACTGTATGTTCCTCCCAGTTTCATTTAATTTTCCAATGCTCTTTTCCAATGTCACTGAGATGTGATTCCTGGAGGAAGGCAATTTATACACATTTGTGTTTCAAATGATGAATTCCTCTGATGTTTCATGACCAGATTTGCATATGACCAGCATGCATTATAGCTTTAAATTAGTAATGGAAATGCGTAGCAGCGGGTCCGCCATTCCGTTTCACACAGCCTGGAGAGTTTTCACATTCAAGTAAAAAAGAAAACAAGAACCTCTAACCTGCGCGTATTTTATTTCATGATCCATGTCCAGGTTCTTGTTAAAATAAGCGAAGGCAACATGAAGAGTCGACCTCTAAATGAACCAATACAAAATAGTTTATTTTAAGGTTTCTAAAAGTATACATATATAGCTGCATTACATTCTACTGTTGGGACGCGTTGGGACTTCCCTGAGGCTTAAAGGGGGCTCATGCATGCAGCATCAGATACGTATTCAGCATGCACTCACAGCGCATGGAGAGTGAGGCGCGGCGGATTGTGGCTCTAATCATTAGCAGCACTGTCAGCCTTTGGGCCTCAGTGCAGGCATGCAGCAAAGCTACTGCTCAAAGGTTTATGCATCCACCGTCCTGATGGGAGATGAGCCTCATGTGGTCTCAGATCCCCTCCTGGTTTCATGCTCAGAGGATCATGGCGCCATTTGTGTTTTGCAGTTAATAACTCAGAAAATGAACACGTCTGCCTTGTCTCGTACTTAATTGGGAAGAAGAAAAAAGGAGAGAGTATGTGGACTCACCAAATCTTAAATGACACCTAATAAAAATAATCATCCAAAATTTCCATAATAATGAATAACATATAGCCTTTTTTTTTCAAAAGTGTGAACTGGTTGCATGCTTAGAAAATGAATTGGGTGTATTTAGCTTTCCGGTGTCTCCCGGAGTAGTACTGATTACCATAATGGCCTGTCAGGCCAGCCAAGACCACATGTTCCGGTCCAGATATCCAGCATTTGCACTCCAAGCACATTTGGAAATTACTTTTTCATTCCCTCATGCTTTTGACAGGCAGAGCTGCTTCTCATGTTCACCTGCATGTGAATGTGTAAACGGAATTCTGCCTTGTATAGAGAGGAATACATATCAAAGGAGCTAGATTGATATAACTCATAATCTAGTAAGGATATATAATTTATGTATCGTTTAACTCTATTTCCCCCTGTTGCTCTTCTAATGTAGGTATTTGAAGTCATAGCTAGTGCCTTGGCAATGATAATGGACCCCAGTTTGTACACACACACACACTGTGTAAGGATGAAACAACAATAAAGAACATCACTGGCTTTGTATAGGGCGAAGGTGCACATTTGAATTACAGAGTGAAGGTGCACTTTTAAATGCAGCTAGAAATAAATATCTGTGTAATTAGGGTGTTTTTTTGTTCCTTTGTACAAAGGAAGAGACAAACTGCCTAAGCAGCATGAAAATACACAGCAGGTCTACATTTCTACGTAGTGAGCCTGACTGGCATTACAATGCCTCTCCATATAGCCCTGCACATAGTCTCTCTGTAAATTGACTAGAGATAGTGAATCTCAGCTAAATGTGTTTGTACACATTATAGAGGCTCAGACAGTGCCAAGAGTCTCATGCAGCCACCAGTGCTGCACTAACTGGTTGGGGATAGATAAAGGTTCATGGGATTTGTCTTCTGCAGGCCCAATGACCTCGTCCTGCGTCTCACTGCTGCACCAGTGAAGAGATGCATCTCTGCAGGCGCTGATTCAATGTGACGCTCACATTCTGGTAAGGAACTGGTGAAGAAATCTCTGCTAAATTTGTAGATTAATCATTAGGGGTGTAATGTACAAAGGAGCCATGTTTCGGTCCACACCACAGTTTGGACATCACAGTTCAATGTGAGTTTGGTATGATAGTGGTACAAAAGCAACAAAACACCCCAAACACATGGGGGTTATTTTAAGTTATTTTCAACACACAGAAGTGAAAGTTAGAGTTTGTGCTATGCAGTGTGGGGTAGTTTTCCCTGAGGTAGTTGGTACAGCATTAAGCAGTAAAATGAAAGCACTGAACAAACACTCTCACCTCATTGGTTGCATTTTTTTCTTGTGGGGCTGATATACGATTCTGACATGTAGCAACATATTTGATGGTACCATAGTCTGCACTAGTCTACCTCTGCACATAAACATATGCTGGTACCATAGTCTGCACTAGTCTACCTCTGCACATAAACATATGCTGGTACCATAGTCTGCACTAGTCTACCTCTGCACATAAACATATGCTGGTACCATAGTCTGCACTAGTCTACCTCTGCACATAAACATATGCTGGTACCATAGTCTGCACTAGTCTACCTCTGCACATAAACATATGCTGGTACCATAGTCTGCACTAGTCTACCTCTGCACATAAACATATGCTGGTACCATAGTCTGCACTAGTCTACCTCTGCACATAAACATATGCTGGTACCATAGTCTGCACTAGTCTACCTCTGCACATAAACATATGCTGGTACCATAGTCTGCACTAGTCTACCTCTGCACATAAACATATGCTGGTACCATAGTCTGCACTAGTCTACCTCTGCACATAAACATATGCTGGTACCATAGTCTGCACTAGTCTACCTCTGCACATAAACATATGCTGGTACCATAGTCTGCACTAGTCTACCTCTGCACATAAACATATGCTGGTACCATAGTCTGCACTAGTCTACCTCTGCACATAAACATATGCTGGTACCATAGTCTGCACTAGTCTACCTCTGCACATAAACATATGCTGGTACCATAGTCTGCACTAGTCTACCTCTGCACATAAACATATGCTGGTACCATAGTCTGCACTAGTCTACCTCTGCACATAAACATATGCTGGTACCATAGTCTGCACTAGTCTACCTCTGCACATAAACATATGCTGGTACCATAGTCTGCACTAGTCTACCTCTGCACATAAACATATGCTGGTACCATAGTCTGCACTAGTCTACCTCTGTACATAAACATATGCTGGTACCATAGTCTGCACTAGTCTACCTCTGCACATAAACATATGCTGGTACCATAGTCTGCACTAGTCTACCTCTGTACATAAACATATGCTGGTACCATAGTCTGCACTAGTCTACCTCTGCACATAAACATATGCTGGTACCATAGTCTGCACTAGTCTACCTCTGCACAACCCAGTGTATTTACTATCTATGCACCTGCTGTCTTGAAGTTTGTCTATTATACTTTCATCTGCTCTTATGACATACAGCCCAACATTTCGTTATACTGTACAGGAATTTACAGGTATAATGCCATAACATTGAATTGGAATTGTATTGAAGTACAAAATAAATAGAATAATAAATATAATTTAATTTGCTCCACTTGTTTACATTTCAACATGTAGAAGTTGAACCAAATGAAATGTAAACAGCAAATGCTTTAGTAATCTTTAGTGATTGGTTGGTTGGTCTATCATAGTTGATAACAATGCTGTATCTCCTCGGCATCATGCTATACCAATAGGAATCCTTAAGCAATACTCTTAACACTTCATTTGTCTACAACTTTAATAAGAAAAGTTTATGTGGTATCTGTGACGTTTTGCCAATTGTTCCAAAAGTTGGAAAATTGGTAGATTAATAGAATAGTTGTGATCAGCTGCATATGTTAGCTTACATACATGCATGTGTATTTAATTAATCGAGATGAAATTGTTCAAAAACTAATGTCACAACAACTGGTGCCTATGGCAAACGAGCGAAAAAAGGACAATAAAAATGCTTTGGTTTACATTTAGCTTGGTGCTAAATTTAGCTTGACCAAAGCGCGAGATAAATCTAACACTTTCAAGGAAAGAAAAAAGAATATTACTTGCATGAAAACTCAGAAACATGTTACATGTAATGGCCCACCTGCCCACCTTAGGTTGTGGACTGTCATTGCTTTAAAAACAAAAACCGTGAGTCTTTGCGTATAATGTTGATATTATTGTTGCTTTGGGACCCAGTCTTAGTCTCTTGGCAGAGAAAAAATGTTTTGATCTAAAGTCTTCAGGTATTTCTCTACTATGGCTTCCTACAAAGGCCTTTAAAAGCAGAGCAATTTCACATCACATATCCAGCATTATATTTCCGAATGGGAATAGTTTTTTTTCTTGCATAACCTTGACCCTTTGAATACTAAATCAACCTCTGATGTTTGTTGCCAAAAATCTATATTTTTTCCACATCTGACTATGAAGAACCTGGTTTCAATCAAAGTTATCTAATCTTACTTGAACTCCATATGTCTGCCTATGTGGTTCAGCCAAGAATTTCAAACACCTGTTTGTCATGGAGGTGAGTCTAACTGTAGATTTAGAGACTTGATATTTTTAATATATCGCTATTGATTCCATGGGGGCCATGAGAAATGGCAACGTCTTCCTGATTAAATAGCAGATTTCGCACTTTTATTGACAGTTCAGGTCAAGAGGGACCAGGTCAAGCAAAACTGCTGTGTGGCATTAAACAAACCTTACAGAATGTTATAGCACCTGTTCCAAGTCATAACCTTTGACCTATGGAATTCTTATCTCAAAAGTACATGAATGGCATGTGTACACGTGTATACGCTGGTGCGCATGTTGTGAATCGCTGAACCCATGTGTAGCTCCTTCAGTGTGGCCGCCGGCAGAAGCTAAGAGTCGGTGAGAGCAGTGACATATGGGGGGGTTTGCCCTGCATGGCCAACAGCGTGCCGTGGTGTGCACAGCCTGTTACCCATGCTAATGTTTGCTTTTGATCACTTCTCCGCTGCTACCATGCTGCACTGTTTCAGCAGACTGGACGCCTCTCCAAACCCAGTGTTGTGGATCGCAGGCTGCTGGAGTGGGAAAGACAGCTGGTGAAAGAAGAGTACAGCTGTGCTGGAGGTGCCCAGTGTAGCTGTAGTCACATGTATTTGGTGCACTAAGCAGTACCATAGTGTGTGTGTGTGTGTGTGTGGGGTGTGTGTGTGTGTGTGTGTGTGGCAGGGGGGTTGGTGTTTGTGTGAGTGGTGTGTAGTGTAGTCTAACATGGAGGCGAGCAAGAGCAAAAGCATGTCTGCGACCAAAATGAATCCTGTCAGATCCACAGCGCGCTACATATTGGGATTAATGAAGGAGAATGTTCCGGCAGGAAGATCTTCACACCCGCTCAATTATTAATGCAGCGTGCCAGCAGGGGAAGAGGAGAGGGGGCAGAGGCTGGACAGAGAGAGAGAGAGAGAGAGGAGAGGAGAGAGAGAGAGAGAGAGGGAGAGGGGAGAGAGAGAGGGAGAGGGGAGGGGGGAGAGAGAGAGAGGAGAGCCGTGGACCGCAGAATGATATGCGAACGAGGACAGTGCACACAGAGGTAGAGCTAACTTTTTGAAGAAGAAGATCAATACAGCGATGGATAATGCCTGAGAGGCAGGTGAGGTTGCTTACAAAGCAAAGGAGCTGAGATGCCTTGTGATGCAGAGGGGTGTGTGAACGGACAGAAGAAGAACAAGCTGCCACCCTTCCCTCCTGATTGGCCGCGTGCGTGCAGAGCTCATCCCGCCATGGTTCCTCCGCGCCCTCTCTGCTGTCTTTGTGTGTTTTACTGTAGCGATGACAGGTGATAACATTGGCTTAAACGAGTTAGCAGGAGACAAGGCCAGCACCTGACTCTTTGATGTAATAGGTCCCACAGATGCCATTAAGTAGAGGAGGAGAGGTGGTTAAAGACAGAGAAGGGTCAGATAAGCCCTGAGCAGCCTGGCATCCCAACCCACTTACTCTCCCTGGCCTTGTCCTCCCTCTTCTTGCATCGATCTGCTTGTTATTGCACAGAATGGAGTTCAATTCTTCTATTCCTGCGTTTTGTTTTGGTCAGAGACTTACCTCTAACTGCAGGGTCTCCACTTTAAGAGCGGCACACACCTGCGTGCTTTGCTCTGTTTAACTCTCTTTACTATCTGTCTTTAATAGCACAACCCACATGCACAGATAAGACAGACCAACAATTTCCAGGTTTGTGTAACTAAAGCTGGCAGAAATCTGCTATTATTATTATTATTATTATTATTATTATTATTAAATGACAATTTTAGCAGTTGAATCATAGTTTGCTTTGGATTGTTGTTGTTCTTGAACTCAGTCTTAGTCTCTTGACAAAGAATGGTTTGATCTAAAGTCTTCAGGTATTTCTATGGCTTCCTAAAAAGATTTCGGGCTCTTCAACATTGTTCAACATTGTTCACATATCCAGCATTAGATTTTGGAATGGATAATATTTGTTTTTCAGTCAAAGATCACTTATGTTATGTGAACTCTATATGTCTGCCTATGTGGTTCAGTTATGTCTTTTTGTCATGGAGGTATGTCTAACTGTAGATTTAGAAACTTTTTATATGGCTATTGATCTATGAACATTGGCAACCTTGGCATTACTATGTTTAATTATTGTTTATCCATTTATGTGATGCTACTTAGAACGCTAAAGTCTGTTTGGAGGATCATTTGAGCAAGATTAGTTTTATCAGATATGTGCTGTGCCACTTCAGAACACACAAACACATGCATTCATCCTGGTGGCTGTCCATGGTTCTGAAAGCAGCACCACTGGTTCGGACAGCTGAATCCACAGAGCTTTGAGAGCAGGTTGGAAATGAGACAAGGCAGCCCATAGTCTCCGCACCTGTTCCCACTGACCTGCGTGCTGCTGGGTGACATTAAAAAAGCTATTTATGGCTCATAAAGCCGAATGCTCCTTGTGCCACATATGCTTTTATATGCCTTGTGCCTTGTACCCCCCCCCACCCTTAAGTTCATTCGTCTTATTGAATGCTAAATGCAGCACAATGATACAGGTATTGCCTTGAGAGAGGTTCTTTCAAGGTATTTTATTTCCATTTTCCTTCTATTAGGCCTTCACCCAAAATATAGTGTCACATCAGCTCCAGGCAATGCTGCTTGGCCACAAGGGGTTCTGGGCTCTTTCACCCATTTGTCACCCTATTGTTTTCACCTCTCTCTTGCTATGAATTAGCAGCAGTGTATATACGTCCCTGACTTGTGTAACTCACCCTGTACTGGCAACCCTGGCCTCTAGTTGCCTCGGTTTGCAGCAGTGAAGTGCTTGAATGTTTAATTATCAGTGAATAGAAATAAACAATGAATGAAGAATGAAAACCTTTCTCAGAACACAAGGACACTTCACAATCAAAATACAGCTTCTACATCCAGTCAACACACAGCTAAGAGATGGCAGTCAGTTGCACACAACATACTCTCAACCAAAAGCCACGGCCCCCTGGGGGATTGCATTGGGTACAGGAAGGGGAGAGAGGAGAACACCGCACCATCCATCACTGGGCATGCAGCCATACATTCACACACACACACACACACACCAGGGCAGTTTTTAGTGTAGCCAAACTTGACCTAACCTCCATATTTTTGAAAGGCCACTTTTATCAGTACTAGCAGCCACTTTGAATGCTTGGTTATGGCCTACGAGCCTTCTGTCTTCCAAGTTCTCATTAATGCAATTCTCAGAGACATGTTGAACAACTTTGTTGAGGCGTATATAGATATGGAAGTTTTAATATAGTCCAAGTTGAAAGAGGACCACACCCATCTTCAAGAGAACTAGTTGTACATTGAGCTACAAAATTGTGAATTTTATAAGCAGGAACTTATAAAGCTGGTGAAAATTTGTGAAAATTGTGAGGAGGTGGATGATAACAAGTTTGTCAGTAACACATTTGCCACAGTTCTCTGTAGTCAAAGAACTACAGAGTTTTTAGGTATTGGGAACTTCTATAGATTCATTTGGAATTTTTGGGTATGGGGGCCATCCATTTCACCTCACTCTCGAAAACTGTTGAAGTCTGAAGAAAAAACAGTTCACATCCTTAAGCAGTCAGTCCCCCTAGACGTACCACCATCTTCCAGTTCAGCCTGCACGTGTTGTGGGACCCGTTGGATGGGACACTCTGTAGGAAACATGCCAGGGGCTGCAGGATGAGCCTAAACCTCGACAGTATCCCGACAGCCTCGTATATGTGTCCACTGCTTTGCACCATCAAGTGGTACAGCGGGAACATGAAGTGTTGGGTTCTAAGCATCCTGGGATGCGACAAACTGTCCAAATGTTAAGGATGGGTTGCCGTTACTTTCCCAAGGTGTGTTGAACTATGTTAGCACATGTACGACGTGTACCGTTTCCAGGGCTGCTATACTGCTATACTGCTGGACTCCTTAAACCTCTCCTGGCTCCTCAATGGTCACAGTCTCACCTTGCTGTGAATTTCATCATTGACCTTCCTTTCTCTGGACAGGGGAGACATCTGAGGCTTCAGCAGTAGAGGACTGGCAGTGTTCAAATGAGCAGACCTGGGAAAGTAAGTCAGGCTTCAGAGGCCATGCTTCACTTTAAAGAACAAGCAAACCGCTGACACAAAACCACCACCAAAAATCGTCCTTGTTACTTGGCATGGCTCTCCACCCTGTACCTACACGTTTGACTGCCATAATGAAAGGGCACTTAGTACAGTCCGTCCTGTCAGATCCTCTGGAGGGGCCTCTCTTATAATACAGGAACTGGCCTCTGGACCCAGACGTACCGGAACTGGTCTCTGAGCCATCGTCAGAAATCAGCTTCACTGGAATTCTGAGCTCTGTCTGGATTTAGATTTTTTTTAATTGTTTTTTTGCATTTTGAATTAGTACCAGTGCCTCAGTTACTCAGACTGCATTTCTGTCAGTTACTCAGTCTCTTTGCAGTTTTTTTTTTGTCCACTGCAGACTGCATTTCTGATTCTTTCTCTTGTCTTTGTGTGCTTTCCTATTGCTGACCACTGCTTTGCTTGCTACATGAGTTTTTGGATTATGCTTCTAGATTTCTATGGCTGGTTATCAAAGTCTTTTTTGATGTCTTGTACTGTAGTGCTCTGTTGAAACTCTACACTTCAAACCTTATTCAAACCTTAACCATGCTGCATGCAGCTTTCAGAAGGCCAGCACTTAGGATCAACTGCTGCATCCAGTCAAGGTTCATTCTGGCCGTATCTTGGGGTCAGCAAATATTTGTGCCTTGTTTGTCAGCCATTTGGAGACTGTATTACCATGTGGTCAATTCAAGACTACATTTACTAAGAGACCACCAACTTCACTAATGTGCTGAATGTCATTTACTCTGGAATTATTACTTTTTAGACATATATTGCAAGTACAACATGGATTCAAATATTATACTGGACCTTAATAATGACTCTCCAGACTCTCCTTGCTCTGACTCCATCTGAAATTGCTAACTAATATCTGAGTCTTATCTTGAAGAAATATTAAAAGGTTAAAAAGTTTGCCTGCCACATTCCGGAAACAGCCACATCCTAGTGATCACGTTCAAGCAGTGTTGCCATATTAAAATCTAGCGACTTTTTCTGGTGTTATACGAGGCTGTTTGGAGACCCGGATGTTGCCTAATCATAAGTTAAACATCTAGCTTGTTAGCTCATCATGTCTCATTCTAAACTCTACACTAACTCAAACGTACAAGTGGGAATCAAAGCCTGAATTCAAAGGCTGGTTGATGTCCATCCATTATGTCTGATGTGGTCTGAAGTAGTCTGGTGTTGCAATGAGCACAAGCTGCCTGATAATGTTTTGCAGCTTTTGACACATCAGCTGCTTACTGGTATAAATCAGCTCCCTCTGCTGCTGGACCTGCCATAGAAAACCTTGACCAAAATGAAGATGGGCTACTTGTTCATTGAGACAGCACAATGTGTGCACACCAGTCTTTTGATGAAATTTGATATTCTAACATTTAACAATACAGGACAAAATTGATTTATGTAATGTGGGTCTAGACAAAGCATTAAAGGCATGAAGTTATTTTGAGAAGTGATAGCCTATTTCTCTCCCACTACATTAGTCATTGCTTCTACAGTGTCAATTACATGCAAATAGATAATTATGCAAATTGGCCTTAAGTGTACAATAGTAAGTGTAGAATAGACCTATACCTGATCAACATATAACTTAATAAAGACAGACAGTTGGAATTTGTATACAAACCAGTGATCTCAACATTAGTTAACTAGCAAAGTTAGATCAGTTGCAATTCATTTAAACCATTTTCAAAACAACCAATACATAGCAGCTGAACAGTTGGTAATTTTCAAGTAGAGCATATGCTAATTAAACAACCACTGAAAAACTTTTTAGCAACATCCCTTATAAAATGTCGATTGTACTGAAAGGCCAGGCAGCATGTCATCCTCCTTATGACAAAGAACATAATGACATAGTGGTGCTTCACATATCAATATGGTGGGGTTAGCCACCCTTCAGTCAGTGCTTTTCTATTCCATCAGCTATGCATTTCTTTATTAGAGGTCAGCGTTTACAATCCATTTGTGGCAGGGTCAAAATGGTCATTATGACGAACCATCGATGTTTCTGAGATAATGCAGTTGTGTGTAGCAGTGGGTTCGAGCCACCTCCCACATATTAGAGAAAAAATACAGAACAAGAACTCATAAACAAGAGTACTTCCTGTTTCAAACGCTTATTGTTTTATCTGTCAGACGACAAATTCTGAGTACCAAAATGTCGGGTGCCCCACCTGTCTTCAATCCTCTAATCCTGCCACCAAACTAATTACTGCAGTAGGACTGAAGATTGCATAAGACCAAAGCCTTCGTCTGTTTTGATTCATCGTGACACCTTATTCATTAATTTATACATATTATTCATTTTAGAGTGGGATGTTAGCCCATAATCTTCCACTGATATTGTACTGTTTTAGTACTGTTTTTGTACCGGATCCAATGGCTCAGCACCTAGGTGCGCTCCAAGGCCGTAGCACACCCCCAGGGGGGTGGGACTTTTTCGAATTGTCCCAGTGTCTGCTACCAGCAGTTGGGCGATCCATGCCTCTCACGCAGATGAGGCGCCCGAGCAAAGTGCACCTCCTTCGGGCACGCCTGTCTGATTCCCCCCGTCCTGGAGGTCAGGTTGGCGCTGTGGAAGGCATATTATTAATTTTAGAGTGGGATGTTAGCCCATAATCTTCCACTGATATTGTACTGTTTTCAAGATTAAAACAGGACCAAAAGAGAAAGCTAAGCAGTTTACAAATCAGACAGACACCAAACCGCGACCCGTTTACTTTTAATAGATTTAGACATCTTGATGGCTTGTTTTTTTTATAGAAATTCTCTAACCACATATAATAACTTCTCCCTGGGTGTTCGTACTGTTTTATACTGTTTTAGAACCCTGACAAGGTAAAAGCCCAGTTTGTCATGTGAGATGTGCATTAGGGGAGAAACTGCAAGGCTGCATGCACTTCAGTTCAATTCAGCGTTATTAGTGTGGTGCTTTTAACACCAGACATCGTCACAAAGCAGGTTTTCAGATATCTGAGTCTAGACTCCTAATGAGCAAGCCCAAGGCAACAGTGGCAAAAACAGATAGCAAGAGAATAAAAACCCTTGAGAGGAGCAAAACTCCAAAGGGAAACCCATTCTCCTGGCCTTACCACAAACCAAAACCAAGTGCGCTGATTCAGAAGGAGAGGTGCACTAAACCTTATTTAGCTTTTGATGATTTTAGAAATTGCAGCATCCATTCAAGTGTACAACATTCATGGTGGTGGAAGTGTTCTATGCCAATTTGTATTACAGCACCTCATTGTGGCAACCGTATTTATGATGGTTAAATATTGATGGCTCAGATCTCCTGCTGCATTACATTCAGCACGGTCCTGCTAATTTGCATTCTCCTTTATTAATGTATGAACAAACATCATTTATTAATTCTGTGGTCCATCTTGGAAAATATTCTCTCAAAATTCCAACTGGTATAATTTGCAAATCTTGTAAACCAAGATAAAACAAGCATCTGTGTTTTCTGTATCTGCTTTTGACAGCTTGCCCATAAAACTGCAAAACATGAGGCTCATCTGTCTGAATTAGAGATTCAAGCACCTCAGACATTTCCATAAATTTGTCAAGCCATAATTCAATGTAACCCCCCTGGCTGGAGCACGTATGCATCTGCAGGTCTGAAAATACTGCAGTAAAGGAACATTTGTGAGATGTGTAGATAGACCCCTAACCCATGTTTCATTCTGAACTGGTCCGTCTACAAAGTCCTCGCATTCTCAGATATTTCCACAGACATTCAAGATAGTTTGGTCATCTCAGAATGTTACTTTGAAACGCATAAACACAACTGAATCGACGGCATGGATTACCAAATGTGATGTCGCGGGTGTTGCGCAACCATGAGGCGGACATTTGCTGAGAAGGCCGTTTTATGTAATCCGTGATTTCACAGTTTACATGACTTGACAGATGACACACGAGAAGAACGATGTGGCACTGTTAACAGTGAACAAAACAACTACACATCGATAACCCTACACAGAGCCAAGGCGACGTAAACGGAAACTAAACACCTCGCTAACAAATATACACGATGATACTACAACATGCAAACACAAGCGACCCAGCATACGTATGGACTCTCAGGCATCATCTTAGAACGAACAGACACTTACAGGGACTCTAACGAAGACTTCACTCGTAACATAGACCATGTAACACCAACATCAACGAACATTCATCGTAAGAACACAAACCCATAAAGTAGAAATACAGACAAGAACACACGAACATAAGCTCTCAAACAAGAACTATTTTAACAATGAACCATAACAAACATCAAACATGTACCTAAACACTAAGACAAAAAGAACACACCAAGAAGTAACACCTAGAAATCTGTTGCTATATGCAGCACAATATGCTATATGTTTTAATAGAATACCATGAAGCAACTTCAAACTGCAGACATTTATACTAGTTCCGCTAAAGTTTTAACAAGGCGCAGCTGGAGTTGTTACGCCGAGGGGCGTGGCCATGAGCGATCTCGGGGGAAAGGCCGAGATGACGAATCGGCGGAGGTGGGGCTAAACGTGACACCAATCATGAAATACATTTTGTAATGCTGCAAAATATAACTTTTTATTAGGTTTTTGTTGTAGTATAAGGGCTAAGACCACGAGTCTAATAATAAAATCATTTAAAAAAACTTTTAAAGCTATTTGGAGCAGTGTGATTGTGACTCTGCACTTAGGTGTAAGTATTATGTATCATATGCTTGAACATGACTGCATGTCCATTGTCCGTGTTGCTTTTATCACTCTGTCTCCTTGAATCAACTGTCGGTGCAACTTTGTGTGTGTGTGTGTGTGTGTGTGTGTAAATGTGGCATGCTTGTCTGCATGTCTGAGTGTGTTCTCATTTCTCTCTGCGAGTGTATGTGTACATACCTGTCATGCAGTCAGCATGAGCTCTGCAGCAGTGTGTCATATCTGCAGGACGTCCGGAACAGGGTGAACGGCTGCCAGACATTTGTGCTGGTTTCATTTCACAGGTGGACGGGCACATTAGTTCCAGGACTAATCCATCACCAGCAGGCCTGGCTGTGAGTCAGAGACACCCCACCCTAATATCCCCATCCATGGGCTTTAGACCTCTGAGAGCCCTTGCACCAATTACACCCTCCTTCCCCGAGCCCTGCATTCTCTCTCCCATCCCAAATTGCTTTGTTACTGGTGTCTGGAGGTTGTCACTCAGGGGCTCAGGGTTACTGAAAGACAATACAGAGGTTATGGTTGCCAGGAGAGTGTGGAGGGCAGAGAAGACCCCCCCCCCCCCGGGTCTCTGTATTCACACTGTAGTGTTGATCAGATCACAGTGTGAATACAATATATATATATATATATATATATATATATATATATATATACTGCAATTCAGCTCAAAACTCTAAATATGTTTGCATTTTCCACAAAGTATAACAGCACAAAGATAATTTGTTCTAGAGTACAGTAACATGTTGTGTTAATAAAAAAATACACTTAGAATTAATCGAATGCTTTTTACTGAAGCTTAATTGTCAAAGGAATAATGGTTAGCAGCGTGGATCAAGGTGTGTATTCTTTGTTTATTCTTTGGAGATTAGCTGCTTTATGTTTAAATGTGTGGGTATGTATATGTATATATATATATATATATATATATATATATATATATATATATATATATATATATATATATATATATAGAGAGAGAGAGAGAGAGAGAGAGAGAGAGAGAGAGATGAAGAGAAAGAGAGAATGTTTTCTTTTTTTGGTTTATTCTCTGGAGATTAGCTGTTTTGGAGACATACGATAATTATTCTCCAATGAAAGAAACATTCTCAACTAGAAAAGTTAAGCAATAGTCAACCACCAGAAAAACACACCAGAAAAGCACAGGGCTTCCTACTGAGAAGTGCAGGGAGAGGGCGGGATGCATACTGCTCCACAGGTGAGAGCAATTCAGCAGTTTACCAGAGTGAATGTGGAGAGTAGATTGTGGAAAGCATGCAAAACCCTTAGAATTCTGATTCTTTTTTGCTTTCTTGAATGTGTACGCATGGCTTTGTGGTGGAGCAGGATTCTCCTCAACAAATGTAAGTATATTTTTACACAAAATATAGAATAATGTAAAAATATTTTTCCTAACCCCCCCCAAACCCAAATGTGTAGACAATATGTTATTGGGTTTTGCAGTTTAGTGTATTAGGTTTCTATTTTGGATCCAGGGAACAGTGGAGCAAAATTTTCACAATATCCTTGTAACTGCTGCCATAACATCTTTGTCATTGAATGCTTTACATTTATAATTGGATGAAAACAAATACCATATCCAATTCTTATTTTTTTAAATGTATAGTACATTTCTTTTCTCCCACACCAAGTACACATGGCACCCTGTAATCTGCTGTATCAAGATGCTATAGATGATTCATCTTGTTTATTCAGTTGTGTAGTAAGACTCCCTGAACTGCCAGTGTCACAGCAAGAGTTCACATTCATGAATCAATTCATGCAATCATGCATTCATTATCTTTGCCCGCTGATGTGTTGCTGATGAAAATCTTGTTGCCCGTTAATGGGTCGCGCATTGAGCTTTGATTGCAGAGTCCCGCCATCCCCACGTGTGGTTACGGTGCTTAATTCCACCTTAAATGTTGATGCTTGCATGCACATGAAGTCCAATTCCTCCAGGGTAATTGTAGGAGTTTGTGTGTGTGTATTTGTGTCTGTCCATGCATGCATGCATGCATGAGTGTGTGTGTGTGAGTGACAGCGAAGGTGATGAACAAAGGTTGCCAGAAGAAAGCCATGCTGCTAGATCAAAGGCAGAATGTTGGTGTCTTTCCCTTCACTAAAGCCCTTAAAAGGATTTTCCTTTAAGACCTGTGGGAGGAAAGTGAGGGGAAGTGGTGATGGTGTCAGATGGAGCCCCTCTGAGTGGGGGGGGGGGTGGTTCAGGGTTCAGCAGTAGGGAAGAGAGACACGCTGTGATGGCAATATTGTCCACTTCTGGACACAAAGGGTATGTGGCTTATTTTAAAGTGGGACCCCAACAGGACTGGCTAATAATGGTGGCAAGCAGCACGGTTCTGAAAGACCAAGAGCCGTGACCCTTGCCAGACTTCACCATCTTCAATATATTAAAAAAACGGCCTGATATTGACTTTAAGGCAGAAAGTGTAAAAACCCTCAAACCCACTAATGGAAATTTTCCCCGCAGGCCTGTACAGTAAACACCGTAATGAAGACAAGGTGTCAGGTTCATTCAGTAGGCGGTTTAATTTTAACCCTCTTTTAGAGCATTAGGGCTTTGCACTTGGTGCTTAAGGTTTTCACTTCCAGAACTTTATTTTTTCCACTAGCCTTCTAAGACTCCTTGCTGTTCATGTGAAGTGCTGTGATCTGTTTTGATGGTACACATTGCCCAGATTCATTCCACAGATGTCTCTTCAGTCCAGCCTCTTAACACAGCCAATTAAAGCCTGTGGAAATGGGCCGGAACATGTGAGAAACCAAACGGCCTCCAGCTCCCTCCCGGGCTCTTGCTCTTGAACCACCGTGTGTCAATAAATAGGCCTTGCTTCTAATCACCACAGGCCATGTGTTTTATTAAGTGACCAGGGGTTGATAGTTGCCTTGATCTCAGTCTCCCATTGCAGGGTTCTCCTCCACCGTGGGCTGATGGAGGCGAAGCCTGTGGATGCCTTTGTTGCTGTGGTCTTCAGGATGGTGCTATTTTTAGCAGATCCATTTGAGTTGTGATGGATGTGAGGGATCATTTGCATCTCGCAGAGGTTCTCGGCCATGGAACGCTACACGGCAAGAAGGAAGGGGGAAATCTTAATAGAGGTTGCACCCTTAGAGATAAAGGGCTCTCTCTCTCTATCTCTCTCTCTATCTCTCTCTCCTGTGTCTCCCCCTCTCCCGCCCCTTAGTTTGTTTTAATTGCTCTCCACTTATACTTTCCAGCAGAGACAGAGGTGTTTTGCCTCAGGCAAAGTGTTTCATTATGGTATCAATTTATCAATATGATGTTTGATCTGGAACTTGCTGGAATGCTTGAAGACAATTTGTTGTGCTACTAAATTACAACATAAAAAAAATAGAGACATGAGTATATAGTATATTTTGTGCTGTTACTGTCGTTGCATATAGTCTTTGCAAATGCTGCCTTTTCATATCATTATAAAGAGGTCAAGTGTTTAATGTGGGGAAGTCTGTATGAGTACTGTTTGCCAGGTGCAGAACTACTGCAGGGCCCAGACAGAAGGTATGTTAAGTTTCAGCACTAGGAGTTGGACAGCTCCATTTTAGTTGTAATACACAAGGCTGTTCAGCAAAACATAATGGAAAGCCAGAATCTATTTGGTCAACACAAATTAGAGCAGTTTTAGTAATATTGTAAAGACCCCATCGAAAACAAGGCACAAAAAATAATAAAATAAAATAAAAGCAAACAGATCAAATACCCAGGGGGTGAAGTAGCTTGAGATAGTTAATTGATTTTGTCAGTGTGTCTGTCTCTCTGTAGGTCTAATTAATATGATCTGATTACCGTACCATTCCGGATCTGCTGATCTGCTGTAGAGCTCTGTCTCATGGGGATGGGTGTTCTCACGTTCTCTTCTCTTCTTGGTGCTTCCAACATGCCTTCATCATGCATGAGGTCTTCCTCATACACACGTACTCCACTTTCTTTTCAACACTTTGATAGATAGAACAGTAATGTACTTGTAGGAACTGATCAATCTTCTAAATAAATTAGTTATCATGAAATAAACCAGGAAAGAGGTGATGCAGGAAGGGATGGGGGGGGTCATTCCAGGAACGATCAATAACCTCCTCCTACCTAAAAATCTATTCAGCACTGAAAATGATTTTAGAATTACTTGAGTGCATGCTAATTTGCCACAATCAGAGATTTTGTGCTGCACGTTGTCTTTAGATATTGATTAGGGAGTGTTGAGTTGGTAATCTGCTAAAGGCAGATTCTCCTAAACACCCAACCTGGATTTATCTTGGTCAGAAACATCACAGATATGTTTATAAGCAGGAAGCATACGGCTGCACAGGGCCTGTTGTCTCATTTCTTGTGTTTCTTAAACGGTAACATGGTTACTTGTCCTCGTGCAAATTTTGAATTATTGATCGTCATTGCAGGAATTCAAGCTTCATGTAAACTGGCTTCAACTGTGAATGGAAATATCTGGTGCACATTTCTCAGTACATTTTAGCTGTATCACCTCAGCAGACTCTCAGAGATGACGGGGCTTGCTGCCTGTCTATTCAATTGTGTGTGCGCGTGTGTGCGTGTACTGTATTGACATGTTTACAAATGGAGAAGGTGAGTTAACAGTTTGTCAACCAAACTGCTCTATGAAGTCTTGTTTTCATCTGACTGCAGAGTTTAGCACATGTGTGGTCTCACACACATAAGGGTGTTCATGACTCAATGGCCACTTTGACAGTGTCCTAGTACAAATGGTCAGTGTTTATTCAGGACTGTAAATCAATGCTCTATCAGGCCTGAGTTCCTGTAGCTGATTTCTTGGTGGAGGGGATCTGAGACAGAGGTGATGGACTTGGGAGTTAGTTTGGGAGGAGTTTAGGCTTTGAGCTTTTGGCCTTGCGCTCTCTGTCTATTTTCCTGTCTGGCTACACCTCACTCTTTCTCTAACCCATCACTCTTTCTCTCTCTCTCTCTCTCTCTCAAGTGCTTTTAAAATGTGCATTACCTTCATTTAGAAAAGTGTAAATAAAGAATTGGGGATTAAGTAAGGACTGAGGGGCCATGAGGGGAAAAACAGGTATTATTAACACCGTAACACTCTAGCAGTCAAGCCATTTCTAACCTTTATGTATGTTTAAGGAAAAGATTCCCTCATGTTGCTAATGGTTACGGTGGTGCTGAGAGGGGAGGGCTTTGTTGGATGGTCTTTGTTGTCCATATTAAGACATTGGACAACAAACACAAAGCTGAACAAGCTCTTAGCAATCCCTACAGGACACTAGGCGGCAGGACTGGGCTAGGAAGACTTCAGGTCCTGACTGCGGGAACCTGTGGGTCTTAAATAGTGACTGTAAAGTGATGAAAACAACAAGCTGCATGTCAAGTGAATGAACTAATAATGGGGGGGTAACGAGAGGGGCGGAGCCTGAGAGGGGGTGTGTCTGTGCCAGTGGGCGTGTCACTCATAGGCTGGAACCGGCATAGCGTGACGGTAACATAGACATAACTTTCTTCATTCTGTTTTGAAACCCTAGCATTTGTTCATTTGGCCATAATACTGCCTATAATCCTTTTCTGAAATCTGGAGAGGACAACTTTACCTGAAAGTTTAAGCCAACAAACAAACCATAATCCAAACAATTACTGTAAAATGGCTACTGCTTAGCTTGAGTAAATTGTTCACAAGATTTCCCATATACAGCCAAAGTGGGTGCAGAGTTTAACCAACATCTGGACACGCAGCAGGGCTGTGTTGCCAGGGAGCTGTTAGCGAGGGAGGAGACGCAGCTCCAGGCGTGAGCGGCACAGACGAGGGGGCGTCTGCCAGCTACGGGAGCACGGCGGCGCCTTGCCTCAACAGCCTTGCCCACATTGTTTCACATTTATCAGGTTAATTGTTGGCTTTGAAACGGGATGATCATATTGGCTGCCATACAAATATATCCAGTTGCACAATAGTGATTTTATATTTGTCTGTGCTTTGATGGATGGCTTTTACCACATATTCCAAGTAATCAGAATATATATATATATATATATATATATATATATATATATATATATGTGTGTGTGTGTGTATATGTATGAATGCTTTGTAACTCATTATAAATGCACTGTAATTCACAACAAATATGTACTGCATGGAAAGTGTCATGTTTTCTCTGCTTCCCCTCCTAGCGTGGGGCAGGTAGCAGCGTGGGAGGCAGAAGGCTCACGTCTGCTTCCTCAGACTCCCATGTTTCCACCCAACTGCACCTTTTCTTTGCACGTTGTTGTTTGCGTGTTTTGTTTCTTCCACTCATCTCCTCGTAATGCGTCACGTCTGAAGGAAGCGTAATATTGACTTTAGCAGTGATTCTTTGTGCAACACTTTCGTCTTTGAGTGACAGAGATCCACCTCGTGGTAGCCGCCTTCTGTCTCTGTGGGAAAAAAATAGATCTTTTGAGTTCTAAGTCAATGTTGCATTTATATATTTTATTGTATTTAAAAAAAACATGATTGAGAAACAGCGCTGCACGTTCTGGCCTCTTCTCTCCCTGATCTCCTCGTTCAAGGACATTCTGTATTCAATGATGAAAGGAGATGAAGAAAGAAGGTGGCAGTGGGACCCGTCCAGGGCTTCTGTCCCATCCTGGTCTCCTCTGCTGTCATGAGCTTCTGGTCATGTACACAAACCTTTGTTGGTAGGGCACAGAGTCCCTGCGATTGTATTGTTCACAAAGCTGGGAGGCTTTGGACAGACAGTACAGATGCAGTTGAGTCTTTGGTTAGAGGGAAGATATGCGAAGCAGAAACCGAGTACCCATAACATTAAGCATAATGGCCTGCAATGCAAATGAGTCTTCTCAACATCAGCATTTCCTTTATATACAGGCCACTACGGAGAAAAGGGTGTAAACCAGGTTGAAGTGACGGGTCGTGGTATGCGTGAGACGTTAATCTTATACATGACACAGGGTTTACTGTAGCTAATGCCATTGGTTAAGTTTTGCAGAAGAGATGGGGGCTTGTCTGTTTTATTGGTTAAATGAAATAAAGATCAAATGCAAGGTCCTTGCTGAAATAATATGATTTCAGGCTGTTGTCGTCTGTCTCTGTGGGTGATGCAGGTGTATTTCCTGTGCATCTAAAATGGAAATGCCTGCGCTTGATTAGCTTCGTTATCTCTGTAATTGCCCCGTTATGCAAACTGGATAAGCCCATATGTTCATTCTTGCGTGCCTCCTTTTCCACAAGTGTGCTATAATGAAGCAAAACATTGAGTGGTAATCAAACTTGCATGGAGGCCGTTGATCAATTTTAGATCCATAATAAACCCCCAAAGCACATTGACATGGGTAAAATCCATTATCATCCAGCCTGTCAATCAGGTCCTGTAAGCCTTGAGATGAACAAAGAGAATATGTAACAGTGGCAAGATGGCATGATTAGAAAGAATATGCAAGGCCTCAGTAGAGACTTGGGGAAGCATGGTACTTATTTACAGTGCTGCATTTGTTTAATAGGGTCTCTGAGTGTTGGGTTGGTTCATTGTGCCCATCTATCCATTGTCATCCGCTTATCCGTATCCGGGTCGCGGGGGCAGTAGCCTAAGCAGAGAGGCCCAGGTTTCCCTCTCTGCAGCCACCTCTTCTAGCTCTTCTGGGGGGATACCGAGGCGTTCCCAGCACAGCCGGGAGATATAACAGCTATAATAGCTCTTGTATATAGCACTTGTGCTAAAATGTTAATTGAATTAAATTGAAGATATTATGGAATTAAATCAATAAATTTTTGCTCTCTAATGTTTTGTTGGCTGTACAAGTTCACAAATGCTTTGGTGTACACCGATTAAAGACGATTAGAGACATCTTTAATCTCATTTACGTTTTAAAAGTAAAACGTCTGTATCTCCATTCCTCTTCAGCATTTCTTAGATGATTAGTCGTGTGTAAGAAATGCTTTGAAACCAATACTGGAGTGGCTAATCTGGAGATACGGGAGGACTCCCGATGGGCCGGCTCATGTTAATCTCCAGTTTGGGCCGGTTGGATGTTTCATTTATTCAAATTCCTCCTCCATGGAAAAAGTGAGCCGGGTTTGGGTATGAAACTTCAGGTTTGGGCTGGAAAAGGGACCCGATCCAGCTCTGTGTGACACCTTTAGACTTTTCAGGGACCAAAGCTCAATAGGGGGTTTGGGGCACCAGACACCACAACGGTATCAAAATAAGCAATAAATGCCAATAAGACCAAATTAGCAATGAAAGTCTATGCTGGGTTCCTAAATGCCCTAAAGGTCTTGAGTTTGATGAGAACTATCTGGTGCAAGAACAACCTAGAATCAGCTGCAGAGTCCAGAGCCTGGTGCTCTGTGAGGGGGCGGAACTGGGGAGGAGTGGGTGGGGCTTGAGGGGGTGGAACAATAGGAATGGGTTTGAGAGGGTGGGAGGAGCTACAACATCTGAGACAGGTCAAGGCTCGGCAGAAAGAGAGGATGGATTATTAGGCATAGTCACATTCTACAGTGTGTAAAATATGGAAATATAATGTGAACCAGCTAAAAGTGCTGTGATGTATTAAAGAAAAAATATTTTGTATAGATCTCACCGTGATTCTTAATCCAAAAATGGCATTTTAACTTTTGAAATGTTTATGGAAGGCTTGATGTTGGTGTTCTAAAACCAAGGGATTGTCTGCCTCTTTCAGGAGACATGCATTACAGTAAGAATAATTTTACAAGCATTTTTACTTTTCCAGAGAGCACTTTTTATTGTGAGAAGAGACAAAAAAGATCTGTGTAGCAGCATATAAAATATATTTGCTCCTTCAGGAAAACAGACCTCTTTAGAGAAGAGACCGTTAGACTCCAGCACACATGCGGAGAGAGACACTACGATGGAAACTGGGCGGCAGAGTTATTGAGAGACTGCAGAGGGAGCTGATAGCAGTGGGATACCGTCAGCAGCAACATTTGCTCTGAGTGCTCATGCTAAGAACTCCTGCCTTCTGCTTTTCTCACTGAGGGACAGAGATATGGGATCGATATTAGAAAAACCAGACAGAACGAGCCGCTAATACCTCGGGGTTTACGCTCCGACTTCATTGCTGTTTTGTTGGAAATAACAACAACAAAAAATGTGCATCACTGGGGCATGTAGTGAGAAAATGATGTAAATCTGTGGGGGGATTTACTTACAATGGCTAAGTGAGGGTTCAGAAATTGGCAAACGTCTTGAGAAGAGGCTCCCACATTTAGGCAAACGTGCGCTCACAAATAGGCATGTGACTGGTGAAATACAGCTGTTAAATATGTGCTGCAGAGAAGCCCCTGTGGCATCGGTCTCTTGTTTGCTTTGCCTACATCCAGAACACTTGTGCAGATAGGAGGTGAGGAGAAATCCATTACAGATAGAGTGCTGGCGAATGGTATCTGAGAAGGCGAGACTACTCAACCAGCGTCTCGTTATCACTCTGCCTCTGCGCAACACACTCGCAAACATACACAAGCGTCTCTCTCTGCTGGAGACAATGTGGCATATGCTTCTGAATGCCAATGGAGAGGAGGATTGTCGCGGTTGTGTTGATACCATGTTGCCTTGTTCAGGTGCTGGGTGTGCAGATTTGTTTTCACCATGCCGGCCCAACGAGAGCCGAGCCCCACTTCTGTGCTCCTGTCCACAGCCAGTCCACCTCTTCTTCACTTTGTCACTTTAACTCCTCTCCATCTGTACCAGACTCTTCACCTTCGTAGGTTATCGTGTGCACCACACCATCAGGGGCAAGGAGACCATGCTTGGTGACAGCGCGATCCTGCGGCAGGTTTTATAGACGTGCGATGACCAAGCATAAAAGTGCTCGGTGCACGAAGATAGTGTTGAAAGTGACGATAATGGCAGGACTATGGACTCACTATAATGAAGCAGCCGTTAAATTAAAAGTGCTTTACAAAGCCCTCCGTAGGGATCCCATCAGCCTCTGTTCAACTACTCCTTTATCTCCGCAATCCCCTTATGAAGTGGAGCTCGGCACCACGATTTCACTTGGATCGGCAGGATTTATGGCAGCGAACACGGAGCCACCAAATGCTTCCAGACCAACGTGTGGTCCTCACTGTATTTATTTGCTCTTTATTGTGGCTTTGATTGATGTAGGGTAATTGGCTGGGGATAGATTGGGTGGGCCCTTGAACGTGTTTTATTGCTTTTGTGGTGATGGTTTTGCTGGAACTAAATGGCTGGGGGCACATTGTAATTTAATTGGCTTCCTACTAGATGCTTTGACAGCCACCTTCTCCAGACACTGGCGATTAACCCCTTTGGACACTGAGTGATATTAGATCACAGCTGCACATCGTGCATGAGAGGGGCAGGCTGGGAAGATGGATCGTTCTGTCTGGGTTTTGTAGCCTACCAGGGACTTTCAACAAATGATACAGTTTCAAAATCTCATTTGGGATGAGGGATCAGGTCCACGACCAACTGAACTGCACCTAATCAAACGCTGACCGGACCGTGGAATACGAACAAAATCTTATTTTTGTATAAATTATTCAGCATTTTTTATTTCCTTCACATATTTTTTTCTTGAATAAATTGTCCAATTTCAAGATCGGCACAAAGACTTCGGGCTTTATCTCTCAAGAGAAAAGAGGCGATAGAACTTTCTTGTCATCCCATGTGTATACAAATATATGGTAGAGCAGCAGAATGTTCCTCATGGGTCTCTGTACAGCATACGAGACGGCCAGTGTTTACAGGACAGAGGACGGACACCAAACGGTGCTCAGCACAAACATTTTACACAAAGATCGTGTATAGTGAAATTAGCCAAGACAGTGCAGCGCAACACAGTATATTATAATACAATAAATATACAGAGCAATTAGTCCTGACAGTGCGGCACCACAAAATAAACGAGACACAATGTATATGCAGCATAAATGCAATAATGAACCAGTTTAAATCCACAAAGTATATAAACAGTGTAAAAAGGGTATAGGTGTGCTGAACTGAGCTTAACTGCAAAATGTACATGCTAAAAAGTACTAGCATAATAATTAAGAGTGTAATAGAAACTGTGTGAACAGCTCCAGTGAAGTGAATGTGGACAGTTTAGAGAAAGCTAGTGGAAGCGTTCTGCCCTATCAGAGAGGTATGTGTGGCCAGAAAATGAGGTTAACCAGAAAAACAGGCTGTTTTCATTTAAACTGCTTGACTACACTTCTGAAAACGGCATGTAAGATGAAAAAAGACGGAAGCACGAGAGGTTCTAGAGGTAATCAGATCTCAAAAAGAAAAGTAAAACAAGAACATAAAACTGGCCCCATTGTGTATTCTTTTCTCCCACATCTGTGGTCACTCAAGCACCAACGCTGATTTTTGCTCAAACATTGTAAGTGTCGACAGGGAAGAGGCTTCCTGTGTAGAAAAGGTGCAGAAAAGGCTTATTCACTCAACACCACTGTAACGAGCGTCCGTCAACACACTGGCAGACAGACACATAGCAGGAGAGTCCATGATCAAAGAACTGTAAGGCAGCATCGGTTGAAGCTGGATGGAGAAACATGTCATGGCAGGATCCAAACAAGCAGGAAACCCACACAGTGTAGGTAGATGGGCAGTCCAGACAGGTACGCTAATTAGTCTATCCATGAATCCACTAATGCATTGCAGGTGCATATAGATGGTGTTAATGTGTGTGTGTGTGTGTGTGGGGGGGGGGGGGGGACTTAGCTAATCCAGCATAGAGACTCCCATGAGGGACGTACCTTGACAAACATGCTTAAAATTTATAGACAGGTATTGCAGAGGGCAATGAACTGTGGTACATAAATTCTACCATTCCTTCCATAAAGGTCACTTCTATCCAATCATTTCCCATCTCTTCTATCCAAAGGAGATGGGAAAGGTGATTTAAGGTGTTTAACGCTAACTCAGAGCATTATCACCTCCTAAAAGCATGCAGGAGAGTTATTAAATTAAGAATCCTTGCTTTGTCTAATCCTGCCCTGCTGAAAAAAAGACTCTAGTGTTTTGTGATGTTGCGTCTGGCTGAGGATAAACCTAGTCAGAGGTTTGAGGAGTCCTGGCGTAGGTTGCATAAGGGGAGTGCCTAGCTGGTGCTGGGCTGTAGGAGATGGCGGCTAGAGGGAACTGAAGGTGTGTGATCAGTCTGTCATTTCTCATTAACACCAGCTAACGGCACTGTGGCAGGGGGCACAATACTGCGCTCTCCAAGGGACCTGCCATGCAGCATATTATCACCTGTCACCATCCCCAGGCATATCAGCCTCTCCTCCCCTGTCCTGCCTGCTGTCTGGGGCCCACCCCCTGTGCCTAATGGAGATGTGATCATTTTGTTCGCAGAGGTTTTTTTGACTGCCCCCCCTCCCCTCCCCAGTTTGAAATGTAGTTTTTTTTTGCATGGTTAGCTGTAGCAGCCTGAGAGTTGCAGTGAAGCTGACAAAAGAAGCAACTCTCCTTGCCTCTCTCTGCCTCTCCAGGTGTGGATGACAGGGGCTGGAAAATAAAGCAGCTCCATCTCACAGCAAAAAAAAAGAGTCTGGAAAAAAGAAAATCTGAAAGTGAGGAAGAAAAATCCCCCAAAAAAGGGCAGAGCACAAATGAGGCTTTGAGGAACTATGACAGTGGAGACAGATTCATGAGTGAATGAAGATGTTTGTTATTGTTGGGGGAATGTGAACAGTATTGGTGCACTTTGCTGTGTGGGTGATTGGTTAAGGGGTGAAATCACAGCTGACATGGATATATGTATGACTTTCTATGTCATTCATATGATGTGTTTGTTATGCCAAAGAAGCTTCGATAAAGAGAATATTTGGAAGGTTTTTTTATTACATAAATGTATACATTTATATTTAGTCATTCTGGATGCTGGCAGCAGTAAAAACAGGTCAAATTCTATCCAATTATATATTAATATTCTTAAAGAATAAGAAGGGTCTCTTTAAAGACCCATGAGTATCTGTTTTTTGATTGCTTCATACAAACCTTTGTATCAAAGCAAGGGCCAGTACAAGTTCCCATCAATTTTTCACACTGCTATAAAATAGCCTTAGGTGTCAACCCGAGACAGAGGGAAGACATTAGAGGAAAAAAGAGACGGAAAGAGAGCAACATTTGTGACCCATTCAGAGAGCTTGGTGGATGACATCAAAGGTGGGAAGAGGGTGACCAGCTGATACTTATCCGTGCATGCTGCTACGTCTGATGGGGAGATGGCTGAAAACACCATCAGTACTTCCACTCCTGAATGGAGATGATGGAGCTGTCGTCTGAATGAAGAGGACAGGGATGAGACCACTATTTAATTTCTCAGAGTTGAGACTTGAAGCACAAGTCATTATATGAGCCTTGCAGGCAATGGTGCAAAAGAGTTGCAGTTTGGAGAAGCTGGGCTGATAGCCTGTCAGGCTTCTAAGGTCACGAGGAGCTAAAGGCTGAATCCAGCTGGGAACCTGCTGGGAAATAATACAACCTTGCCAACATCAAACAAACATCCACCACGCATTCCCGTCTGTGTGTGTGTGTGTGTGTGTGTGTGTGTGCTTGGGCAATATGTGGCTTGGAGAAAGGACACCTTGATTGCTTGTTATTTAGACAGACCGGGTCTAGCTATAAGAGAGGCATATATATATATATATATATATATATATATATATATATATATATATATATATGCCGTAGTATATATTGAGTGAGAGAGAGAGAGAGAGAGAGAGAGACAGAGAGAGAGAGACGGAGAGAGAGAAAGAGATGACAGCTATCCTCTGTGAGAGAAAGATCTGGCCCAATGCCTCTATTAGAAGTTAAGGAAGGTAACAGAGAGATCTATTATACCCTGACAGAATAAATGACCAGCTAAACCATTACCCACACTGCACTGTGGTCTGGGGGTTGGGGTGTAAACTTGCCTCTGTCTCCGTGGTAAGAAGTGAGCCCTCATCAAAGGGAGCCCAGCAACCAAGCACACATGAGCAGCCACTGTCTGTCTGCACTGTGGCAAGGTGTCCCCATTCTGTTACAACAATCTCCAGAACTACAGCAGTGCAGTCAACAGCTCCTCGGAGTGCAGTCCATGCGCAACACATGGCACTTAATCAAACAGAGATGAACTGCTTCTCAGTTGTGTTTATTAGCATTATTTTTCTTTAGCTTCAAAAACACTTATATTTTAGTATATTCTTCCCCAGAAGGGCAGTGTTCTTTTATGTGCTGGGCTGAAAGAAATCAGTGATATCCCATTCTTTATTTAGCAGTTGCCCTTTTCCATAGCTTATATGGAATATGAGGAAGCTCATTGACAGAGTATTCTATAACAATTACAAATAGCTTGTCAAAGTATATAACTAAATAGGTCACCCAAAGACCAGCACACGTCTCATTTTTATAGTATCTAGCAGCATAATATTGCCATAAATAAAAAAAGGGGGGAAAAGCACTATGCACTATGTATGTAAATTTCTAAATGAGGTTTGCAAGCAGAACACACTGCCTGTCCTGATGTTAAAGGCAATATCCAAGACTGTGACTTAAGTCAGTCAGCCTGTTATGGAACTGATTTGTATGCGGTAAGTGTGCTATTCTAACTATGCTAACATGATACAGTGAAATCCATTTGGTCTGATAGAATTATTCCAACAAATATAGGTTTCTCTGTGGCCAGCCTATCTGTGCCAGTACCCAGGATCCACTATGTGAGTAGAGCATGTTGGTGTATACGAGCAGTGGGCAGCCATCACACTGGAGAGCATGTGAGGCATATGATTACCTCCATAATGTGTTGATAGGGGATTAATGTAACGTATTCTTATCATGCTTCATTCCCTGGCTGTGGGCACAGTGATGCTCCTTATACAGGAGGAGAGCTGATGCCTGTTTGCTCCCTAATGGACGAAGCTTCCAGAATCCAAGCTGAGGTGAAGAGACATATCAGTGCGTATTCCCATCTGGCACATCTATCTCCGAAGCTCACACACTTTCGCATATGCAGTGTATACCTGCTTCAGCCCTCTACTCGATGCATAGAGCGTTTTGTTGTGTTGTCTATACAGCGGGTTGAGGTATGTGCTCTTCTAGAGGGCACAGTCACTGATCAAATAGCCCTGGTCATCTCAGACAACTGAACAATTTAGATATCCATCAGTGAGGTGGTTGCCTAGAGCGTTTCATTACTCTTCCTATATTCAAATGTAGAACTTCGGTCCAGCGACAGTCTGTCAGTCATGTAAGCATTTTCAGAAAAAAAAGGAATCCGTACAGTTTTTTTTATAAAACATTGAAAAAAGTATCAGTGTCTCTAAAGGGTCAGTATACTAGTTTTGTTCAGATTCAGTTGTATTTCCTTTTTTGGCTTACCTTTACACAGTGTGATGTTTGCCTGTAGAGCGTGACATTTAGCTGTGGAGGATTTGACCTGGGACAAAGTTAGCAGCCTCCAAGTCTTTAGTTAGTCCACATCCCCTGCCTTATCTGCCTGTAAGGAAGCATACTCAGTCCCGCCAGTAGCAGGCAGGAGGGCACGTAGACGGCCTCTGATCTGCCGGTTAACTCCAGATGGAGACCTACATTTTGTCCACCCAGGCATGGCCACATGCCTGTGCTTGTTCACCAGAGACTGGCATCTTTGGAATGAATCAGATCCCTTCCTGAACTGGGATATTTTCAGCTTTAATCAAAGACTTGTCAAGGGCAGCCTCATCCCTCAAACCTTAAGTAAGTCCTATCTAACAGAATAACTGTTCTGCAGAATGCAACAGAGGACCATCAGAGGATGCAGACCAAGGAAGGGTGGGTTGGAGAGAGGATACAGTCAGGGAAAACACTGCCGGAACCCCCTTTTTGTTCTAACTGAAAAATACCATCATGGAGGAATAACCTCACATTAGCAGTATGCATATTTTGCATAGCACAAAGTTGTAGAATCAGGGGATGTGTTTTCACGTAGCTCTACTGTCCCCATTGATCTGGCATCAGAAACCAGACACTCTTATTTCCCACACGACCCTTCTGTGGTTCAGGGATTGTGCAGCGTCTGTTTTGCGCAGAAGGGCCCCATCTCCAGGGCTTCAGCCGATAAGCGCAGCTTGCATTATTAATGCAAAGTTACAAAAGACAGGGGTCGGGAAAGAAAGGCGTGTCAGCGCAGTGATGCATGGCAACGGTTACTCAGGCTACTCAGGCCTTTTTTTGTGCGAGCCACTTTATGGCTGACTGGGTCTCCAGGAGGCAGGACCATGCTGACAACCATGAATGAGCAGACGAATACACAGAGAATATTTAACAGTTTACCATTTATGTTCCTAGCCAGAAGGTCCTGTCTGGAATCTGTAAGGAAGTAGATACATTGACCTTCAGTAGCAGAGGACAGAGTGAATCTGATGACCCCGGCGTTAAGGAATGGATACATGTCTCAAGGGTTTAATGCCGAGCCTCAGGGCAGTCACAAGCCTTTGTATGAGACGGGGAAACCCATGTACAGTGCAGCCTATTTCAGATGGAATATGTAAGATAAATCAAAATGTTCGCCCATGACATTTATTAGAGGTAATCCATGAGGGAGCAGAATTGACTTGAGGGAAATATATTTTGATTTATCGAAGGGGCTTGAGCAGAGGAAGACGGTTTTTGTCTCCGGTGTATTTGAGGCAGGTGGTGGGAGATCAGGTGGTAGTTAGTAATTCACTAAGCATAATAATTCACAGGGAAACTGAGTCATATGAATAAACTTTTGCCCTACACAACTGCCTGTGTGTGTGTGTGTGAGAGAGAGAGAAATAAAGAGAGAGAGAGAGAGAGAGAGATGGAGAGAGGGAGAGTTTGAGGTTGTAAATGCAGGGTTCTGAAAGACAGGACTGGAATGAAGATGAATGAATGGGTCTGGAAATTTGGATAAATTTCAAAGAAAGTTTGGATCAAAACTTGCCATTATGAACAGAAATGAAATTCAGCTCTGGGTGCATTTGGTTGTAGTTTAAATCAAAGATATATCATGCTACAACTCATGCAGTGATGGTGGCCATTTGAAAACATTTGCATAATTCTGAGATGCACTGTTGCATAATTTTTAACTCCATGTCTCACTGGAGCTTTCAAGGAACTCCATTGCCTTTGATTTCTGTGTTGGAGAATGACTCTTCTCATAAAGCATTTTGTTATTCAAATTCCAGAAGTCAAATGAAAATGAATATATAGAAGCTCATATGCAAATTCACAATCTTTAATCTGTGCACGTATACTTATTTACATGCTGAGGCTTTTATACAGCTCTGGTCAAAAGGCAAAAGGGGAACTGTAGAGACCTCTTTTTGTATAAAAAAAAAAAAGAAAATCATAATTCTGTCCTTTCGTTCACTCTCAGCTCTCCCTCTTTCATGACACCTTTTATTTCCCCCCTGAGTTACGGCTGCACATGGTGTGACCCTTTTGCTACTCTACAGTTGCCACCTTAACAATACCATAACGGATCACTGATGGGGCCTCTGATGTATTCAGCTGGAGGTAGGGCCAGGATAAAATTACTTTCCTGAGAATTTGCCTCTGCCCATCTATCCAAATTTCCACTGGAGAAGTCCAAATGGGCATCGTATTTCTGAGCCTTATTAAGTCCCATAAAGAAGCTGCTTTGTTACTCTGCTGGAGTAGTAATGGCCGTGACCCATCCGGAATCACTGTGACACTGTGGACTGGGGGCAGAACAGAGAAAGAAATACTCGTCTTGATATTAGAGAAAAGCAGAGGAAGTAGGAGAGGTGGTGCTTGAAAACATTCACATTTGTCTTTCTGTGTTTTACAGGAGTAACAGGAGGAGCTAAAAGTTAAAAAAGACAGTTGCATTTTGACAAAGGTTCATTTAGCTAAGTCGATGTGACAATGTGAGATTACTCTGAACGGCTATGCTTGACACCTTCGTGTTGCATTAACTGACAGTCTTATAATTTATAATAATCGCTCTGCCGTCTCTCAAGGGTTTGCAAACTTAAGTGACGATTTGCTGTCATGAACTTGAGTCAACTTGTCACATGCTGTACACTACTACAATCTGACAGGAGAGTATGTTTTTTCTCCTGTTTTTTTTGTTACTAAAATGTTATTCACTGTCTCAGAAAGATCACCTTCATCCAAACAATTTCATTTCAGACAAATATGTGTTTTTTTCTTGGAAAGCTTAGAATATAATACAGAGAAGTAGAAGCAAAATGCTTTTTAGTTTCAGAATGAACATAACAAACATGAGCAAACCGCAGTGATCCCTATCGATCAGTTCAGCCATCGCCAATCCTCTCTGACGCATTCTTCTAATTGCTCCTAGGTGAGTTGTCTCAGTACAATAGCCTGCCAAACACATGCTTGTGTGATTGTGTTGACTCCAAGCACACACAGGCTGTGCGAGCGTACTACACACTCAGGCTGTGCGAGTGTACTCAGGGAAGGGAGGAGCGAAAGAACCATCCTTGTCAGATAATGGACAAGATGGATGTAAATCAGTCGCTGAGGCGGATGAATGGGATCCTATTAGATGTGTAAACACTTGGTGAAGAGGAAAATAAACTCTAAAGCAACAAGTATGTTGAGCAAAGCCACCGGCAGAAAAGCACAGGGATGCAAATTGTTTCATGATTATTTTTAATTAAGCTCAAAAATTAAATCACTGTGAATTTTCTTCTGTAAGAAGATTTTCAACATCACATGAGGATGTGGAAGGTGTTTCAGATTTAATAGCAAAAGTAAATCAAAGATTATTTTGCTCAGATGCCATGTTCATGCTTGTAAGTGATCATACTGTATCTGCCATTAGTCTGAAAAGACATTTCACCAGAAGGGATCTGCATGTGCATATATGTATATGTAAGGTTTAGTCAAGAAACTTTCGCAGAAGTTCTGCGGCATGGCGATCATCCTAATGCACTGGTGGGTGGCTCTATTTAAAGTGAACCCAGTGCATGCAGTGCTCTGAAGGGTCTGTATCACCGCATACCTGCCACATAGTGTCCCACAGGCTGCTCTCCACCTCCACCCCAACAAATCTATCAGGTCTGGTTTATTCTGGACGAGATTAGCATGTTTAGAAGATTCTTGCTTGCATAAACCCACAAAGCGGATCCATCACTCTTGAACGAAATTACCATGCATATTTACTTTCATATCAAAATGAATCATATTAACTAATAATGAGACCTGCCCATGGAGTACCCTGCCTTCGCCCGGAGATGCTGGGATTGGCTCCAGCCCCCCATGACCCCGACTAGCGGGATTAAGCGGTACAGATAATGAATGAACTAATAGTGAGCTGACATGATTGAAGTCTAATCAAATAGTCCTGATAGACTCGAGGGGTATAACAGTGGGAGAGATGTTGGAAAAGCTGCAGTAGCAACCAGCAAGTCCACAACGTACGGCAAGTGATGGGTGCAGATGAAGCTACAGTAGCTACTTCAGATTACTTAGCAAGGCGGGACTCAGCAGGTCGGTAAAACTCACATTTTGCTACATTAAGGTCAAGGGTCACTTTTGCATGCTTCAAACATATTCTCAAAAAAATAGCTTGAGAGTTTAATGTAGATGATAAGATGTAAAATGCATGTTATTGCACTTACCAATAACACTGAATCAAATGTAACTAACACAGCGTACCTTAAACTTTACAACTTTTTTCACTGTGGCTATCTGACCAACGTTAATCTGATACACAAATCATTTGAGCAATCCAAAAGCATGTATATTGTGTGTATTTTGTGTAGAGTGTAAATTGTATGGTGTGTAACTTTGTTAAAAAAATTGTGGGGAAGCTATGTAAGCAGTATCGGCCTGCTGTTGTGAAATGTCATTATTAAGTTATGTTATTATTAAGGACAAGTCCGACAGCATTTCTTCAGTTAAATATCTGATTTTGATTCTACTCGTATCACTGTAACAGGAGAAATTGTGTTGCTATCGGTAGACCTCAAATTCTCCGTGGGAACAACCTTATGATTGTGACAGGCTTTCAGTATATTCATGTGACAAATATGCATTTTGCGTTGACTGTCACCGAGGTGCAAAAAACAGCTGGCGTCACTGCGCTTAACGTCCTGTCACAAGGTAGATGGAGGCACGGAAGCAGCTTGCAAGCATGAGTGGCTTTTATTATAGTCTAGGGTGAATATACTGTGGAGACCAGAACTAAAGATACGGAGGAACTACCAAATAAAAAAAAAAAGATCTGAAAACACACACAAAAAAAAAACTCCATGTGCAAAGAACAGGGAGAATAGCACAACAATGAGTAAGCAGGTGTATTCATAAATATGCAGATCAGGAATAGAAATACAGGGGAAGACATGCAAGGAACACCTGGGGACAATTACAGGGAGGAGCTAGACACTCAGGTGCCATGATAAGGGAGTAAAGCAAAGAAAGGGCAAAGAACCAAAAACAAGCAAAAAACCCAAAAGCACATAGCAGTCAAAGTACTAAATATGAACTGAAATTAATACCTTATCTCTGGATTCTAATTACTTAGGAATTTTCTTTTATTAGGGAAACACATTTTCCATATTTGTGTCGCCATTATGCAGCCATTCATAAAAAGTGCTCATAAATTCCAACTTATTACACTTTCCAAAAAGCAAACAACCAAACAGCCTTTCAAGAGTAAACACAATACAAAACAGCCTGGTCAAAAAAGGCAAAGTCATTAGAATATCCAGCTTTCTGATAGTATCGGTACCGACTACCAAATTTGTGGTATCCTGACATCCCTAGTATATCATATCCCTGGTACCATCATCATCTAGTATCATCATTGATTCTATTTCCAATTCTCATAATCAAATTCCCATCTCATCCTCAAGCTTCAGCTTTCTCAGAGCTATCCTCAGCACCAACAGTGCCTGGTGAGTCTGCAATTCCACCTGGTGAGTCTGAAACACCACCTGATGAGTCTGAAGCACCACCTGATGAGTCTGAAGCACCACCTGATGAGTCTGTTTGTCTCTTCTTTTTGGAGAAAGGGATGGGACATTTAAGACTCACCTTTTGAGACAGTAGAACGCAAAGGGACGGACTCAGGGTGAACCAAAGCTTCTGTAACTTTGCTGAAAATGAAATAAAGCCCTACCTAACTAGCACTAATCATCGCAAAGAAAGAATTAACCATCCACTATCTCACAATTACAATCATCTGAATGGCAAACGCAGTCTGTCCAAACCAGCAGGACCGATTCAGTTATCCTTTACAAGACCCCAGATGTTAAACCCTTGAATAAAATCTAGACAGATTGCACAGTAATAGTAATATAGGTTAGAAAAGGAGTAGTTAGCCTGCTGGATGGGTGGAATGCACCGGATATACATTATTTTCCCCCGGAGACTAGGTAATAAATAACCAGAGAATACAAACTACACAGCCCAAGGCCAAAGAATCTATGAAGCCAATGAACAAAAGCAACAGAGGCTAAACAAGCAAGCAAACAAATAGATGAATTTGGGCACCAGCTGGTATCAAACGTCTTTTATCTGACAAGACAAAGGAGCATTAAAAAATGAGTCTTATAAAGTTGGCCTCTCTGATCAGGGGGCAATCAAGGCTTCCCAACCAGACGGATTCCTCGCGTCTTCGAAACACCCGAAACAAGGCACACGTCATGTGATCCACAACATGGAACTGTGGTGATCTTGTTTCTTACATTAGGTTGTTGAATATGTCTATATATGGACGCACACACACTTCTGGCTTAGGAAAATGTATCTAAATGCTTAGTGTGTGTATCTAAATGCTTAATGCTTGTTTACAGCAGTTTGAAGAAAGCTTGAAGCTGTTGTGATCAGAACCAGTTTTGGAACCAGTATGGTCAATAAAATTTGGATTCATATAGAGCTTGTTTTGGAGATATGATTTTCAATCAAGGTAATCATAAGAGTCAACTTAAGTGTGGATAAAATTCCTGCGCATCTGTATTTCTGGCTTGCTTAAAATTCTTTTTTTTTTGTCCGCAAAATAGCAACAACAGCAATGATATATTGAGTTTTCTAGAGAAATGAATGGAACAGTAGCTGTTTTTGAAGCTTTTCTATATGAATGGCGATGCTTTTGCAGACTGTATAGGCTACCCCACTCTTAATGTAACAATAGTCGCTGACTCCTCCAGTGTAGTCTGAGCTATTATCTTTCTTCGCTCAGATAGCTGCGTATTGTGTACTGATCCTCACCTGTCAAGCCTACATTTGTTTACTTGTGTACATTAGCTGTGCCTGTTTGTAAAAAAAAAAAAAACATCAGTATATGGGGTCATTTGACTGGAGGCATATGACATTGTTTGTTACCTGGTATCTTGCCCACTTCAGTACAGTGCCTATATACTTCTCATTAGTGATTAATGATAGACATGGATAACAAAAAGAGAGACAGAAATAAAGAAAGACAGAGGGAGACAGTCAGAGACTGAAAGAGAGAGTAGCATTTGTAGGAAAGAGTATCTCAGCAGACAGAGGAACCTTAACCTTTTGTGATAGACATTAAGAGACAGATAAATATGCAGTTTCCAGTGATGGAGTGTGTTTCATTCCACGGGTCTGAAGGAGCATGGAGGAATCTCACAGAAAATGAAGATGACTTTAGAATCCAGTGATGGAAGTATTGCTTCACCCAAGACTGATGTCTTTCACACCTTTTTTTATACAAGAGTCCTGGAAACAGTACACAGCTGTTGCAGGACGTGATTACTGCTTGACACAGGCTTGAGAAGAGTGCAGTCCCGATGCAGAAATACCTTTGCCATTCTCCTTCCCATCATGCAGCACTGGCTCTACTTTAGAAGCCAGAAGTCCCGTGCTGGGAAGCCCTGGATGAGGGAAGCAGAATTTCATTTCAGTAGTGGACCCTGACGCTAGCGTCTCTCCCCTCGGGGAGACATACTTCTGATTGTGTCCTTGACCTTCCAATGAACTCCGCAGGAATGATATGGAGATAACACACACACACACACGCTCACACACACACATTTCTCTTCCCGCCAGCACACCTTCCACTTTGCCTGCTCTACAATCTTCTCCGAAAAAGAGGTTGGTTACTATGCAATTGAAATACTCTCTATATTTGGCTATGCTCTATAACTCCTTCTCAGAAAATATATTTGGGTACAAATGGAAATCCAGCTTCTTATTCTGTATGATGACAAATCTCACAATGGAATATATCTTCAAAATATATCTGGGTAAGGATTCCTGTACGGCTTTCTTGCTCTCCCAGTGCCTAAATAATAACACACTATCAGTGTTCCAGTGCAGACAGCAGTGGTTACCGCTCGGCCAGTGGTAACCGGTAACCGTTTATGTGCATAAATGCATATGCAACACTCACACACTCACACACACTCTCTCATACACACTCTCTCTCACACACACTCACTCACACACACAGACCCCACCCTTCTCTGCCTTTGGTCCCAGCCTAGATTTTAATCAGAATTTCTAATAGGTAAGAGGCAGGAGGCACCACATTGTAAATTAATAGGATTTGCTAGATGAGCTTGACTCTGTGCCATTTCACTCTTGCCGCACACATGAATACACACACAAACACGACTGCATAGAGGCTCATACTGTGAGACTTTGCTTGTCAATTACATTCTCGCTGGGCAAGGAACAGCAGTGACTTCATCAGGTGACAGCATGTACCAAGCAGCACCTCATTGTGCTCGTGACATGCTAAAAACTGTAGCGTATCAAAGTGACACAGAGCAGCAGCTTCCTGCAGGAGGAACGGAGACTCATCAAGTCCATTAGCAAAGCTCAGGGCACTGGGTCTCTTGTTTGTGCTTGTGTACACATAGTCCAGCTTCTCCACGTTTACATCCACACAGAAGAGCTTCTTAGGATCACGCTCCTCTCACGCTTTCAAACACTCGCACGCACACAGCCTCGCACGCACACAGCCTCTCACGCACACAGCCTCACACGCACACAGCCTCGCACGCACTCAGCCTCACACGCACACAACCTCGCACGCACACAGCCCTCGCACGCACACTCAGCCTCTCACGCACACAGCCCTCGCACACACACACAGCCAGCCGCACGCACGCACACAGCCTCGCACGCACACAGCCTCGCACGCACACAGCCTCACGCGCACACAGCCTCGCACGCACACACAGCCTCGCACGCACACAGCCTCGCACGCACACAACCTCGCACGCACACACAGCCTCGCACGCACACAGCCTCGCACGCACACAGCCTCGCACGCACACAGCCTCGCACGCACACAGCCTCGCACACAGCCTCGCACGCACACAGCCTCGCACGCACACACAGCCTCGCACGCACACACACAGCCTCGCACGCACACAGCCTCACGCACAACCTCGCACACACAGCCTCGCACGCACACAGCCTCGCACGCACACAGCCTCGCACGCACACAGCCTCACACGCACACACAGCCTCGCGCACACACCCACGCACACAGCCTCGCACACAGCCTCGCACGCACACAACCTCGCACGCACACAGCCTCGCACGCACACACAGCCTCGCACGCACACACAGCCTCGCACGCACACAGCCTCGCACGCACACAGCCTCGCACGCACACAGCCTCGCTCAGCCTCGCACACTCAGCCTCGCATGCACACAGCCTCGCGCGCACTCAGCCTCGCACGCACACAGCCTCGCGCACACAGCCGCACACACAGCCGCACGCGCACACACAGCCTCGCACGCACTCAGCCCGCACACAGCCTCGCACGCACACAGCCTCGCACGCGCACACAGCCTTGCACGCGCACACAGCCTCGCACGCACTCAGCCTCGCACGCACTCAGCCTCGCCTCGGCCTCGCCTCGCACGCACACAGCCTCACACACACACAGCCTCGCACGCACACAGCCTCGCACGCACACACAGCCTCGCACACACACAGCCTCGCACGCACACAGCCTCACACGCACACAGCCTCGCACGCGCACACAGCCTCGCACGCACACAGCCTCGCACGCACACACAGCCTCGCACGCACACACAGCCTCGCACGCACACACAGCCTCGCACGCACACAGCCTCGCACGCACACAGCCTCGCACGCACACAGCCTCGCACGCACACAGCCTCGCACGCACACAGCCTCGCACGCACACAGCCTCGCACGCACACAGCCTCGCACGCACACAGCCTCGCACGCACTCAGCCTCTCGCACACACAGCCTCGCACGCACACACAGCCTCGCACGCACACAGCCTCGCACGCACACAGCCTCGCACGCACACACAACCTCGCACGCACACAAAACCTCTTACGCACACACGCACGCACACACAGCCTCGCACGCACACACAGCCTCGCACGCACACAGCCTCGCACGCACACACAGCCTCGCACGCACACAAAACCTCTTACGCACACACAACCTCGCACGCACTCAGCTCATTACACACTTTTCAGATGCGGCTCTGCATGCACCTAATTTTTTATGACAGTCTGATTTAGATGTGATGGAGGAGAGCGTAATGACAATGATGGTGAGGTTTACGCTTTGATATCTGAATCAAAGACCGCGTTGGGGAGCTTAGGCAGGCGAATCACATGTGAGACGGAGTAGCAAAAACGAAAAGAAGCATCAAACAAGTCAGAAAACACACAGAAGGACTTCTAACACTTTTATTACATACAGGTATGTCCTCAAGGCCAGATGTGCCTTACGTTTGTTCTTCCTTAGAGGAACCACATCACAGAGAATCTTTCAATGGCCAATCACATTTATGACTAAGCTGCAGTAACACAAGGTGGAGGAGGACTTGGGGGTGGAGGTAGGTGTGGACGTGGTGTGGGGGTGACAGCAATAACCCTCCACTTGCATTTCCACAGCTCTCTGACCCTGTGTCTCTGGTGGCCAAGAACCTGACGCCAAACCCTATATTTACATGCGGGCCTTCTTCCCAGAGGTCACTATATGGGAAATTACTTTTGCCAGGACTGAGTGGTAACACACTCTGGGTACAAAAAAAGCTTTTAGTAGAGGGTGTTTTGCTGTAAAAAAAAAAAGCTTTTTCTGACAAGTCCTTCAGCCCACTGTTAGCATGAGGCGGTATGCATGTTGCTTGGCCCAGCATTGTGTGGGGGTCAGCGTGAAATTAGCCTCATCGTTTTCGCTGTCCTGCCGACCCACTTCAGTTTGTTTGTGTTCATGGGGCTCGGCGGCGGGGCGCGGTATTGCTGTCAGCATGCCCTCTCAGTGCCGCACCTCATGGCTACCCCAGCGGCCCCAGCAGGCCCCTCGCTGCCTCCAGACTGGTCTCCACACCTGTGCTGGTTGTCCAGTGCGAACTGGATACCTGCAACTGCTCCTCAGCCACAGCGTGGAGATCATGCTGAAGCCCAATCAGAAAAAACAGGTCGCTGAGAAGATCTGCCGTTCTGAAGACATTTTTCATGGTTAATATTCCCTGTTTTTAGCTCCTCGTGTCATGCGTTTGTTTTCTTGTTTCTGCATGTGTTGAGAGGGACCATCAAGAGAGGCACGGAGGGAACCTGCTGGGGAGGAGGTGCTGCTGCAGGAGCTGCCTGGCTGGGGTGAGGAGGAGGCTGCTGGCCTGACCAGTCACCACAGGCTTGACTGGCTGGATCAGGGAGGCTTGGGCGCCGCTGGCTTCACCGGCCACCAGTGGCTTGATCAGTTACCGCAGCACCAGGACAGGAGAGACTGTGGTGTGTGTGGAGGTACTGTGGTGTGTGGAGGTGTGGTGTGTGGACTGTGGTGTGTGGAGGTACTGTGGTGTGTGCAGACACTGTGGTGTGTGTGGAGGTACTGGGTGTGTGGAGGTATGTGTGGGTGTGTGTGGAGGTACTGTGGTGTGTGGAGGTACTGTGGTGTGTGGAGGTACTGTGGTGTGTGTGGAGGTACTGTGGTGTGTGTGGAGGTACTGTGGTGTGTGTGGAGGTACTGTGGTGTGTGGAGGTACTGTGGTGTGTGGAGGTACTGTGGTGTGTGGAGGTGTGGAGGTACTGTGGTGTGTGTGGAGGTACTGTGGTGTGTGCAGGTACTGTGGTGTGTGTGGAGGTACTGTGGTGTGTGGAGGTACTGTGGTGTGTGGAGGTACTGTGGTGTGTGTGGAGGTACTGTGGTGTGTGTGGAGGTACTGTGTGTGTGTGTGGAGGTACTGTGGTGTGTGTGTGGAGGTACTGTGGTGTGTGGAGGTGTGTGTGGAGGTACTGTGGTGTGTGGAGGTACTGTGGTGTGTGTGGTGTGTGGAGGTGTGTGTGGTGTGTGTGTGTGGAGGTACTGTGGTGTGTGGAGGTACTGTGGTGTGTGTGGAGGTGTGTGTGTGGAGGTACTGTGGTGTGTGTGGGGTGTGTGGAGGTACTGTACTGTGTGTGTGTGGAGGTACTGTGTGGTGTGTGGAGGTACTGTGGTGTGTGGAGGTACTGTGGTGTGTGGAGGTACTGTGGTGTGTGGAGGTACTGTGGTGTGTGGTGTGTGGTACTGTGGTGTGTGGAGGTACTGTGGTGTGTGCAGGCACTGGTTCTGCCTCCCCTGACAGCCGCCCCACCTGTCCCTCGGGCAGCACCCCCGGCCCTGCCGCCGCGGATTACCGTGGCGCATCCGGACATGTAACGGTACGACACACGCACACACACACCCCGTACAGGCTCACTCGGTACGGTCCGCTGTGTGCGTCTTTGTTTGTCCGTGTCTGTTGCTTGTTGTTGTTGTTGTTGTGCTGTTTTTGTTGTCGCTGTTGCCATGTTAGCCTGCCTCCTGTTTCACCTGTCTCTCGTTTCCCCCTCGTTAACGTGTGTATTTAACCCTTCGTGTTTTGCCCTCCTTTGTCAGTCCTTGCATCTGTCACCGCGCTGAATAAATGCTATGTTTTGCTCCGCTCTCTCCACCTCCGCTCCCTCACTATCCTTATCTCCAAATGCTTCTGTCCTGCATTTCTTCTGTACCTGAACTCAGCCTATAATACCTTGTGATCTGTTTACATTTACACTGTATAAATATTTAGCGATGATGCTGTTGCCCGTAGTAACTATCATTAACTGCCTGCAGCTACAATAGTTGTCATTAGCCTCTCCTTTTATTTTTCAGGACTGAGTTGGCATGTGCTTTATCAGGGCTGTGCAGAACAGCGCTCTTCTCTGGGCCGCACTGTAGAGCCTGCTGTGATCTTCAACCTTGTCTTGACCTGCCCCAGCTTTGAGAACGACTGAAGATTGTGTTTCGCCTCCCATCACTGCTCAGATCCGAACCCGAAGACTCCAAACCTAAAAAACGGGACGATGAGATACAAGCTTCAGTAAACCCACGTTCCATTACCTGCCATCACCAACTCATCCTATGTTGCCAATCCTCACGTTATGGTGGAACATCTCTCTCCATAAGGGTACATTACAGTTTTCCTACTTCTAAACCATTGCACTTGATTATTCGCACTTTTGACACAATGCATATTGGTATCATATTCTTGCTGAAATTGTTCATCGTCTTCCCAGTCAGGCTGGCGTCAGAATGGGGCCGGAGTGTTTGTGCTTGACGTGGTGGCAGTGCTGCTGGTTGACGAGCGGGTAGCGCTGTCATGTTCTGACGGCCTGGCGCGGCTCTCGTAGGAACAGACTTGCTGCCACTGACAGATTGAGAAGTGGGACTGCAGCATTGGCACCTGGAACTGTCGAGCTCCAATAAACATTGACTGAGATGTGAGGCTGCTATCCCATCAATCCTGGGCCCAGAGACAGGATGGAAGGCTGGTATTGACTGGTTCTTTAAGCTCGCATCCAGACACGTCCTCGGTCTCATTTACCTGTGCTCACATTACTGTTGGGAGATACGAATCATTATCCACTGTTCCAATGTGAGTCGTGATACCTGCAGAGGTAACCGCTGAAGATTTTAAATGTAGACATAGGGATGTATTTTAGCATTTTAGTAGGTGTTGCCCTGCATGCTTCCACCTGCCTTGTTGAATACCGTCTTCACAAAAAAGTACAGGCGTAGTAGATTGATAGAATGGGATTTTATTTCAGTTGGGGGATATAATATGAAAGCAAAATAAGAGTCCCGCTAAGGGTAAATATGAGTAAAGATGGCACATTGGTATGCATCATGTGCTTTTCTGTAGTGGTCTGCTCAAAAGTAAAGTTGTATGTGAACACTGGTACTTAATAATTGACAATTTACAATTTACCTAACAAATAGTTTTAGTTTAACCAAGGGTGGACATTCCAGGTTCATAAAGTCAAAGTCCTCACCAAGATTTTGCTCAGGCTTCTTGGATTGTGTTGATTCCACTAATTCTACCTGGCTTGCACTAATTAGAAAATCCAGCAAGCTTGAGTAAAATCCTGGGAAGGAGTTTTACTTTCTGAACCTGGAATGTCCACCTCTGGTTTAAAGTAGACACTGAAGATTACAATCTTGCTGGCATACTGACAGTTTATGCATTCCACAGCTGTATATGCTTGTATTTGGCCGTGTACAGTATGACATGCCAAATCAATAGCACTTTCATGAATTAACAGTTTAATTAAGCAGCAGATTGATGTTGTTTCAAATCAATAGAGTAATTGTCGAGAGACCCATTTTCCATTTAACACTTTGCCCATCAATAATTAAAGTCCTTAGTATATAAATCTAGCAGTAAACAACTGTTTTCACTAAACTAAGTTTTTAAAGTTTTTTTTTTATCATTATCATTAAATGGTCACGTCTGACTTTAATCTAAGTAATGTCTGCAAATGAAACTGATTCGGTTTCCACAGTAAAGATAATATGGGCGACTTCTTTCTGCTATGGTTGTCCTGACACCACAGACAAAGCCAGCAAACACCTTCACATTTTCGCTGTGATTTTTCCTCATTCTGTGGTGTGCATAGCAGTGTGGGACTTTGAATAAATAGGTAAGTAGATAAATAAACAAACAAATAAATAAATAGCAAATGAGTGTGGAAGCAGGCATGTTTTGGCTTTGAAAGGCACACAGAATTGCTTATTGAACCACTATAACAATTGCTACTCAGGAAAAGCAAGCAAGTAAGTCCACAGATAGAGGAAGCACGCACAGCTGCTTATGAACGCGCTAACGTAACTCCTTTATACTCTCTGAACATAACACAGGATTTCAAGAAGTGTTCTCATGTTCTCAAGAGCAGGGCTTGATGGCTCACGGCTGAATGCTTTTACTGGTGAAGCGCTTGGGTAAGGAGAGTCGCCTCACTGTTGCTTTGGCCATGTTGTCAGAGTGATACAGGCCTCTACATGCATTGTGCTGATCAGATAGTGGTGAGAGAGGCCGGTGGTGCCTGTTTGCATGGTGTTTGTGGTGTGTGGTGGTGTGTGGTGGTGGTGGTGGTGTGGTGGTGTTTATATGGTGTTTGTAGTGGTGTTTGTGGCGGTGTTTATGGAGGTGATTGTGGTGCTGTTTGTGGCAGTGTGTTTGTGGTGGTTTTGGCGGTGTTTGAATGGTGTTTGTATGACGTTTATGGCGGTGTTTGTATGGTGTTTGTGATGGTGTTTGTGGTGCTGTTTGGGTGGTGTTTGTGGTGGTGCTTGTGAAGGCATGGCACAGCTGTGTTGCAGACAGCAGCCTGCATTACACTCCATGGTTTATACAGCATTTAATCCCTCCCACCCCAGTGACCTGTGAGATGGGGAGAGAAAGAGGGAGAGAGATAAAGAGAGATGAATTAATTAAATTAAAAAGAATTGAAGACTTTTCTCATGTGAGTGCATTGGGAATGTACAGTCAACTGAACCACAGTGGACTATGACAGGCATTAGAAATTCATGACACCATCATGACAAGCACCTGAGGAGACATAACTAGCCTTCTTATTCTGTTGTCAATCAGCATGGACCTGCCTGGCATAACTCCATAACTCCATTTTCAGTATTAACGTTTCTGCACATCTTTCCTGCACAAGGACATGCAGACACATCACAGGCAGGGAGGACAGATGAGGAGACAAATTCCACTGCAAGTCTTGGGGAGAGCAATGGCCGTTTAGATTACCCTAGGTTTTTATTTGTGTAAGGGCGTTGCTTCGAGTCCGGCTGACTCGCGGAGTGACGTGAGTCCTCCGAACCCCGAGAACCCGTGGGATTTTAATGATTGGACCCAAGTGCAATAAACAAACTAGGGAACTGAGACCTCCGTAAAAAAAATAGCACGGGAAAAGCTGAGAAAAGAAAATATAAAATACGAACTGTAACTAACAAACAAACAAGGCACGGAGCAAAACTCTACGTGTAGGTAAGTAATAAGAGAACTCAAAAAGCACACGGACAAGGTCAACGTGGCGGATAAGGTAAGTAACCAACAGAAAACTATCTCTAAGAAAATAACCAAAATGATAGGAAGCAAACAGAGAAAGGAAAACTTGAGAATGGCCAGGGATGGCGCATGAGTTAAACACTCGAAGAGAATAGCGTAGGTGAAACAACACCAAGAGATAACGCATTAGAGAGGCTGGCTGCAAGAGCAAGGCAACAAACAACTCAGCGTTGAATCACCGCAACTGTCACCCTTTAGTAAGGGGAAAGACAGCTGCGGATCCTCAACGCTGATTACGAGGAATGTGGGAGTGAGAACTCCCTCCAGTGGCAACAGAGGGAGTCGCGCTGGAGCCATCCCTGACAGAGCCCCCCTTCTAGGACCGAGACCTCGCGGTCCCAGGGCAACAGCCCCGTCAAAAAAAAAACATCATGGACAGGAGATGGATCCAGGCCATGCGCAGCGGAGACCCAGGAATGCTCCGCAGGCCCACAACCTCCAGGAGCATCGCAAACAAACGGCCGTAAACGGAAACATGAAAATCTGGGCGAAACCGCATGGAGGACGGCAAAACCAGGCGGTAGAAAAGCTCATTAAGCCGCCGGTCAATTACAAACGGCCCCAGGAATCGGGGAACAGCCCCATGAACACTCCCAAGGACCGGCAAACCCTTAGATGACAGCCACACGCTCTCGCCAGGGCGAAACGACTGCGCCGGGAACGTCGTCTGACGGTGCCTCGGCAGCGGTTGGCTGAATCCTGCGCAAGGGTTTTGTTGGCATGGACAAAGACCTCGGGGACCCTCCCCGGCTTCTCCTGACCAACTAATAACGGCGCAATCACCCTCACTGTCGGAAGGACAGTACCCGGAGTCACTGACTCAACATTAAACTCCCTTCGCCTAGGCAACCTAGCCGGCAAAGTACGCCTGACTCCGGGGGAAGATCGAGGCACGAGACAGGATCCTTCGCACCCCTTACCCCAGCGTCGGATAGACAAATCAGACCAGTCGATCTCGGGGCTATGACGCTGGAGCCACGGGAAACCTAATATCAACTGAAATTGCGGCGAATCAATCACTAACAGGGAAAGCGTTTCCCGATGATCCCCGATCTGCATAACTACAGGAATAGTTTGGTGCGAGACTCCTCCTGAGGTAAGTAGTCTGCCATCAACCGCTGCAACCGAGAGGGGTTTGTCCAGCGGAACTGTAGGGATTTTTAACGAGGTGACCAGAGAATAATCAATAAAATTCCCTGCGGCACCCGAATCTACCAGGGCAACTACTTCATGCTCAGCGGAATTCCTCCAGGAGACTACTACGGGGGAAGTAATCTCCGCAGCAGGAGATAGGGCATTCCGGACCGCCGGAGCAACTCTATTTACCGACAGGTCCGCATCTCTCTCCTGCAACACAGGACATGTGGCGATCATATGCTCGCTACCACCACAATAAAGACACCTACCCTCCCGAATGCGAAGTGCGACGCTCTTGCTTGGATAGGCGCGTATGTCCCAGCTGCATAGGTTCGTCGGCGTCTTTAACAAAATTACAGGGTTCAGGCGCAATAGCAGGGCTGAAATTAATAGAAGACGAAAACCCGCGGTCTTCTACGTTCACGTAACCTATTATCAATTCTGACAGTAAGGTCTATCAGATCATCCAAATCCGAAGGAGGTTCGGTAAAGGATAACTCGTCCTTGAGTTCATCACTTAGCCCATCTAAGTAAATGACCACCAATGCCTCCTCACCCCAGTCGCACTCAGCTGCCAGGGTGCGAAATTCTAGTGAGTATTCAGCTACCGACTGACGACCCTGACGAATGCGCTTGAGTCTGGACCCTAGTAATCCACCTGCGGCCGGATGGTAAAACGCCTGACGATAGCTCTAGAAAATTTGTCAAAAGTCGTGCAACTCTCTGACTGGTTTTCCCACAACGGAGTAGCCCACCGTAACGCCTTCCCGAGAGTAAAGCCATAGCATAAGCCACCTTAGCTCTTTCAGAGGGGAATCGTGAGGGCAGGTGTTCAAAAATGAGCGTACATTGTAGCAAGAAACCCCTACACTCATCAGCGCAACCATCAAACCGAGTCGGAGGTGGTATGTAAGGTTCAGGATGCGTGATAGTGGGTGAATCAGGGGCAGTAGGAGGCGATGAAGGGCTAGAGGGCACCCCAACCGGGCTGGCTGCTTGAATGGCAGCTAGAGTGTGCAGAAGCTGCCCCAAAATCTGCTGGAGAGTCTGCTCATGCCTTTCAAAAGCCTGTCCTTGACGTAGCAGAGCGTCTTTAAGCTCCCCTACGATCTGCATTATCGCTGGGTCCATTTTTTGGCTGAGTTGTTCTGTAAGGGCGTTGCTTCGAGTCCGGCTGACTCGCGGAGTGACGTGAGTCCTCCGAACCCCGAGAACCCGTGGGATTTTAATGATTGGACCCAAGTGCAATAAACAAACTAGGGAACTGAGACCTCCGTAAAAAATAGCACGGGAAAAGCTGAGAAAAGAAAATATAAAATACGAACTGTAACTAACAAACAAACAAGGCACGGAGCAAAACTCTACGTGTAGGTAAGTAATAAGAGAACTCAAAAAGCACACGGACAAGGTCAACGTGGCGGATAAGGTAAGTAACCAACAGAAAACTATCTCTAAGAAAATAACCAAAATGATAGGAAGCAAACAGAGAAAGGAAAACTTGAGAATGGCCAGGGATGGCGCATGAGTTAAACACTCGAAGAGAATAGCGTAGGTGAAACAACACCAAGAGATAACGCATTAGAGAGGCTGGCTGCAAGAGCAAGGCAACAAACAACTCAGCGTTGAATCACCGCAACTGTCACCCTTTAGTAAGGGGAAAGACAGCTGCGGATCCTCAACGCTGATTACGAGGAATGTGGGAGTGAGAACTCCCTCCAGTGGCAACAGAGGGAGTCGCGCTGGAGCCATCCCTGACAATTTGAGTCGGTTTGGGTGAAGTATATATGAGTTGTGCAACTATAGCAACAAGTATCGTGATATATCTCGATGATTGTGCCTGGATCTTCTGAACTCCTCTAGATAGACATTACTGCGTGGAGGCAAACACAACCTTAATGAGTATGATGCTAAAAGTTCAAGCACCAATATCCATAATCTACAGAGGCATGCTTCTTTTTAGGACTGTATTGATTATGCTCTACTCTTGTCATGGTATCCAAGTAAATTTAATATGAATGGTTTCAGAATTTCAGTGTTTGAAAGAGACACCCTTTCAAACACATAATCTCACTAGCTTTAGGAGCTAGAATATAATATTTGATATTTAACCCCTATATTGTGAAACACTGATCTGGGTCCTAATAAAAAGTTATATCTTACCAAAAGAAGTTTTGATTAGCTGAGAGTTTGTTAATAGAAGTGAGTTCTGCATTTGATGTACACATTTGTCATTTTCTCATATAATTACTTATACAATGCTCTTCATTTACTAGGATATTTATGTGGTCATTTTTAGATATTAGTAGGATATTAATGTGGTTATTTTTAGATATTTTAATCCTCGATGAATTTAAGCCTATTTTAATCCTTGATGATTTTTTATAGCAAATCCTTTAGTTTGTGTATGTATGCAAAACATAAATGAATGCAGATATTACATTTACTTCAAAAATACTCATTACTGCATGCTGCTCCTAACTCTGATTACACGGTCTGCATGCTGATTTATCCACCATCATTGAAAAGATGTTGACTCATGGCATCCACTTTATCACATTTAGAAAATGGACAATAAAGTGCAAATAGTCCTCATAGCTGCCTATCATTACCATTATCAAAAGCAGCGTGAGGTTAAATCTACTCAATGACACGCAGAATATCTCAGGATTAACTCTGCCTTGCCTGTGTCAAATGAATGTTCTTAGGCCTCTAGCTCTCATCGCCCTCTCTGATTAAAACTATTCTGTGTAGCAGAGATATTTGTGTCACGTTTCAATTGCACGTAGCGCCCGTGAATAAACACATCCGTGTCAGCGGTGACAGCACCTGTCCTCTCAGCCCACACATTACATGTTCTCCGGTAGCTTTGTTCCTCACTGAGCTCACCATACACACACGTCTCCATTTATAAATGTTTGCTGTATGTCAAATTCCAACTTGGGACAGGAGCAGAGCTTTTTTGGCTATTAAAATCCTATAATCATGCCCCCCCTCAAATCTGTGTCTCTCACCACAAGGCTATGTGCCATTACATGGCCCTTTGTTTTCTACTTTCCACATGCTCTTTGTTTGTGTCTGTCCTGGCTCTAAGCCCCACCCCCCTCCAATCCCCATCCTGAGTTCATCCACCTGTGTCTCGTTATCTCTCACCTGTTCCAACTGTGTTTGGCCCCTTCCTTGTTTGTATGTACATATATTCCCTCTGTGTTTATTTTATTGTTTGTCAGTTATTGGACTTCTGTGGCCTGCATATGGTCGATGTATTTTGTATTTTGCAGTGGTTTATGCAAAATAGTTTGCACTACCTTAGAATTCTACTTCATTTTACTGTAAAATATTTGGCCTAGCATGCACTGGTCTGTCAATTGGATCAGTTTAATCATTTAAGAATCTAGATATAAGTATCAAGATCTTTTTTACTATTGTTGTATATGAGTCAGAGAAACTTTGTTTTTTCAAGAAAGAGTGAGTAAGAAAAAAGAAGGATGAGTGGAATGTGTGGGCCTTGTGTGTAGGTGTGACTGACAGGTACGTCTAGACACACTCTAGCTAAATTTCAAAAATGAAGCATTATTCCAAAAACAGAAGGCACCCTAGACCGCCCTACACCCTCGCTAGCAACGAGCAGACAATGAGAAATCCACCAGCTTTCCACAGTGTTGTTATTGATCTGAAGCTTTATGAAAGTGGAGGTTGGAATGATCAGAAAAAAAGACTTGTGCTTTAACAGCATCATTTAATATTGTGCAGGCTGTGTATGGTCATATATCACACATCAACCACAAAATATATCACTTTCTGTTTTCAGAATAGAAAACACATGCCTTTGTTTTGTAGCTTCTTCATGCACACAGTCCAGGAGTGTGCTGGAAATAAATAACAAGTAGACACATGGCCACTACTCAAGGCCTAATTAATATTACAGCTTACCTGACCAGAAGGCCAAACTTCACCCTGAATAAAGGGGAGAGCAATTAGAGCAATAGACCTTTGTGAGCAACAGATTTTGCGATTGCCAGCCCACATGCTCAGAGCAGTCAGTGCCTGTAGGTAAAGTAACTTTGCGGGACTGAGTGCTCCTGTCTCGTCAGACCACTGTGCTTTCAGGACACGTACAATTTCAGGACTGTTCCGCGTGGTCTAGGGTCTGCACATTATCTGCACTTGCACAAGTTACATAAATTGTTTCATTCATGACATTTTAAGTTTTGCCATCGAACATTGTGAACATAAGTATAATCATGTTTATTCTTCGCTATTTTACATATAAATATTGCATAGTTTAGCATACGAATAATTCACTTAATCCACAATGTGGACTGAAAGTGTCTCTTCGATTCATTCTGAATTGACTCAATTCTGACATCATGAGGCAGTTGAAACTGTAAAACTCTGAAGCTGAACTTGTGAAAGGAACTATATGAACCAGACTGTTATTGTGGAATGTGGCTTCATATAAATAGACACATATATGCCTGGAATATGAGCAATAGAATATGATCACTGCATGAATTAATGTTTCCAGGCTTGGACAGTATGCTGGGAATAAAAGATACTTATGAACGTATTACTCTTATTATACTGCAGTATTCCAACTAAGAATGCAGAGAGCTGTTGGATTCTCATTGCAGAGAATGTGCTCAAAGACAGCACATGTTAAAGAAAGGTTAAAGGTTAAAGAAAGGTCACTCTGTCTCAGTCATTTTCTATAGTCCCCAAAAAAGACCATATCCATGTTGCACTTTCAGTATCACGGCACTGGCCAATAGCTCCTTAATCAGACAAATGGAAATAAAGTTTAAAAAGCTTCTAAGACATACTATGAATTTCCTTAGGAACCATTTATGGGATAAATCTGAACATAAAATGTTACAATGTTGCAACAAACTATTTATTTTTGTTAACAAAGTATTCTGAAGTTTCCTCTGCTACTATGAACTAATGTCAATCTACATACGACCTCTTGTACTGCACACACTACATACAGAGAGACAGAGAGCAATTATTGAATTAAAGTCCCTGGATTTTTTTGTCTTACATTTTTGCCACTTATAACATCCACCATAGTTTTCTGTAAGATTTGTAGTTGACTATAGATGAATACCCAACTGTCAAAAACTGAGAAATTGCTGCATTTCACAAATGAATTCCGAATATGTCCAGCACTACAATATTTTACTCAAAGCACAAGGCTAGTAACATTCCTTCCAAGGAATGAGACAGGAAGAGGAAGAGCGAGAGAGAGAGAACTTTGTAGACCATAACTTGATTTAGGGCAATATCTACGCATCAAAAGCACTGGCTTCTAGATTTTGCCACCCTGAATTATGCATGGAAAGACTGAAATCTGATTTCACTACTTCAAATAAAGGCCATTTCACACTGTGCATTTCACCCTAGCATAAATTGAAATGCTAATGGAATATATTTGAGCAAAACCCCATTTTATATATATATATATATATATATATATATATATATATATATATATATATATATATATATATATATATATATATACAATATATATATATATATATATATATATATATATATATATATATATATATATATATATATACACACACTGTTTTGCAGAGCAACTTAGCTTCACGTGGGAGTTTTGTGTGGGCTCTTGTAATTCCTAATAAAACAGTTTGTTCCTATGAGAATCCAAACTAACTAGATTTAATAATGGAATTTAATACCCTCAAGGTATAGATCTGTATATGCAGAAAGCATAGTAACAGTAAAGTGCAAAAATGAAAATGCAATCAAATTTCATTGTAATTGTTAATAAATCAAAACAAATCTCCTTCACTTTGGCTCGTGGACCACCGAGGGCGAGCATATGAGCACAGGTATCCCATGAGTCTCCTGTGATTAAAACAAGACAGGACGCTCGTGAAGAATGTCTGCACAGCAGGCAAGCGTCCGCCAACACGTCACTCGTCATGACATTAACGTGTCCAGGCCTCCTGAGTTTCCACTGTTTCCCACTGTGCCCTTATCTGCGTAGTGCTTAAGCCCACACTGTTCACCTTAAGACTTTTTTTTTTGCTGGGGAAATGCTAAAGTGGTGATGGAGGAAGAGCAGAAGGGAAAAGCGTAAAACATCTGTCTGCACATCAGCGAGCAGCTTGCAGACCAGCACAGCTGCCGTTTTCCAGCAGTGCCTCACATTCCCGCCGTCGTCACCTGAGCTCTGCTGCTCCACTCGAAAATGTTGTTTACAGATAAGATCTCAGAGATTAGTCTACTTTTTGCTTTTTTTTTTTGCTCCTCTCAAAGTCCCAGATGCAAGAAAGCAATTGTGGCTTAGATCGTGTCGGACTGCGCAGCCTGCGCAGAGAGGTGGTGGCAGTGAGCACTCGACAGGCCTCTCCTGGGAGCACTTCAGAGCTCAACACTAAGAGCTGAGTGCTCACTTCATTTGTTTCCAACTTACAGTCTGTCAAAATGCAAATTCATATTAGTTCATCAATAAACCAATATGAATTTGCATTTCTCAATCGTGATTCTATCAAAAATAAAAATGTGACTCACTTGACACAATATGATAAGGGACAAGTCAGCAAAAAAATGAAATAGAGAATATTATTTCTTAGAAAATATGTCTGGACTTTGTTTTACCACCCATGTTTGTAGAATGTACTCAGAAATCAGTAATGCCATGTCTTCATGAATAAATGTATATATTCCGTGAAAGTGGTGCTGAGCGTTTTTTAAGTGAATAGCCTCAAATCCGAAATACATTACAGAAGCACTAACCCTGCTGAAATCCCACCAGGTTAGAAAGGATTTGGAAAAAGCTTCAGGTTTGTTTAGGATCAAGACCAAAATGAGCATCAAAAGCCTCCAAGATTACCAATGCCACAAAAATACATTTCAAACCCTTTCTATAACTATGTTCAATGGCTACGCCATTTTTAAAGTATTGCCTTGTTAGACTATCATCATTTCATTTCAAAATTTCATATCAGCATGAAAAAAACCAAGAGGGGTCAGTGAAACTGTGAGCAGTGAGCATGTGTTTTCCATTTATGTGCATATTTGTTTACTAGATGCATCTTATTGAAATATTAATTTAGTCAGAATCAAGAGTTCCGGATTAATCCATTCCACTGAATTACACCCGATAACTGAAAACAGACAAGGTGCTGTTTTCCTAATTTCCTAAATAGGATAATGCAGTCTATCATGGTGACCTTAGAGACTACTGTATGTTCTGTGCATGCCATTTTATCCTTAAACAGTGCGTTGTGCTCTGAACAAAATGACACCCAGAGGGAAGGGGTTTCTAAAAGCCCACAATCCATATCTGCGGCTTTTTCCAATGCATACTCCATTATTATTGCCGTGCTGTATCTCACCATTGTGACTTGTCTTCTTCCATGTGCCATTCCAAGGTTAATGTAAACACTGTGTGTTTGGAGCAGGGACTAAGTGTGTTAATGCACTGGAAAATATCCTGAGGCCAGTGTTAAGTGTCACAACAAGCTACACTAAGAACCTCATCGGCATGATGAAACAGCTATTTAGCATCTCTTTTCACCTGACCACCAATGCACTTACACGTAGCATGTGTCTGCCTTATGGAAAGCTATGCTTTCATGTGCTTATGCATACAAGGAGTCATTGATGGAGAGGACTGAGTATTTAAAGCAGACACCTGGTGAGAGATCCTCTAATTAAAATGCGATTGCTATTAGCTATATGGTACTACCGTGGCAATTCTGTCTCGCCATTGTTTTTGCCGTTCATACTCATCACAAAAACTCTGTTCTAATCGTCCTTTGGGTTTTTGAAAGGGGGTCTTGTAAGATGTAGGTTACCTGGGTCACTACTACTGCTTTGACCATAGTGCTAGTTTGATTCTATTTACACTGTACCCTATAATGCATCCCTAGTGCAAAAGGATGAGACATGGTCGTCCGTTCCCACATAAAAAGCACGTCAACACCCACGCATCGTTTCTGTTTCCTGAAACCTTCTGTAAACATGGATCCTCAGGGGCTATTAGCAGTCTTTTACACACTGTCAAATATGGACAGAAACTGTCTACAAACAGGTAACGAATCGTCTGCGTCATCCACAGCAGTTGTGATTTCTGCAGTCAGCTAGACGATGAATCTTTGCTTGCGCAGTTGTATGTACACATATATATATGCATTCCGTTTACACGGAATATATTTCTGGCCCTGCTTACACTTCCTTGTTTAATGAGACTAGTATGTGGATGGCATCCTGATAAGATGTTAACCACATGCTTTTATTCTTGGCAGTCAAAAGCATCTGTGTTTGTTATGTGGCATGTAATGTGCAAATTATGTCATATGCAACAACCAGCTATATTTTTCCTATTTTTCTACTATGCAAAAAGATGGTTGCTGCACCGAATATTGCAGCTTTGCATTGTGCATTTATTTCAACTTGGAAGAAGGCACCACCTATGGCAGTCGATGTTAATGAGCAATCAACTGGTTAGGGCAATTAACACAGCGGTGACCCTCGGTCTCAGTTGTAGCAAATGCCGCAATTTGTCCAATGGCCAAAAGCACATTAATGCAAGGTAGAAACAGGTTCTTAGAGACTGTCCTAATGATGGTGAAGGACAAATCCAGTGGCGTCTAGAGGACAGTCGAAAGCCGCAAAGCAGAGCAGTAAGAGCATGAAAACATAACAGGAAAACATGGCTGACAAAAACAAGAAAGCAAGGAGAATGAAACAGAAGAGCATTACAAATGGAGCACGTTACTTTCAAAGGCAGATCAACTACACAGAGAAAGGCAGGGTAGAAATACAAAGGAGAATTAACGAGAACTAGACACCGCAGGGATCAATGAAGGGCGGGAACACACATGACAGAGGGCAGACGCAGTAACAAAAACAAATTCATAAGTAAAACACGTGGAAGTTGTTGCCGTGGAAATGGGTTGGATGGAAGGGATGGAAATGGGACTCCAGTGAGTGAATAAAAGGCATATGGGGATAGAATTTGATACTGCAGGAGAAGATATATAAGAATAAATCATGAAAAACAGTGATGGTTGATGACAGAATTCTGGGAATATTGTTTGCATATAACAGTTTCAATAACAAATCAATATTAACTTCAGATTCATACAGTTCATAAATGCAGCAGAAAAAAATTGTTTTTAAGAGTTGAATATTTTTTGAGAAAGCTAAGAGAGCTAATACTGTGTAATAAGTTTGCTTTATCCATATATCACCTTTTGTTATGATCATTACATTTATTTTAAGTTCTTCTCATACTACCGTATGTTTCTATTATGTACCCTATTGATCCAACTAGATAGTGTTTTGTATATTTTATGATGTTACTGTAACAGTTGGCTCCGCCCCCCGCCCCTGGTTCTGTGTCGTCCTCTTTTCCCCGCCCTGTTTCCATGGCTACCCTGCTGTTTGTCACGCCCTGCCCTGATCCTTCCCAGCTGTCTCTCGTTTTGGTTTGTATTTATATTCCCTGTTTGTCTCTTGTCCCTTGCGGGTTATTGTTAGATTGTCACTGCTGGTTTCTCTGGCTGTAAGTTCCGCTTCTATCGTTGAGAATTTCGTGGTTTTTCCGTTTTGGTATTGTATTTTCAAGTTTTGTTACTTACCTTCGCGTGGCTATTGCTCAGTGTTTCTGTAACTGTGTTTAGACCGTTTCGTTCCCTTGTGTGCGTTAGTTCATGTTATTCGGTGTTCCCCTGTTCGCAGATTCTACTGTGGTTCACGTTATGTTGCTTGTCTATGTTTTGCCAGTCTTCCTTTTCCGTGTTTAAACATCGTTAGTTCATGTAGCTCTGTTCATTCCCCGCGTCCTTGTGCATGTCTATTAGTTTATAGGTCATGTATTCTCATGCGTCTGTTTTTATGCGATTGTTTAGTTGTCTTATGGTCCCCCCGTTTAAGTCTTGTCATGTTTAGTCTTATACTGTCAATTCGTCTGGTCAATTCATGTCTGTTTTCCCGGTTCCACAAATAAACCTTAGTCTTCCCGGTTAAAGTCTCGTTACGCTTAGTTTGTCACTTTTAGTTCTGTTTCGCCCGTTCGTATATGTTCTATCCCCGCCCTCCTGCACCTGCGTCACACCTCCTCGTTAGTACAACCGTGACAGAATAACCCGCCCGTAAAATGACGCAGCAGGAGTGTCCAGGGGACCATTTCTTGCCCGCACCCACGGACAAGGTGCGAGTCGGAGAATTGGTGGACATGTTCTCGCCCTTCCTGGTGAGGGACGAGACAGGAAACCCCAAGGGGCTACCGTCCCGCGCATGTTGCCCTGACAGCTATGACGGTGTGGGGTGCACAGCGGATGGGTTTGCACTGCAGTGCAGAGCCTACTTACAGCTACTGACTATCCCTAATATCTCGGCACCGGGGCGGGTACTATTCATGAGGTCTCTGCTCTCGGGAAAGGCACTAGAATGGGCCGATATTATTTTAACCAACAGGGCAGAGATAGCCTGGACCGTGGATGGTTTCGTCCATCTGTTGCGGACCAGGTTCTCGGGAGTGACGCCGGAAAATCCCTGGAAAATTTTTGGGGGGATTAGTAGGGGGTCTGCAGCGCAGCCAGCGGCTAGGGAGCCTGCAGACCAGCGTCCTACAGCTGCGACGGAGCCTGCAGACCAGCGCCCTACAGCTGGTGATGAGACTGGAGCGCAGCCTGCAACTAAGGAGCCTGCAGATCCACGACTGACGCCAGCCGCTGCTGGGCCGGTAAGCTCCCCCGAGGCCCAGGAGAGGCCTGCACGAGTGCGCGAGGCCCAGGAGAGGCCTGCACGAGTGCGTGAGGCCCAGGAGAGGCCTGCACGAGTACCCGAGGCCCAGGAGAGGCCTGCACGAGTACCCGAGGCCCAGGAGAGGCCTGCACGAGTGCCAGAGGCCCAGGAGAGGCCTGCACGAGTGCCCGAGGCCCAGGAGTGGCCTGCACGAGTGCCCGAGGCCCAGGAGAGGCCTGCACGAGTGCCCGAGGCCCAGGAGAGGCCTGCACGAGTGCTGGAGACCCAGAGGGGGTCTTCCACGTTTCCAAAGACCCAGAGGGGGTCTTCCACGTCTCCTGAGACCCAGAGGGGGTCTTCCACGTTTCCTGAGACCCAGAGGGGGTCTTCCACGTCTCCTGAGACCCAGAGGGGGTCTTCCACGTTTCCTGAGACCCAGAGGGGGTCTTCCACGCCTGCTAAGACCCACGGGGGGTCTTCCACGTCCGCTGAGACCCGGAAGGGGTCTTCCACGTCCACTGAGACCCACGGGGGGTCTTCCACGTTTCCTGAGACCCAGAGGGGGTCTTCCACGTTTCCTGAGACCCAGAGGGGGTCTTCCACGTCTGCTGAGACCCAGAGGGGGTCTTCCACGTCTGCTGAGACCCAGAGGGGGTCTTCCACGTCTGCTGAGGCCCAGAGGGGGTCTTCCACGTCTGCTGAGACCCGGAGGGGGGGTCTCCTGAGACCCCTTCCGTCTGCTGAGGCCCAGAGGGGGTCTTCCACGTCTGCTGAGACCCAGAGGGGGTCTTCCACGTCTCCTGAGACCCACGGGGGGTCTTCCACGTCTCCTGAGACCCACAGGGGGTCTTCCACGTCTCCTGAGACCCGGAGGGGGTCTTCCACGCCCGCTGAGACCCACGGGGGGTCTTCCACATCTACTGAGACCCGGAAGGGGTCTTCCACGTCTACTGAGACCCGGAAGGGGTCTCCCACGCCCGCTGAGACCCGGGGGGGGGGTCTTCCACGTCTACACTTCCTGTCCTTGTGACTCAGAAGGGGTCGTCACCGCCCTCATCGTCTGTCCCCGTGACCCCAAGGGGGTCACCAGTGTCTCCCGTCCCCGCCGCCTGTCGGCAGGCACTTCCAGTCCCAACGGACACTGCACTGCCCGCCAGTGGGCCTGGACCTGGACATTTTTGTGTCGCCGAGACTGGCGGTTTGAACTTTGTACCCAGTTTGCCGTTTGTCCCCTGCTCCGTCCCTGGTTTTGTGTTGGTCCCTGTCCCGGTCGTTGTCTCTGTGCGTGTCTGTATACCCGTCCGTGTGTTTGTGTCGAGTGGTGTGCTTTCCGTCCCTGTCCCCGTGTCAGTTCCCCAGGTCACTTTCCACTTTGTCCCCATGCATATGTCCGTCATCTGTCACATACTCGCCTCTGTTGCACCCCCCCAGTCCCTAGCCCTGTTCCTGGCCCCAGTCCTGCTCCCCGCCTCCAGTTGGTCCCTAGTCCTGGTCCCGTTTCCCCAGTGTCTCTCCCCTCTGTTGAACTGGTCTCGCGTCCTGTCCTTCCTTCCCTGCTTTTGAGTTCCGCTGCCCCTGGTTCATCTCATAGTCCCGTTTCCCCAGCCTGTCCACTTCTGTCCCGCCCTGTGTCTAAGGTCCCGGTTCCTTTCCCTGCCCCTTTGATTGCTGCCATGTCCTAGTTTTTTTTTTGTTTTGTTTTCCTTCCTTCGTTTCGGTGTTTCCTCGGGTTATGTGGTTTTGTTTGTTTTGCGTGCTCCGGAGGGCACGCTTTGGGGGGGGGTTTCTGTAACAGTTGGCTCCGCCCCCCGCCCCTGGTTCTGTGTCGTCCTCTTTTCCCCGCCCTGTTTCCATGGCTACCCTGCTGTTTGTCACGCCCTGCCCTGATCCTTCCCAGCTGTCTCTCGTTTTGGTTTGTATTTATATTCCCTGTTTGTCTCTTGTCCCTTGCGGGTTATTGTTAGATTGTCACTGCTGGTTTCTCTGGCTGTAAGTTCCGCTTCTATCGTTGAGAATTTCGTGGTTTTTCCGTTTTGGTATTGTATTTTCAAGTTTTGTTACTTACCTTCGGCGTGGCTATTGCTCAGTGTTTCTGTAACTGTGTTTAGACCGTTTCGTTCCCTTGTGTGCGTTAGTTCATGTTATTCGGTGTTCCCCTGTTCGCAGATTCTACTGTGGTTCACGTTATGTTGCTTGTCTGTGTTTTGCCAGTCTTCCTTTTCCGTGTTTAAACATCGCTAGTTCATGTAGCTCTGTTCATTCCCCGCGTCCTTGTGCATGTCTATTAGTTTATAGGTCATGTATTCTCATGCGTCTGTTTTTATGCGATTGTTTAGTTGTCTTATGGTCCCCCCGTTTAAGTCTTGTCATGTTTAGTCTTATACTGTCAGTTCGTCTGGTCAATTCATGTCTGTTTTCCCGGTTCCACAAATAAACCTCAGTCTTCCCGGTTAAAGTCTCGTTACGCTTAGTTTGTCACTTTTAGTTCTGTTTCGCCCGTTCGCATATGTTCTATCCCCGCCCTCCTGCACCTGCGTCACACCTCCTCGTTAGTACAACAGTGACAGTTACTGTGAATTGTCTGTTTTAAATGTTGAAACTGCTGTTTTTAGGCTGCTGTCTTGTCCAGGTTTCCCTTGAAAAAGAGATCACTGTCGATCCCAACAGGACCGACCTGGTTAAATAAAGGCTAAATAAAAAAAATTAAAATAAATGTTTCTGTATACATAGGTTTGCATACGTTTAACATTTTTAAACAGTTAGGTTTTCTAACCTGAAGTTTAAGAGCATAAAAAAATTGGAAATGTTCCAAATGCTGAAAAGTCACTTGGATTCCATTCTAAGAGTCTGGAAACGGAGGCTTGAGGGAAAAGGTAAAGCAGAAGAAATAAGGATATCGACATTCACAGATATACTAAAATTGACTTAAATTAAAAAAGGTTTTATTACAGTAATAAGATTTATGAAGTAGTAGACATATTTAACCAGCTTGCTTTTCTCAGTGGATCAATAGATGTTTCTAGGTCCAGGTCTCCTTCAGAAAAAAAGCTTTTAATGTCAATAAGTTTACCTTTTTAAAATTAGAAACTGTGAGTTTGGTGGTGAACATTTAGTGAAGAGAATTTCAGTTTATTTTAGTATCAAATAGTTGCACATGTTGTGAATACACTCTAGCTATTGCCTGCACTGCAAATCTGAAATTAACCATCTTCCAAGAATCCATTTCTTGTGCATGCTGGGACAAGCCAGGTGCAATATCGGCAGCAAATTCTGGTTCAGGACTTTATCAAGTATACTGACTCTCTGGTAATGAAGCCATGTTAGTGAAGAAACCTTCACTAAAACTGAAAGATGGTACAGCCTCAGCACCGGGGAGATATGGAATAAGATCACTAAAGTCAAGTCAAATGTATTTATATAGCGCTTTTTACAACACAGCAGCTTTACAATCATATGGGTCCAGATCCCTAATGTGCAAGCCAGAGGTGACAGGGGTGAGGAAAATCTCCCTAAGATGGCAGGAATTTAGGAAGAAACCTTGAGAGGACCAAGACTCAAAAGGGAACCCATCCTCCATTGGGCGGCCTGCTAGCAGAAGTCCGCATTTATAGTTCTTTAGTTATAGTTCTAATTCCAGGCCAAGTAGTCACAGTCCCTTCAATGCAGCTGGTGAGCCTCACCGGACACTGGAAGGATGAGTGGGATAAATGGGAGTAGATGTTCCATGTGCTGTTTTGTTTACACCCCTAATTTGGTTCCCCCCCACTTGTCATTTCATATGTTCCTTGTTTTTCCTTATTTAGCCTGCATACTTAAACCTTGTGTTTCCCTATTCTCGTGCTTGTCATTGCTAGTCCAATGGTTAATCCATCGACTTCACCTTAGACGTGTATATATGGTCTTTCTTTTTTTTACCCTTTAGCCCTGTTGTGTTTTCACTGTTTGTATTTCTCATTTCCCACTGTTGCCCTGTATCCTGTTCCCACTTCTTTCTGTTAGCTTAATTGTTTGTTGTTATCAAGTTTGCTTTCTTTTTGTGATCATATATTCTTAGACCAGGGTTACTGGGTTTATACCAGGGTCAGGGTCACTGGGTCTATTCCAGGGTCAGGGTCACTGGGTCTAAACCAGGATCAGGGTTACTGGGTCTATACCTGGTTCAGGGTCACTGGGTCTATACTAGGGTCACAGTTACTGGGTCATTTCCAGGGTCAGGGTTACTGGGTCTAAACCAGGGTCAGGGTCACTGGGTCTAAACCAGGTTCAGGGTCACTGGGTCTAAACCAGGTTCAGGGTCACTGGGTCTATACCAGGGTCAGGGTTACTGGGTCTATACCAGGTTCAGGGTCACTGGGTCTATACTAGGGTCACAGTTACTGGGTCATTTCCAGGGTCAGGGTTACTGGGTCTATTCTTGTTGGCTCCCTGAACCCGGACTGTCTAAACTACTCTAAATCATTTATCCTCAGTAAATCTCGTTCTTCTCAGCACATTTATCCATCTCATTATTGCTGGAAACTGCAATTTTTTGCTAATTTGACCTAGGTAGATAAAAATAAGAAGCACTCATTAAATTAGACCACAAATAATATGTGTAAGAGAGATGTTGAACAGAATCTAAATATCGCCTACATATTTTATGCGCTTAATGAGGGAGTAGTGGAACACTACAGATCCTAATTTATAGCATTCAGGGTGCATGTTCTGAAATGAACCCTTTTAGTGAAATCTAAACTCTCTATATAGTTTTTTGTTTAATGCATATACTTAATTATACAGAGATGGAAGCCATATAAAAAGTATACCTCAGGCAGAAAATTGTAATATATGATGTCTATTTGTGATGAATTTCTATGAGGTTTTTTCTACAGAATCTTCATATGGTACTGTAGGAAATAATTTGCTTGTGGAACTTCACCATTTTTTTTTGCCAGTGGAACTTTACAAGCTTTTGAAGAAAGTGAATGTGAAAATAAATTGGCAAAAGTAAAAAAAAAACCCTCTTCTGCTCACCTTCTCTTGGTTATGTAAACGAAGTCATGCTGAAACTGTTGGAAGTATCTCCTCAGTGTCAGACATCTGTCCTGTTCTGTCCAGGTGTGCTAGCAAAAAGAACTATGACTGTATGTTGGTCATAAACCAGCTGAATACTACATAGACACAAAATGGGAGGGGGAGTGTTGTTGGGGGCTTGATGGGTTAAAAATATGTTTGCCAGTCAACAGGTGGTGGATGGTGAAAGAACACGAGAGTTTAAAGAACAAAGGAAAGAAGGAGGAGAAAACAATACAGGAAACAGAACACATGTTTTGCTATAGAGATCATTTCTTTTTTCCCCAGTGCAACAGCTGAACATTTGATGCCTGCTGTTACCTGCTGCCTCAGTATGAAATCATTATTTAATATTTCAGACATTTATATCAAAAACAGGGACAAAACAAAACAGCACCAGGATTGGTCAAAATTATACACATTCTCAGTTACCTTTTTGTTATGTAGTTTATGTAATCTGCCATTCATTCATTCATTATCCATACCGCTTATTCCCACTAGTCGGGGTCACAGGGGGGCTGGAGCCAATCCCAGTATCTCCGGGCGAAGGCAGGGTACACCATGGGCAGTTCGCCAGTCCACCACATGGCCAACACGCACGCACACACTCACACCTACGGGCAATCTAGAGTGACCAATCAACCTAGGATGCATGTCTTTGGACTGTGGGAGGAAACCGGAGTACCCGGAGAAAACCCACGTAGGCACAGGGAGAACATGCAAACTCCACACAGAGCAGCCCAGACCGAGAATTGAACCCAGACCACCTTGCTGTGAGGCGACAGTGCTAACCACCACACCACCATGCCGCCCTGTAATCTGCCAATGAAACGCATTCATATTTCTAAATGCAATTTATATACTTGTTTTATCTGCAACACTTTTCAAAATGTCAGTGTGAAATCTCTGAAAATACAACCTGTGCATACATGTGGTCTTATTGCATACTTTTTTATGATTAATTACTACATTAACTACACTCTAAAAAAATTGCTGTCAAATAAGTTCCATTTCGCATTATCCTGGCATTCTTTTTGTAAAATCAGTTGTGGCTGTAAATTCTCTGTCAATGTTGACACTATACACCGTTTTTGTGAAAAGCAGTGATTTACTGTCAGTGTTGCCAACTTAACGACTTTGTCGCTATATTTAGCAACTTTTCAGACCCTCTAGAGACTTTTTTTTTTTTTAAATTGCGACTAGCGACAAATCTAGCGACTTTTTGTGGTGTTATTGGAGACTTTTGGAGATGAACACACGTGCTCTTCGGTTGCTGTCCTCAGCGAGCAGCGGGTTAAGTTAACGTTAAGTTAACGTTAAGTTAACGTTAATCCTGACTATACTGGGCTTGCCCACTCGCGCTCTGCTGTTCTTTCACTGAACTTTGTCTTTTAACTTGGATACTGCAACATTGTTACGAACAGACCACACGGAGAGGGATCCAAGTGCGGAAAAGGGTCCGTCTTTATTTTTCTTACGCAACATGAGTTGGCAATACTTCGCAACCAGGAAGTGATAGAGGGGTGTATATATACGGAGGGAAAGAGGGGTGGAAGGAAACAGGTGATTAGAGGGCGGAGTAAGAGGTGTTGTTCCTAACAAACATGTAAAACTGACATTTTTCATTTACATTTCATTGGGGGGGGGGGTGTTGCAATCTTAACAAGCAGAAACAATTACATGTTTACAAATAGCTGTACACCTATCAGGAAAAGTTGCACAATTAATTTAAAAGGTGATGAACTGTTGATCACTAGCAGTATTATACTGTAAAATTATTAAATAAGTTATATGTATTTATAAAAATGGTATTAATGGTATTAATTAATTTCTGCAACAGTGGGGTGCTGTTAATTTTACAGTAACTTCCTGGCAACTGTGTTGTCAGTGCTTTATCATTGTTTAACTTTATGCTCTATCATTTCATTTTCACTTAGCTTGATACTTACACAAAGATGTTTGTATTTTTGTCCACTTCTACGTATTTTATCCTGCACCGAATTCCTACTAGGAACATGAAAACAGTGTTGTGCTGCTTTTCTCGTTAAGGAGGATTCGGCCCTTGTTGGCTATAAATCGTACGTTCACTACAGAGTAACCCAGTGCTTTTGTGTCTGCTGAAAGGGCCTGCACTCTTTGCAGTGTTATCTCTCTCTGACACTCACAATTTGGCCATCAGTCATCTCTGAGCCCAGTAGAAAGCATTCTGATGTAATCAAAACGTGCCAAGCATGCATACTGCAACTCCCTCCGCTCTCAGTCACTCTCTCAGACACTCGTTCTCTCACTCGCTCTCTTTCTCCCTCTCTTATTCTCTCACTCACTCTCTCTCACTTGCTCATGCACTCACTGCAGTCTCTCCCTCATTCATTTATGGCTCATCGTAGATGTGAGATTGAGCATTGCGTGTTCTTACCCCGGTGTGTGTTTATTTTTGTATCTACTGTATCTACATACAGTTATCAAAATACATGCATTCAGCATGGAGATATTTTAGCATTACAAATTCTGATATGTTAAGTACTATTGAAAAATGAAGAAAATCCGTTTCTTCATTTGCCAGGTGACACCTTTGGCAAAACCTTTGGAAAAAGGTGATGTGATCATGAACATAGTCAAATGCATATGTTTACAGGGTGTGATATGTGTTGGGTAATGCTTTATGTAAAGAGGAAAGAGTGAGTGGGAAAGAGTGAGTGGGAAAGAGTGAGTGGGAAAGAGTGAGTGGTCAAGGTACTTTGGAACTCTTTCTGTGATGGTTTCTTTACCTGTACAGTTGCGTTGTTTTTCTCTTGTCTCCTCGGGATCTTTGATTGAATGGAAACTGGAAATAACTTATGAAATTATACATATTATTATACTTGTCATTTGGAAGGATGCCAGTTTGTGTTATTATTATTAACAATTATTATTGTGGTCCATGAGTAGTTCAACACCAATTCCTGGTTCTCAAAAGTGTTAATTATCCCATATTCTCCTAATTGATATGTGGCATTATTGGCCAAGGAAGATATCACTTGTGATGTAAAGTTCTTTAGCCTGCTCAAGCTTAATGTCCCAGACACAATCTATACTTTTTCTTTATGGATCTCCTATGTTTTCTCCTAAGTTTTATCTCAAAAGCTCATTTTTATCTGCATAGGCTACATAATACTTTGCAATTTTGATATACTTAAAAATGTCCATGTTTTACATGGATTTTCACCAGCATGAATACTCCTATCCATGTGCAATTAGTTTCCAATTAATTTGATAATGGTGTTTCCAAATGATTGCAGTACTGTCTAGTTAATATTCAGTAGTAACTATGCCCCATTGATTTCTGAATGGTTTGAAAGCAGAAATGTTTAATCTCAAGATAAAGGTGATCAGTCAGAATGTCAATCAGGTGCTTCTGTCTCAAGGAATAAGTGGATGCACAATGTACCCAGCCTTTAAGAGGTCAAACCTTTAAGAGGTCAAACCTTTTAAAGGTCAAACCTTTAAGAGGGTTGAACTATGATTTTCATTCTCTTCTTTTTGCACAATTTGCCAAAAAGCGAGTATCACGTGTATTACATTTACATTTTATTTAGTGATGTTTATTTCAGTCAACATAAATGTAGATGCCACCTTTGTGATTGTACATATTGAAACACTGGTCAGTTGGGTAGACTTGAATCACCATGACAGGATTAGGTTAACTGTGCTATGTGGTTAAAGATGCACGTACACTTATGCACAAAGAGATTTGCAGTTTGGTATGTGAATATTGCCTACATTTCTGCCAAAAGACTTTTTCTTGTTGGTAACTATAGTACATGTTTGTTGAACTGTATTCAAGGCAACTGAATTTCTAGGTTTGCAATTGAGAGAGAGAGATATCAGTAAACCTTAGAACTGTGTGTTAATGACACGCGACACATTCGTGCACACGTGAGTAGCAGAAAGTGAGCAGGAATCCTGGCTTCAAGGTGCTTTGAAAGGTCACTTCATACTGTAGCAGCCGCAGAAGGCATCTTGCTGTTGGAATGGCAAATCCCTCCCCCCTGCAGTCCTGCTTGTTCAAATGAATATTTAATTAGCAGTGGTGTAATTACCCAGCTGTGGGCGTTCTACTCAAGGAGGAATTGTGCTCTGTAATTGGAGCATTCTTTAAAAAGTAAAAATAAATCTCTCTTTTTTTATCTAGAAGCAAAGGAAAAGTTAAACAAAATCAAATGACTTGCAAGGGGGTGTGAAGCTGGTCTTTGCTGATTTAATTTGGTTTTATCTCATGTGTTTAACACTTTACACATTTTATTTGCTACTTTTCCAAGGACAACTACCCTGGGGTGATTGCTTAGGCATTTGTTAATGTCACTCTGCAAGATTAAACAGCTATAAATACTACATACTTTCTGATACAGAAATAATTGAAGTAAGCATGAAAATGTATTTCCATGTGCAACTGCTCAGTAATACATAAAGGTACATAACCAAGCATTAAGAGTTTATCAGCTCACCACAAATTAATTTGGTCAGCCCATATTTTGTGCTATAAATGGGCCCTTTAAGTTATACATAATCCAGGAGTGACCAGCAGTGAACTTTGCCAAACACAGATCTTGAATTCTACCTCATATATTAAAGGTGTAAGGAGGACAGAGCCCAGTGGAGATATGTGTTAAAGTGGGTTCGAGGCTGGTAAGAACCCAGGGCTGATCAGACTTCACCTTCAACATCTCAATACAGCTTCGGGCGTGAGCTAAAACCAGCCACGCTACGTTTTCCCACCAGTGTCTACTTTAATTAGGCCCATATTCACAGAGAGAACCAATAATGTGTCATCCCTTATAAACATATTCACGAGAGCGTAATTATTTTAAACCGCCCCTGTCAAGCATGCGTGAATGCTGACAGGTGTGTTACTGTGTTCCTGCATGTGTGTATGTACGCACATTTGTGTGTGTGCTTGTGTGTATATGAGAATGTATGTGTATGTGTGGTTGGAATATAGTTGATTCCATTTATGAAACATGAGCAGAATAAATTTATGAGGAAATCCTTCCTGTGGACACTCTCATGTATTTTGACATTTTGTATGTTTTTGGATCTCATTTTTGTTTCTTTGTCAGGATGAACTTTGCACCACCAGCTGTATTTGTGTGACTACACGCAATCTTCTGATTTGATCTCCATATTTTCACTTTGGTTTTTCATGAAATGTGAGTCAATTCCAACAGGTAGGTGAACGTGTAGGTGAACATGCATTAAACAAGGACACTGGAATCTTCTTGTGTGCCTTGTTATTGTGCAACCATGACCTGCATTTAATGTCCACGGAGGAGCTGTGGATGCGGCACACATATCACACACACCGCCCATCTCAGTTCAGGTCTGTGTAATGTCATGTCAGTCATTTCATTAATCTATTCAACTCCATCTGTCAATCAAAACTGTACCATGTTTGATGAAAGGTGTCACCCCATTTCTACCTCTCGAGCTCTCTTTCAGAGCGTGTGTGTGTGTGTGTGTGTGTGTTTGTGTGTGTGTGTGTGTGTAAAAGTAAGGTGACTGATGTCTTTCATTTGACTGGTTCAGATCCTTTGTGCTGCTCACCCCCTGAGCTCAGGCCGCCTCTGCAGGACTTTGATGCTCCCGCACTGTAATTAAGGCGTAACCTGGAGGCAGTGCAGAGGGCAGTGCAGCACACCACACAGACACCATCGTCATCCTCAGCACCATCGTCCTCAGTCCCACACACACATAAGGCACATGTGCATGCACACGGGCAAACATACCCATGTACACACACACACACACACACACACACAGCATGTCTGATCCTGCTTTAAGGGACCTGTTCCTGTGCCTGTGTAGTTTATTGAATGATATATATGACCTTCTCCATTACATTGGAATGTGACTAATGTATAAAAGCTGAGAGCATAACTATGCTAATACTTGTACATTATCCGTGTAGGTTAGTTATGGGACACATAAACACACTTATATGTCCAACTACATTATTGTATGTGGAAAAAGAATTTTACATGTTCAAATTTGTAAATATCAATTCTAAATTCAATTAATCTAAATAATTTTCTTTGTTCATTGGATTTTTACAGTTGAGCTGCAGAAGTAGTTTTGTTATACGTCTAATTAAAAACTTCAGTCTCTTACTATTCAACAAATGAGGGCGATACCATCTGCTCATTAACATGTAAAATGCTTTTTTGTGCCAATTACACTCAAAGAAGTGTCAAATCAGATTTAAAGCCTTTATTTTTTTCATACTTTGGGCCAGGACTGAAGACGACCTTCTCTGAAGAACTTTTGTAAACTGTCTCGTATGCTCACACACACACACACACACAAACAGACACATACACACCCGCACATACAGCTAGACACAGCATGTCTTGCCCGTTTCCCATACCACACATGCCCTTGTTCTTCTTCATAATCACATACACTCTTTGTGTGTGTGTGTGTGTGTGTGTGTGCATGTGTGTGAGTGAACGAGAGAGAGAGAGAGAGAAAGAAAGACATTGCTGTTTAGGTCAATAGTGAAAACTGATGTAATTACGATAGGACCAATATTCCCACAGTAGATGTAAACCTTTTTGAGGTCATAAAAAACACCCACCCCATCTTGTTTTCTAAGCTGCTTTTTTCTGCTGTATTTGAATTAAAATGGATCACAGACCCCATTCAGACACGGCACACTTTCAGAACGGCGGGAAACGGGGACCGGGGGGGGGGTTGTATGGGGCTATTGAGTGAAAATGACATCCGCCAATGCGTCCTTATCTGCGTCAGGGTGAGCCATAGCACTGGAGATGCCCGGGATTGAGCTGCTGATTTTTCTTGCTCTCCCAGACCTGTGACGAGTTTCATTCTGTTCCCTCGGGGACAGTCAGTAGCACCTCAGACGCCTCTCTGTTCTCGCCGCCCACTTTTTCCGTGACACACGTCACACTGTGCATTTATCGCACACATAATGGGATGTAGCGGGTAGGGAGGGAGGAGACGGGCTCAGTACACGTGAGGTCAACTGAATACTGTACCCAGAACCACTGGCACAGAACTAATCGGGCTTTAGTGTCCCTCTGTCACTCACGCTCACACACATGTGCACTATATCATCTACTGATATATTTATTTATTTATTTTTTACAGACACCATATGTGCATAAAAATCAGGTGAGGGTCTTTAAAGCTTGATGTAAGTGATTTATTTTAAGGACACTGGTTAAACTGTCGTCATGTCATAATAGCTGTTGTTAAAACTATCACTTGTGAGACTGTCCTAGACTTTGTAATAGGCAGCTAAAATTTCCATATGAGCCATCTGTAGTTGGAGGTGTCGCCCCCTGTCTGTGAAATATTTTGCATGCGCGCACAGCACACGGACACGCGTGCTAAGTACTTGTCTTGCATGTCTTTGGAGGGAGGGGGTATGGAGAAACTTTTATATGGAAGGTGGGGTTGAAAGCAACTCCTTCAGTCACAAGTTTGGTGGAACTGTAAAAAATATTTTTTTGACTTTGTAAATATAGTTAAGTTTATTTAAGTACTATCTACAAGAATAATCTGGCACAGTCTAGTTACTTAAGAATTTAACGTGAAATAATGTGCACTACTTGGTGTTTCTTTGAAATTGTCTTCAAATACATTTGTAAATTTTAGTCTAAATGCCAAATTAAAATTTACAACGTTTTTGTAATTTTTTTCTTTTCGTGAGAAGCAAAACTAAAAATGCAAAAGGTTGCTCAAATGATCCACGCATGCGCAGTGACAACAGCTTTCGTTCCAAGTCAAACTTTTTTCACACGGACTGCAGCGGAGATTTTCACAGCGTGTTCAGCGGTTCTCCGGCTGAAGAGGGCCGCGCTGTGGTATGTGGTCACAAACTGACAAATAAATATCGTGCTAACTATTAATATGGAAAACGTCTTGCACTGTTGCTGCCATGTTGGTGGTCGCTAGCATGAAATGTAACAGTTAGCTATGCTAGTTAAGATACTTATGCCGACCGTAGCATAGCAACGTCGTTCCGTTTAACTTACACGTTTCACTAAATAAACGTTATGTTTACATTTGAGATTAACATGTTAACGAGCCAACCGGTTAGCTTAGCTGAGGCAAAGTTAGTTTATTTCCAGTTCGGGTTATTGACATGCTAGGCAGGAGTATTAGTAAAGTAATTTATGATAACTGGAATTAAAAATCGAAAACACGATTAAAGTATTAACAGTGTAGATATAATCGCAAATATTTGGCAGGTAAGCATCACTAAAGAATGTCAAAGGACATGGAAGAATGTGGCGCTACATTGTTGTAATAAAAACTACAATGTAAAAGATACACTGAGTAAAATCTAATTGAATAAACATGTTGCAAAGTAACATTTACTGAAAAACATTTAACATTTACTGTTACATTTACTTGCTGTTTTTACGTGGAAAAACTTTACTAGGTTTTTTTTAAAGTAAACCATACTCTGTATTTTTTTCAGTGTAGCAATAACTTTAAACTTGACTACTGCAGCTTTAAGCTTTTAATTCTAAGAATATCTGCCCACATCTTCAGCGAGTGCAGACTGTCATGTAAATCCAATTGAATCTAGTAACTGACAAAGACTGAGACATTTTCCTCACTGTCAGCAGTCTAATTACATATCCCCCAACATGCTAACTATGTGCTGATCTCTTTAACATTATTTCTAACCATCTCACTTGACCCCAATGAGCCAAACTTTATGTCTTATTAGCCTATGAGTTGAGGTAGTGAGGATAGTGATTGATTGTATAACGTTGCACAAGAAAGTGTTACATTTTTATTATGCACTAAGTATTTTATGAGATACCACCAATTGGCTTTTTACCTTTACTGGCCTGAATGATGCCAGAGACTCACAGCTTTAATCCAAATTCCTGTCATTAAAGTACAGAGTCTGTGTGACAGGATTCGACATATCAGCACTAATGAGATTTTGTGTGTGTGTGTGTGTGTGTATGACAGAATGTGTGTGTATGTGAGAGAGAGAAAGATTTATAGACACAGGGGTTGATGTGCAACAGAGAGTGGCACATAAACACGCGCGCACACTCTTGCTATCATAAGAGTTCATGCATCATCAAGTGATGAGGTCATTGGCAACTCATTACCTTCTAAATGATGCTGAGAAGCATTGCAGTGCCATCACAAGGTCCGGTCGGGTCAGGCACACACATTCACACAATCACCACAAATGCCCAGTTTTGAGATGATGGCAACATGCATGTCCTACTCAGACAAAAAAATGCTAATTTCGAATATCTGTCAAATTAAAGCAGTTGTGTGTATTATTCACTGCCCTAAAGAAGAAGAGAGAGAGGGGAAGAGACAGAGGAATACAGAGAATGTGCTGTACACATCAGTATATTGGTATATCAGTATATTTGCATATCAATATATCAGAATATCGGTATATCAGCCGTATGTCAGTGCCTATTCATAGTAAATACAAGATGTGCAGGATTTACTTTGAACAGTTGTTTTATATGCTGCTCACTATATTTATTGGTGAAGGATATACAGTATTTATTTTCAAAATTTACTGACAATAAACCAGGACATGAGAAATTCTTAAAGACAGCATGAATCTGAAATCATAACACATTTTCCATTCATAAACTTGTGCAGTCCACAACATTTCACCCCTTGCATGCACACTCGTCTTGTTTATTGTTGTGCATTACCTCTGGTGAATAATTATTAAAAATAAATAATTAAGCCAGTGAAATTTGATAATAACTGAAGTAAAACAAGAAATGCAAAATGTAAGAAACACAGGCATCCCCATGGGCAGTAAAACTGTGTTTCCAAACACACTTTAGTATTTCAACAGGAACATGCACAGACTGTCATGTTAGCGGTTTGGATGCTGATACGTTCTTAAGCCATGGTCAATGAAGCAAAGTGCCTGGGCTGACAGAAGGAATGCTGTTATTATAACCAAAAGATCACATTTATCTCAGTGAAGTTGTCCAGCCTTTAATATGATTTGGTCCAGTGGGACTGACACCCATGATGTAATGGACATGATGTAAGGTGAAAGCAGGGTCATCGCTGCCGTGTGCTCCCCCGGGTATATGTCAGCGCATTTGCTAAAACGTCCATCAGGCGAATGTAATAAATACCACCCCCCCAAGTCAATGACGACTCGTGGACAAATACGTGAATAAATGAGATTCTGGATGTATTGTCCACTCAGCTAATTGCAGGGTGAGAGGGGTAAGTGCAGGAAGGAGAGGTACAGGATGGAGGGAGAGGCTGGCCTGGGTGGAGGGAGGCGTGACGGTGTAGTGCATTCGCATCCACCCTGTTCCATCTCTGGCATAATGACCAGAGTGACAAATGGCTGATTACTTGTATTATGTTGTGTGTGTGTGTGTGTGTGTGTGTGTGTGTGTGTGTGGGGGGGGGGGGTATGCACTTATTCACACAGAAGAGACAGCAGGGATAAACAAGAAGAGAATGACTACACACAAGTACTTTACTCTGGGAGAATTACTCAAAGCTGCATGTGGTCCAAAAGACAGTCGAACTACTGCAGGCTGGACAGAGAGGCGAAACAAGGAGGTGTTGAAATCTGATCATTGTCTGCAGTGTGAAGAATTAACGGTGGTGGGGCAGGGGTGGGCAAAGGCTGGCGGAGGCTGTTCCCTAGCAGGTGGAGGCACAGGTGGAGCAACGTGGGGTCTCGCAACCATGTTTGTATTTCGTCTGCTGTTATGCTGTGGGAAATCATAAAATACGGACTGAAATTGGCATTAGATTTCGCTCCACGTTGTATAAATTGTTCTGTAATTGCTTGAATTCTGCTGTTGTGTTCTTTGACTGTGCCCACTATGAAAAGTGCCCCCAGGTGGTGTGTATCACTGCCCGTTAGGCTCCAAACTGCCTGGTGCAATTAGATCCCAAACGCTCTCGCAGTCCAGCTTGTTTATTTCTGATTTGAGCCAGTAGTTGTGCCTGATTGATTCCAAGGTCAGGCACCTGCCAGGAGCGCTCAGGTCCCTTTCTGTAAAAAGCATGCACTGACCAGTTTTCATTCTCTCCCCTCACACATCGTAGTTGAAATGCAACGAGTCAACCCCAATCTGAGGACGGAAGTAAATGTGTAAATTGTTAATCAGGGAAAGCTGGTGAAGTCACTGTGGCAGAGCACAATTCCTCTACTCTCATTTACTGCGTAAAGAGTTCTTTGAGAGCAGGTCCTCTCCTGCCTGCTGTTCCTGTGTTAGCAGTTAATTTCAAAGGAGATGTAATTCACAGCTATTCACAGCTATTTACTGACCTGATTTAAGGTGGTACCTGTCTTACTTCTCCTGTCTTTTCATTCCATTCTGCTAATTTGCATCGACACCCTAACAAATGCTCCGCAGGGCTGTTCACCTGGACGTGCCAGTGTTCTGTCTGACTCGTTCGTGTGCAAGACCAGAATGAATCATCTTAAGCACCTCTTTAATCTGAGGAAAAATGTGCCTCACCAAATACAGCACCCCTGAGTGTATAGATGCCATACCTCAAGATTCTACACTGCCATCTTTTGATATCATTGATCAGGAAATCACCTATTTCATGTAAGAAGGTCTTCATATCTTTCATCTATGCTGACAATGCCTGTGGCAATACAGAGAAAAGTGAATGGTAATGGAGAGAGTGGGGGGGGGGGGGGAAGACTGCGTGCCGAGGAGAGACGGGCGACAGACGAATGTCTTGTCTCCGGTGGTTTCTCCGTCTTCGGGTCTTTCGGGCCTGGATACGTGTGTGGTGGCGGTGGAGAGTGAGAGCCCAGCGCTGATGGCAGCATCATGGGAGCCTCCCTGGCCAGCCTGCTGCTTTTTTAAAAAAGGGTGTTAATAGATTCCTGCATTTCTCCATGACTCTGGACAGGCGTGTACCTGAGCTGGTCCCTATAGGCACGGACAGCAGTGAGAAACAGCCAGCCTGGATTGCATTATTTCCTCAGCAGCGTCTCCTGTCAATCGGAATTACCGTCGTCCTAGATTTCACATTGACCCCTCATCCGCTCCGTCTTGCACCATTTGTCCATCTGCTAAGCATGAGCTGTATTAACATATTCTATTGTAATTCATAATATATTCTTGCAATTCATAGTACCTTATAATGTTGGTCATAATGCTAGTTCTGCAGTCATAACAGCAGAACAACAGAGCTGGAACTCGGCAGACAGCAATTTCAGCAGGTAAGACATTTTTATTATGATTTTTTTTTCCACATTGGCTGATATTAACTGCATTTTGCAGCATGTGAATGATGTATTTATCCCTGCAGTATCATTTCAGTCTATCAGTTGTTTTGACATTTGTATAACCTTTTTTCTCCCCATTTTTCTCCCTGGGATTGAAAATATTTTCCAGACAGCCGTGCTGTGGCTAGATAGACACCATGATTGTGGAGTGTATCTGAGCAAACACCTCAGGGCAGAATGATGAGATTTGTTTTTCCATAACATATTGACAAACTTAAAATGCATTAATTCCACTATTTCCATTTTATTTATTTTTTTTTTACACATGGCCAAAGTAAAATAGTTTTACTTTGAAATGAGGTGATTGGAATTCATGTATCATGTGCACCCTCTTAAGACTGTAAAGCAGTAATGTAAGATTATAGCTACGGTCGATGCGTATGCATCCTGGTCACCAAGTAACGGGCGGCGGGAGCCTCGTGAGACCCGGGAGAGCTGTAGCCCCGGGGCTACGTGCTGGCAGAGGGACCCAGAACATGTCCGGCCCAGTCCAACCCAGGACTGCCTCCCATGCCCACTGCGTACAGCTGTATCCCGATCAGACCCCATCTCGGATCAGCAGACCGGGCCACAGGTGCTGCCTGTCGCCTCATTAGACTCCAGCCCAACACAACTAAAGAGCCTCTCAATGCTCACACACAGCTCTCTGATCACACGGTAGAACTCTTTTGCTGTATCTCTCTCTCTCTTACACACACACACACACACACACACAATTAAAGATAAAGCTTTAAAGAGACCTTTAAAGACCTTGCTCGTAAAAAAACCCCAAAACACCTCCCGTGGCCGGCAATTTCACAACAGCAATGAAACTGAATAGGTAACTTTCTCTAGACTAAAAATTTGGTGGGGGGGGATCTAGAGATCTTGTTTGTTTGTATAGTCACGGGGTCACAGCAGGCCAGCGCCAACCTTGGTCAGCTCTGTGTTTAGTGAGACAGAGACATTTTCTTTCAGCTCTACACCTTTTGGCTCCAACGAGACTGTCATAGTTTTAGCTGTAATTATCTGGTCTACAGTACATTGCATTTCAAATCACTGAGTTTATCATGAGTTTATCATGCCCAGTTTCTGCCGAAGAGTGTAGGAATCCCACTTATATGTAAATATTCAGGGTCAATTCTGCTACATGCTGTGCTAATCTATTGCCCTTTTCCTATGTAGAGTGGTCCTAAGTGGTGATATTACTGTGTGATTTTAATGTCCACATTGACGATGCCTCATCTACTACTGCTGATTTTATGTTTTTAATTGACTGTTCTGATTTAACACGACATGTAAACTTTCCCATACGTGAGCACGGCCATACATTGCGTTTAATTTGTACTATTGGTCTTGATGGTATTGTTCAGGGCACAAATATTGGTATATCTGACACGACTTATTGAATTCCATTTTAATCTCCCATGCTGCATTTAATCTGTTAGATCTGACCGTCATCTTATTGAATTCAGTTTTAATCTCTGATACTATACATGCTCTATAAAATCTACGGTGACATACAGAAATGTTAAAACTCTGGATCCTTTTCCATTTTGAACACTTTAGGTGTTCTTGCACCTGCTAAACATAGACAGGCTAGTGTCAGCCTGCTCTTCAACGTGCTTTACCACTGAGCTCAGGATGAAAGACCCTGGCAGACCTCCGGACCAGCTGTGTAAGAAAAGTGGATTTAGTCTGGCCTACGCAGACCATGTTTAGATATAGAGACGCATTCATTGATTTGCAGTAATGCATTCATTCATTTGTGTCTGGTCATACAAGCCCAGGACCTTTTTAAACCTATTAATGAACTTCTGCATCCATGTATTGTCACTTCAACTTGTTCAGATCTGCACTTCCCTTCCTTTGTCCATTGTTCCCACCCATTAGTCCTGCCACTCTTGTGTTTCTCACCTATCTCATCTGAATTTGTGGTAGAGCTCATCGCAAAATCCATTTCAACATATTGCCAGTTCGATTCTGCTCCAACCTTCCTTATTAAGGAATGTGTGACAGAGGTAGCCGTCTCCATCATGCATCTTATTAATAGATGTTTTGCTGCTGGTTGTATCCATGTAAATTTCAAAATGACCGCTGTTATCTCTGTACTGAAAAAGCCAGGTCTGGAGTTCACTGACCTTAATGATTATTGCCCAATTTCTATCTTTCCATGAACAGCTAAGCTACTAGAAAGAATTGGTGTTTCACAACTGCAGTCCTACCTTGAAGCTAATCATTTAGATGAGCCTTTTCAATCCCTTTCATAGTACAGAGACCACACTTCTTAGAGATACCAGTGATCTTCTATGTGCAGCTGATTCTGGAGCTCTTAGCATATTAATGGTTCTTGATCTTAGCTCGTCTTCTGATACCTATATCTCATGATCTGTTACTGCGCTGCATTGCTATTAATGGATCTGCTCTTTCCTGGTTTTCGTCTTATCTTAACGTTGGACAGAAATATGTGCTATTCAGAGTTTTAAATCCTCTACCATGTCAGTTACTAGGGGAGTCCCCCATGGCTCTGTCGTAGGTCTTCTGCTGTTATAATTCAACATCATGGCTTAAATTTTCACTGTTACAGAGATGACACTCAGATTTATGTCAGTGTCAGCCCTGCTATAGACTATTCCACCCTCTATCTGATTGTATCTTAAAGTCATGGATGAGTAGGAATTTTTTAAAACTAAATATTAGCAAACCTGAGTTGCTCCTGTGTGTCCCCATAGCTCTGATACTTTGGCCATCTGGCCAGACCAAGAGTAGCCAAAGGGCAAGAAATACCACAGGAATAAACCATTAACTTTGAAATAAGGTACATACAACGAGAATGGGAAACATGACAGGTGAAACTAATAATCAGCAGACAAGGAACGAACGGAAGGATTGTGGGGAGTGTAGTTCACAGAAGGCTGGACCTGGCGCGAAGCCATTACAGTGAATAGACTAGCGTAATTTTCTTCTATTTGGTCTCCCTGTTAAAACTCAAAAGATGACAGTATTTACACAATACTGCTGCTAGAATACCCACTATAAGAACTATATAACTGACTATATTAACTCTGCACTGGTTGCTTTTTACGCACTATGTTCAACACAAGGTTCTACATGTGAATTACATGTAAATTACATGGCCTGGCTTCTCATTATCTTGGTGAGCTTATTCACCCATTTGCTCCATCCAAAAATTTAAGCCTCCTTTACACATGGTTTAATTTGTCAATCATTCTGTGTAGTTTCTTATGGAATTTTCTTGCCAAGTCCGTTTGGGATGCCGCTGCTCTTTCTACGTTGAATCCTTTGTTAAAGACTTACTTGTTTCTATTGTACTGCCAATGCTCCTCATGTGAGTGAGTGTCATGTATGTTACACATTGTGCACTTTCTGCTTATTTATGTTCCATTGTAAAAAACATCCTTAGCTTTGGAAAGGTGTTATATAAACAAAATTGGTGATGATGATGCTGATTATGATGATGATAAAGTGTTGTTGCTGTTGTATAGTTGGCTTGTCTCTATGCCTTGGTTTGGGTTAAACATTTTGTTGTTGTTGCTTCAGCTGTCAGGTTATAGATGTATTATTACCTTCTTTCTGGGTGTCTCTCATTACATTTATCCTCCTTTTCCTCCCTGATAAGTCCTTCTTTCTTTTGCTTTTGTGGCTGTGTTTGTGCCTCAGTTAAGATCACCAGTGTGTCCTTTTTCATAACAAACAGATTTGGACATATTGCTTATTTCACTAATCAGTCAGTGCGTTTTCCCAACCTCGCGATGGCCTGCTTTCCTGATACTTCTTTGGCTTTCAACAGCACCAGCTCCAGATGGAAGAGTCCACATTTGGAATCCACTCTAACCCTGCAGTTAGTTCTCATATACATGAATTAATAATGCAGCGACACAAATCTGGCCTAGAGGGAACCAAGCAGAAAACTGTCTATCTATTATGGTCCTTTAAAATGCTGACACTCTATAGGGTAATAGTATCTGTGTGTACACGTTTGTGTGCCTGTGTGTGTGTGTGGGAATGTGTGTCTGTATGTGTGCTCATGCGTGAACATCTGTGTGTTTATGTGTTTGTGTGTGTGTGTGAGGGGGAGGATAAATATATATTTATATAGCATATACACAATGCATGTGCGTGTGTGCAGAGCAAGGCTATAGCAAAGCTCTCTCACCTCCCTGTGTGTGACTAAAGAGCTGATAATATGAATTCACAACCAGCGTGTTGTCACCCTGCCGACTCACTGCATCTCGCACCTTCACTCACTTCCTCCTCCGTCCTGCTCTTCTAAACAAACGTTCTCCTCCAACTTATGCCAGGCTCTGCTTCCTCTGCAGTCACAACGCCCAGACTGACACATGTCAGACCACCGTCACACTTGTTGGGCTCATTATACTCATTTAAGATTTAAGATCTTTTTTGTCAATTGTGATTTTCACCCCAATCGAAATTTGTCCTCTGCATTTTACCCATCTGCAGTCACACACACTAGTGATCACTAGGGGGCTGTGGTGCACACATGCCCAGAGTGGTGGGCAGCCCAAACCCGGCGCCCAGGGAGCAGTTGGGGTTAGGTGCCTTGTTCAAGGGCACCTCAGTCATGGCCTCAGGCCTGGGAATCGAACCCACAACCCTCCGGTCACAAACCGGTTCCCTAACGACCAGACCATGACTGCCCCAGACTCATTGATCCATCACTGTGTAAAAGGTGGACACCTGTCTGTGTTTGACATATGCATCAGATTGAATTACATATTAATACAACCTCCGACCATCTGTGTCCAAGGCAACGTCTACGCTCCTCACTCTCCCACTGAAGCCAGTATGAACCAGAACAGGAAGGCTAACGCTAACAGACACAAACCTGCTCCTGCTAGCTCCTCTTCTGGCAGGGGGCTGTGAGGCAACCACGTCCAGGTTTGAGGGTCCAGTCCTGCTCGTGGTGGAGTCTTTGTGCAGACCGAGAATGCTGTGTGTTCCGAAGTGATTTCTGTAGTGAATGTTCTGCAACAGCTTGTCGTTTTCCCAGTGTATTAGTGGTAGCACTACTGCGTAATTACTCAGGAGAGCTTTGTGAGGAAGGAGATTGGCTTCTTCTCAAAGGGTTACCCACTGAGCTGAACTGTGCTCCACACAACCTACACATATGAGCTTATGTTGAGGGAAACCTGTGTTTCCTCAGTTGCTCAATTGCGCTGTACTCAAAGACGAGTCACAACCTCAGTAGTCACTGTGTACTCTTACATATGAGGCAGAGTTTCCATCAGTGTACTGTAATGCTAACAGCATTGTACTCTAATGACCATTAACAGTTACTGCAATAAATGCAAGAAGGAACTACAAGTATACATTTTTTTTAATTACAATTAATTGTTTGGTAGTATAGTCGGCAGACGTGCAAACGTTTTGATGATAAATTCCAATTAAACAACAGATTTATGACTGTCATAGTTTCTTTGTCTTTACACATAAATTTATTGGTTCTAATGTAATACCTTCAATATAGCTTAATATTATTCTTACTTTATGCACACTGGTTATCTAAAAGACTGATAAACAATCTTTTAATGAAAGCATTATTCATTCGCACTAAAGGTTCTTGACTTAGGAGTACGACTTTAATTTTTCCTCTAGGTGTCCTTGCAGAACCTGATAGGCCACTAAATTAACTTTGTCTTGGCATTTGATACGTGCAATGTGTAATAGAGAAATCACTGCAGGAGAGGTCAGTTATCTCGCGCCTGTCCATAATGTAATGCCTGCCTCTGTTCATTAGTGTATGGACACCTCTGAGGAAGGGAGGCTGCATTAGCTTTCTGACATCTTTATCCCCATACTAATGAAATTCCCCAAGATCTTTAAGAAGCCCTGTATAGAGATGTCAGAGGTTTTGCACCATTTAGACTGTGATATGTTTGCCATGCTCATTTTTTTCCTTACCATAATTAATTGGCAAAGCACATAAACAGGGAAGCTGCAGTGCTCTGACATCTATTACTTCTCTGTAGATTTAAATCTTGTGCACTGTAGAGGCACACTTTACCCAAAAGATCAGGTGTATTTATAGCATTGACTAAATTGCTTATGCATCAATAACTTAATTAACAATCAAATAAAATGTATTAAATGAAGTGAAGCTTTGATCCTATGGTTTAGGATGATGGCGGTATGTGGTAACATTTTGATTGGTCAGTGGTAGCAGAAACGACTGAAGGAGTGCTGGGGCTGGTTGGGGTGGAGCTAAGGGGTGGAGCTGAGGGTGGAGCTAAGCGTGGAGCTGCTGGACTGAGGAGTTAGGTTTGGAGAAATCCACTTGGTATTGTTCTCTCTTTCTCTCCCTCATTGTTTTGCTATCTCTCTCTTTCTCTAGCCGTCTAACTAATAGATAACATTGAGGTAGTATTGTCAGTGCTGTTATTTACATTATCATTTGTATAGCCTCATTAGCATATCATTATGTTTAACAAATCAACTTGTATTACACCAATAAAACCATGTGTTGACCTCTCGATGAGCTCAGCTGTTTAGGTTGCTATGCATAGTGTAAATGCTTAGGTATTCACTAACCAGGATGAAGAATCAGCTATAGTTTTATAGATTGCTGACACCATCCTCCTGCAAATGATCCAATCTGCTGTGCATGTTTGCTAGGTTAAATGATAGAATAATTTATCTTAACAGTAACACCTATTTATGTCATTTGTTGTTGGTAAGCAGTGTGGAGGTAAATAAATACAGTAATAAAAGTCCTTCAGACATGACGCACTACGTCGGTGTGACATTGCCACCACATTTAATCCCGTTGTAGCTTGCAGAAGGAGGCGATTCGTTACTAGTGATGTTTCAGGAAGTGACCAACGCCACCATGGCCCTCCCCACAAAACACTCTTTCTCCTCTGGTGGTGTGTTCCTTATGTAATCCATGTCTGTCTGAGTTGCTACTGTGTTCCTTTGTCTTACAGTTCGACACATACATCTTTCTCCTTGCATCTTGCTCAATTCCTTTTTCTAGAAGTTTCCCCATCGTATAGTCATCGTAGTTTTTCCTCTCGTTAGTCACATTCTCCATTCTGCTTGCAGCTTTGCCACACTTATTCTGTCCACCTGTGTTCTGACCCATTTTGCTGGTTTCCAACTTGTTTCTTCGATAGCCCTTAGTAAACAGATTCGGGGCTTAAGCCCAACTGCTATCACCTCCTGTTAGTTAGAGTAGTGTTGATGCTCAAGTCCCAGGGATACAAGCATTAGCTCAGAAAAAGGTTTACGCATCTTACAATATGACAGCATGCCAGATTTGGAAAAAAACAAGAAACTAAGTCTTTACCATTGGGTTTGGTACAGGTGCAGATTGTTGATGCAGTACAACATCTATACAAGTGGCAGGTTTGAGATATGTGGACACCAAAACAACTATTTGTACGAAAGCACAATAAGATCATCAGAAATGTGGAATCATTAAGCTTTCTTTGGTGGTAAATAATTCAACCCCTCCAGAAGTTAGTTTGCGCCTGCTTCTGTGAAGTTTATTACATTTCAGAGGTAAAAGTGTCTTTATAGACTTTCTGTATCCAGGAGTGTGGGCACTGGGCTGTCATGGACAAGCCCATTATTAGATTTACTCTCATGAGCCTGACAAAAGATTCAGGGAAAAGAGCTCGGAAAGAAGATTGTAACTGCATGAAGGGATTTCAACACAGCCACTAAGTAGATAAGAACAACTACATTTCATCAAATTTAAGTAGTTAGATAGGAAAGAGGAACAGGAGAAACTGAAGGTCACACAGAACAGAAGAAACTGTCTAAGGTACCTGGCGATTAAACTGGTGCATGTGTCTGCATCACTGTTGTTTCGTTTGCATAGCGGTTTTATTTATTCAGTACCTGATCTGACTCTCTGTGATGGATGATCAATAAATTATAAACACGAGTTCGACAAGCGGATGCTTGTGTGACCCTCTTTTGCATCCTCGTTTTACATGGTTTGGGTTTATGTACATTTTAGTAGTTTGATTCATGCAGAAACAAGAATTTGGCCTGAATTCTCATTTTTGTGTATGTCTACAAAACAAACACATGGTTTATTATTTTTAGAATGCACTGCTGTTTTGCCATTGGCCAGCCTGTGACCTAACTCGCTCTTCTGTAAAGCACTGCAGTTCAGATAAGAGTCCACTCTTGTGTCCTGACTGCAGGCACATTAGCATTGATTAGCTACTGAAGAAATCATGTATGGAATGAATACTGTGGGTGAACCATTCATGCCAAACTAGCGTGTCATACACTGCATATGAAATGCTAGTTGTAGGCTAATTGTCACGGTGAGCACACATCGCATATCAACCACACCTAACCATTCCTCCTTACTACACAGAATTAAAATGTTGCATTTTCTTCCATTTACACATTTGGGGTCATATTTGCGGTTTAAGAGTTGCCAGCATCAGTTTGAAGCATGATTGACAGTGACATCAAGCTGTTAGTAAGGAAGACCATTGTTTCTTAAACCATATGCCAAAGTAACTAGATGTATAGTCATCTATATCTTTCTTTTAAGCTAGATGAGGAATTAGTTCATTTTTCATTCATTCATTATCCGTACCGCTTATTCCTGCTAGTCGGGGTCACGGGGGGGGGGTTGGAGCCAATCCGAAGGGCGAAGGCAGGGTACACCATGGGCAGTTCGCCAGTCCACCACATGGCCAACACACGCACACACACTCACACCTACGGGCAATCTAGAGTGACCAATCAACCTAAGATGCATGTCTTTGGACTGTGGGAGGAAACCGGAGTACCCGGAGAAAACCCACACAGGCACAGGGAGAACATGCAAACTCCACACAGAGCAGCCCAGACCGAGAATCGAACCCAGACCGCCTTGCTGTGAGGCGACAGTGCTAACCACCACACCACCATGCCGCCCTTAGTTAATTTTGAATCGGTTAATCTACATTAAATCAAGCAGTAGCTTCTGAAAGGGGGAAGCATATCAAGCTAATGCATCTATTTCAGATACTGGACTACAAGTGTGTAACATGCACAAAAATAACTACCTAGGTAAAATGATGGGGAGCCTACTGTATCAGAATTCCACATCTCAAGTATTAAAAAGAGGGTAAACCTCTTAATAAGTAAATAAAAAGTTTTCTTCTGTATGTGTTGACTAATGGGTACTATGTCTCCTCGTTGCTATTGCTCCGTGTTTCTGTAACTGTGTTTAGACTGTTTCGTTCCCTTGTGTGCGTTAGTTCATGTTATTCGGTGTTCCCCTGTTCGTATGTTTTACTGTGGTTCACGTTATGTTGCTTGTCTGTGTTTTGCCAGTCTTCCCTTTCCGTGTTTAAACATCGTTAGTTCATGTAGCTCTGTTTATTCCCTGCGTCCTTGTGCATGTCTATTAGTTTATAGGTTATGTATTCTCATGCGTCTGTTTTTATGCGATTGTTTAGTTGTCTTATGGTCCCCCCGTTTAAGTCTTGTCACGTTTAGTTTTATACTGTCAGTTCGTTTGGTCAGTTCATGTATGTTCTCCCGTTTCTACAAATAAACCTTAGTCTTCCCGTTTAAGTCTTGTCACGTTTAGTTTTATGCTTTCAGTTCATTTGGTCAGTTCATGTCTGTTCTCCCGTTTCTATAAATAAACCTCAGTCTTCCCGGTTAAAGTCTCGTTACGTTTAGTTTGTCACTTTTAGTTCTGTTTCGCCCGTTCGTATATGTTCTATCCCCGCCCTCCTGCACCTGCGTCACACCTCCCCGTTGGTACCACCGTGACATATACCAAGTTAAGGAGTGTTTCTGGATTGTTTACATTCTGTGGAGATTATTTAGGCCCAAACACATTTCCCAGTCCACATAATGGACCATGTGTTCCTTTTCGAACAACATGCCAAAAATTACAAATACAAATTTGGTAACACTTCATTTTGAGTGGTTCTTTTTAGATTAAATAAACACTCAACAGACACTCAATAACATATCAATGATGTAGTAGGAGTGAAGCATCTGATTATGTTCTGTTGATATGTAAAGAGGCTTTTAATTAACTGTAAATACTAATTGTATATAATCTGATGAATTCATCTTGTTCTTATTCACCTTATTTTGAGTGTTCACATTCATATCTCTACATGTTAACTCAAGAAGCCACTGAAGGTGTAAAAGGTATAATGCAATACCATCTGGGCATACTGACCAAGCTGTTATAGACATGCTGTTGACAACAATCTGTAACTGGCTTTTAATTTGACTTTTGGTTAGTATTGGGAGGGTACAGAGTGAGGATTAGGTTTTTGGGTTGAAGTTAAGATTAGGATTGGTGTTGGTTTGGGTTATGTTTTGGGTTACGGTTCAGGTTTGATGGGTTGATCTGAGGTCTGATCATTGGTGTCTGAGCCTTTGATCTGTTCTACTTGGGAGTAAATTTGACTGCAATTGTATTCAAACTGTCTGCCTTATCCAAGACAATATTACAGATACTCTGTTGACAACTCATTAATCAACTATAAGGGACCATTCAGAGTAAAATGTTACCACAAATTCTTGTTTATGCTTTTAGAACATTTTGAAAAAAACAAGCCATTATGTTGTCCCTTACGTTCCTGAATCACAGCGTGAATGAAACTAAAATGTACATCGACCATCTCGCTGTGGAGTCATTGTGATGGTAAATGTACTTGCTAATTCAGAGATGACATACAGAGCAGGGTCCCTCTGCCGTGCTGATAATGCAGGAGAATGCTTATTAGAACCACTGCCTCCCCCCCTCTGTCCTCCTACAATCGTGAACATTCACTCTGTGCTCAATTATTATAATCTGACATTCACAACATTGCAGTTCATAAATCTCCAGAATGAACAAAAGACTACTTGGACTTGTATTCCAGTTGAATGTCTCACCCCGAAGCCAGAAAAGCATCGGAAAACTCAGCCCTAGACATTCAAAACATTTCTTCCATTCTGCAATATATTTATATCTCACTCAGTCAGTTTTAACTGAGATGTGAACGTGGAAAACGATCACCCTGATGTGTGCAAGGTTCCCTTCATGTGAAACACTACAAATCTATGGCACGATCAGAAAATACAGTTTATCGGGAATCATGCCACTTTGCCTCGGGGTGCGTCTAGTGATCCTCCTCTGCTGGACCAAAAAGCAGCAGGTTTTTTTTCCCACAGTCAGGAGAGAGAGGCCTCAGGAGAGCTGGATTAAATCCTGCCGCAGGACCCGATTTTATTTGTGCTGCTGACTTCATGTCCCACAGTTGCAGAGAAGTGTGACAGAGAGGAGAGAGGGAGAGAAAGATAAATCTCATTACAAAAAAGGATGCTAAAGGCAATAAAACAGGAGGAGGTGGCACGGCGGGGCGACACCACAGAGGGCAGCAGTGTGCAGAGTGGAGCCGGAGAGGATGACACCTCAGCAGTGCCTTATCACTGCCACAGAGCTCTTGCTCTGGGAGTAAAATTTATTTAAAAATAAATATGCTATTGCAGTGTCTCTTTTGTATCTGTCGGGAAAGAGACAAAGCACTCTTCAGATTGATATATGAAGCTGAAGAAAATGAAACTTTCATAGTCTGAGCAATTGCCCAGCGAGACTGCTATCAGCTTCGCAAATCTTATATAAACATCGCAGAGACGGCTGGCAGGGTGAAGGCGGGAAGAAAATGTGTGTGTGCACAGATGTGTGTGTGGGAGGCTGCTCTGAGGTAGTACTGGTTACTGGTAAGAGAGCATGGAGCAAAGAAGGGGGGGGGGGGGGACTTTAAGCTCCGAGCTGCAAACAAAGGCAAAATCAGCTGCCTTTCTTCTCACTGGAGAGCCCCATTAGTCAATGCTTTGGGGCCACATGCGGAGAGGGAAAGAGCTGGCAGTAGGGTGAAAGAGAGAGAAAATTGCTGACTTTGATTTCTGCTATTTTTGTCTGTGTTAAACACATGTTCACATTTCCTTACCCAGGGATAGACCGCTGGCTCATTAGATAGGGGGAGAGAAACCGTGACAGTAGGGCTGCAAACCCGAGCACACCCCACACAGGCCATTAGAATAGGACGTCTGTCGCTCCACTGGGCTACTGCGGCTCCCTCGGTGAGAATAATACATTAGAACGACTCCCTAACTGACTGAAATATTTCATAGAATACAGCTGTATTGTATTTCTGTTTAAGCATAAACATTTTATACAGTAGGTAGGGTTCATCTAAAAAAAATAAATCACCAAACACATCAACTCTAGTTCTTTAAATCCTCAAGTTGTAAACCAAATACAAACATGTATGAGTTCATTTAAGATTTCTTGTGTTTATTGGACTAGGTCATTGATTCTCTGTGCTTATGATTCGACTACTTCTTTGGACTCTTTAACGCTCCACTAAACTTTTTGAATAACTAATGAATGGCATCGTCATTTGTGGCTTCTGACTGTGGTCTTCTCCCTCGTGGCATATACGTTTGCCTTGGCACTGGCTGGATTCAGCCTGGACTCTGGCTGAATGCTAGCTGGATCCTAGCCTAGCTGGAGCTGGCTGGGCGTAGGCTGGACTGTGGGACGCTCACTGGCTGGGCGTTGGCTGGATTGTGGGTGGCTCACTGGTTGGGCATTGGCTGGACTGTGGGACACTCACTGGTTGGGCATTGGCTGGATTGTGGGTGGCTCACTGGCTGGGCATTGGCTGGACTGCAGGTGGCTCACTGGCTGGGCATTGGCTGGATTGTGGGTGGCTCACTTGTTGGGCATTGGCTGGACTGTGGGTGGCTCACTGGCTAGGCGTGGCTCACTGGCTGGGGACTGTGGGGTGGCTCACTGGCTGGGCATTGGCTGGATTGTGGGTGGCTCACTGGCTGGGCATTGGCTGGATTGTGGGTGGCTCACTGGTTGGGCATTGGCTGGACTGTGGGTGGCTCACTGGCTGGGCATTGGCTGGATTGTGGGTGGCTCACTGGCTGGGCATTGGCTGGACTGTGGGACGCTCACTGGCTGGGCATTGGCTGGATTGTGGGTGGCTCACTGGCTGGGCATTGGCTGGACTGTGGGACGCTCACTGGTTGGGCATTGGCTGGATTGTGGGTGGCTCACTGGCTAGGCGTAGGCTGGACTGTGGGACGCTCACTGGTTGGGCATTGGCTGGATTGTGGGTGGCTCACTGGCTAGGCGTAGGCTGGATTGTGGGTGGCTCACTGGTTGGGCATTGGCTGGATTGTGGGTGGCTCACTGGCTGGCGTTGGCTGGATTGTGGGACGCTCACTGGTTGGGCATTGGCTGGATTGTGGGTTGCTCACTGGCTGGGCATTGGCTGGATTGTGGGTGGCTCACTGGCTAGGCGTAGGCTGGACTGTGGGACGCTCACTGGCTGGGCATTGGCTGGACTGTGGGTGGCTCACTGGCTGGGCATTGGCTGGACTGTGGGACGCTCACTGGCTGGGCATTGGCTGGATTGTGGGTGGCTCACTGGCTGGGCATTGGCTGGATTGTGGGTGGCTCACTGGCTGGGCATTGGCTGGATTGTGGGTGGCTCACTGGCTGGGCATTGGCTGGATTGTGGGTGGCTCACTGGCTGGGCATTGGCTGGATTGTGGGTGGCTCACTGGCTGGGCATTGGCTGGATTGTGGGTGGCTCACTGGCTGGGCATTGGCTGGACTGCAGGTGGCTCACTGGCTGGGCATTGGCTGGATTGTGGGTGGCTACTGATTGGTCATTGGCTGGACTGTGGGTGGTTCACTGGCTGGTCATTGGCTGGGGTCTGGTGGAGCTATGGTGCATCCTGGCCTTTGGGGCTCATTACCCTGTTGCCCTGCTCCTGTTATTTCAAGTCATGCTGTTGTGCTGAACCAGAGTGGCCCTCTTTTATGTTACAATTAAGCCTGGAGCTTTTCCATGGCATCATGAACCCCCCCCCCCCGCCACAACACCATACCCACCCCCTCCCCCCAAAGCTGCCACTCTTTTCTATTCAGCGCCTGGCAACCAGTGCCATTCTAGTGAGAAAATACCCTTATCTAAAAAAGACAGAGGATCCAGGTCAGGCAAGCACACTCCCTCAGTCCCGATTGCCATTCTCAGTGGAGTCACATCAACAGAATGGATGGCACTTTAGAGGACCAAATGTCACACAGCCTTATTTCTATCTGGTAAATGTCAGTTCTATAATTCAATTAAGAAAGATTCGTTGGCTGTGGTGAAATTGCCATGTAAAGTACTGAAGTGAGACTGAGAACACTGCATGACTTTCCAGGTCTGGTGGCAGTTTACAGTGAAGCGTCTCCGTGGCAGTGTGGGTAATGAGTGGCCATTGTTACTGTAGTGTCAAAGCACAGCACAGATAGTGCCATAGAATGTGAGCAGTTTATTCCAAGACTCGTTTTCTCCTTGGATTGCTCACCTTGCCTCGAACTTAAGTTACGCAAGACCCATAACGCAAATGGCTGTTTTTCATGGTCAAAATCTTTCTTTTATGTTTTTAAAGGTGTAATGCATCGGCCATTTAAGGGTTTCGTTGGTGTTGCTCCACCTTGAAGCTGGAACTGTGCCTCGTTCTGAGCACACACGCTCAGTAAATAGAAATAATGAAGCAGGGTGAAGAAAAGTGTGTGTGACGTGATCTGGCACATCATGTCCCTGTGGTGTGCTGCACTCAGACGCCACATACAGGTACCTGATGCACCCCCATATTTTCCCTCATTTTTGTTTATCTGCGATCGATAATGCTCAAACTATTTGGTCTATGGCTATTAATGGTGATTTGAAATAATGAATGCAACACCCAAATGAATAGCCTGAAAATCCAGTACCGCTAACAACGGCGGTGCCATATTATTCTCAGTTTTAATGTTTTGATATACATGTATTGATTTGAGCATAAAAAAACAGGCTTCATTGATTCTCAGGAAGAAATTTAGCAGCTATAGCAGCAACATAAGCCATAAAATTCAGGGCACAAAACACTGTACATGGAGTACAAATAAAGGGCGAAGTTCAAAACAACACTGCGAAGAAACCGCATATTACACCAAAACAAACTATATGACGTTGAATGGTATAGAACATTGACGTAATGGTCGCAGTGCAGTCCTTTTATATGCCAGCGGAAGTGAGAGGGCAAACATAGGCACATATCCCAGCTGACCACTCTGACATTTTGAGTGGGAATAGCTGTGCTTGCCTGATAAAGATGTAATAACTCCGATTGTCTACCAATCGCTCACTTATATTAGTGCATATTGTACACTGGTTCTGAGTAATTCTGCTCTGAAAGGTCGCCAGGGTCATTTTTATCACATGACCTACGTTACTGGATGACTCCTCGTTCTTCCTGTTCCAGTTCTTCAGATGTTACCTTGGCAATGATTAATCTAAACACATTTGTTTTAACTCACAATAAACGCATGAGCAGAACATCCTGATATTCTCTTTGACCTTAACATTATGTACGTGGCTGTTTTGTTTTTTTTCTTTTGTCTGTTTGTTTTTTATGTTGTGCCGTACCAAAAATAAGGATGCAAATCTCAAACGATGAGAATGACTGTAGTGTTGCCTTCGGCAGGAGCATGAGCTGGGGATGTAGAGATCTGAGGCTCTGCCCTGCAGTGCAACGATTAACATGGAAGTGCTGTTCAGAGTGCAGTTTTAATCATCCTCAGAAGAAAAAAAAAAAAAAAAAACATCATTCAGGTCCAGCACTGAAATGTTTTTAAATGTTTGGGGCTTTAGCCCCTACGACCCTAATGTTACCCCTGGCCTAGGGCAACTAGGCATAAGGAACTCAATTTTACATTTTGCACCATCAGTGTGTGGCTCTCGTTGGCCGACCGTCTGCGTAATCCCGTTAGACCTGACTGGAACTCCTGACGGGGGCTCATGTCTTTTGCGACTACTCCGCCTCGTGAAGAGGAGACGGTATTTACAGCAGATCTAGCCGTCCCTGTCCCCACGTGTCCCTGTCCCCACGTGTCCTAGTCCCCACGTGTCCCAGTCTGTGCTGTTGCTTCTGCTGCGATTTGCATGACACACTGGAGTGCACATGGCACAGAGGTGAGCAGCACATGTTTGGTTTGGCTTAAGCGTGCACTTTACCACGGGAGTGGAGAGGAAGCACTTACAAATCAATATCAGGCCCGCAATGATATTTTATACATTTCTCAATGGTTTCACATATCAATATTTCATGTGAGAAAGCATAAAATGTGATTAGGCTCTGTGAAGTACATCAATGATCCATCAGTAATGTCATTCACACAACACAGCACAGTTGTGTTCATGACAGAACATTTGCTAAATCTTCTAACAGCATAATTAATATAACATAATACAGGCTAAACTGTCAGGATAATATATTCGTTTCCTTAAAATATGATTTTTAACACCTGGTTAAAGTCCAGATCAGTCGGCTCTCGTGCACCGTGACCCTGAGGGGACAGAAGCAGGTCTGGCAGTGTGTCAGGATGGGCCAGTCATGCCAGGGCAGGGCATCCAATCTCTTAATCCCCCTCACAGAGGCCCATATGCTGGCTACACTCCTAGGCCTCTCCCATTCTCACCACCGTCTGATGAGTGCGTCGGTTGTTGGAGAATGTCGAGAAGTCAAAGCGTTTAACAGGAAGATGGACGGATGGAGGAAGACTGAGAGTTTGGAAGAGTGGGAAGGCGGTAGGCTGAATAATTACATGAGCAGATGGACAGGGGCACAGTGACTATGCTAAATAATACCGAATAAAATAACAAAGGAAGGCTTCAGGGCTCCTCCCTGCTTCAACCTCCAGCTCTAGGAAATCCTTTTGGGTATTATAAGCGTCCGCGTGCTCTTCTCCCCCCCCCCTCCTCTGCGGCCATCTTCATTTAAACCTCCTCTTGGCTGGGGTGAAAGAGGTGAGGTCTCTGCCAAGCTTGGATGGTCAAAGCAATTCTCCTCCCTAAAGAGGACCATGGCCTCCACCTCCCTGCTCCCTGTCCGATCAGTCCACTTCCCTGCCGCCCACCCACGGAGTCCATCGCTTCCACATCCAGCAACCACATCCAGCTTATTCTGGGCATTACAGCCTCTACAGCAGGCAGTGCCAACAGGCTGGTCCTCTGACTTCATCTGGAACTGAATGTGAAATAGATCATTGACTCTAACAATGAATTAACCCCACTGTTCAGTACCAGGTTACTCCAGCCTGGAAAGAGGTGCAATTAAGGACTGCATGTGAGTTGTATTCCAGTCCCTAGTGAGATACCTAACACCAATCTGTCATAGTTACTGTGCCACTGAGGAGAATTAAAAGTGTTATCTAATAGCTCGGAGTTCTCCCAACTCCCCTGATCTGATGTGTGAGGTCCTGTGAAGGAGTCCTGGAAACACCCAGTATTTCAGGAGAAATCGGTGCAAAGCTCTGAAATCAAAGCATCCAAAGCATTCGTTAGTCTCATTATTAAAGCATTTTTAATAATAACAGGTCAGGAGGTTCATTACCAATTGCTGTTGTACAACAGTGACAGAAAATAGTAATCATTTTACAATTAAATCTGTTTATTTTATAACAACGTTGCATTATTATAACATAATTCTAAAACAATTTCACTACACATTATGCTTAAGTTCTTTTTGTTACTGCTATGCTGAGAACAGAATTGATGGTTCAAGACAGTGTTGTGTTGAAAGCTTCAGAACATGTGCTTAATTTGTTGAACAAACAGGAAAACCTTGATAGAGCAAGTGGAGCATCTGATTTTCCTAAAGAACGTTTCTCCACAGACCTGACACCATCTGTTTTCGTCTTTTGTTGAAATGTGCATGCAGGCACACTGCTTTTCAAGAGGCTGCCTCAGTGGAAATGAGACAAAGTGAAATACAATCTGTTTTTTAAAAGGGAGCTTGTTACGTTCTACTATTTCAACTGTATTTCTTTGGGCTGTAATTTTGTGGCTGTGCTGTGGCGTTAAACCGCCACATTTGACTAATTTCCTAGGGCACACACGCATTTATCACCATTTGTTAATTTGGTGGACAGGACAGGATTAGCGCCCGTGACGAGATGGGAGGAGTGGCACAGTTATCATGGTGTTTTCCATGCACATAGAATCGGTTCACACAACGGGATTGTGGCCATGAACATCAATCCACTTAAACTAGCTACATAATCAAATTACTAACTAAATACAAATGTTTTTTTTTCATTAAAAAATACTGTGATTATGTAATGTTAATCAGAAAGTTGATTTAATACATTTAAATTTGTCATATCACAATTATTTAAAAATTAATTGGCTTCACATTGAACAACAACAATACTAATGCTTAAAGTACATATATGTTGGCATGGCGACTCAGATATGTACGCCTATTTCCTCACCTGTGAATATTTTTGCATTGATGTTCCCCCTCACTTCTGCCACGCCCACCCATGCCATCGCCACGGTCTTATGCCTTATTTCTGAGTTTGCGATGTGTCCGTGAAAACTGAGCCCTTAGACCTTATGTGTCGCGTATCGCCCCGCCCCCACCTGTGAAGAGTGTTTGTTTATGTAGCCATGTACTTTGTCGTAGTCCCTCCCCATGCTCTGTAACCCCACCCCTCGTTAGTGTGTTCAGGTGTTCCTTGTGCTCTGTAACCCCGCCCCTCGTTAGTGTGTTCAGGTGTTCCTTGTGCTCTGTAACCCCGCCCCTCGTTAGTGTGTTCAGGTGTTCCTTGTGCTCTGTAACCCCGCCCCTCGTTAGTGTGTTCAGGTGTTCCTTGTGCTCTGTAACCCCGCCCCTCGTTAGTGTGTTCAGGTGTTTTTTGTGTTTTGTAACCCCGCCCCTTCGTTAGTGTGTTCAGGTGTTCCATGTTGTGTCTGGTGTATTTAAACCCCTTGTTTTGTACAGTCTTGGCTGTTCTTCGTTTTCTACCACAGCCCTGTTGTGTCCGTGAGTTTGGATTTTGTTGAAAGTGTCTTGTTATCAGTATGTACTGTAGTTGTTGTTTGACACCATCTGTGTTGGTTACATTAATGTTTTTATCGGAACCACTGCCTGCCTATACTGCCTGAGTTTTGTAAATCTCAGTCTTGGCCCGGTGTTGTTGCCATCTTTTAAATTGCCCTAGGGGGTTGTCCTTTAAAAAATCGCAGATCATCCACAGATATAAATAACAGCGTTGTTTGTAGGGGACCTTCCTAGGAAGCCTTTCCAATCAGATGTTTCACGCAAACGATCAGATGTACTAAATGTGACTTGAACGTGAGAAAGTGCGTACCCCCCCACGCCACTTTCATTTCAGGCGTACGTATGTTTTTCGCACGTATGCGACACTTAGAGGTGATGCATTGAAATTACAACTATTAAGATATCCTTTTCGCACACATTGTAGTAAGCCCTTATTGGGTAAAATTAAATAAATTAGACAATTAAACAATAAATTAATCAAACAATTTCATTGCCTTACTGTAATAATTATTCAACGTGTTTCCACTAAGCCTAGATTATATAAACATGCATGAAATGTTGCGCTGGAGTTCTTGGGAGATGGCAGCGTTGGCATTACTGGAGGTTATTGCTAATGGCCGAATTCGCCGAGAGCGCGTTTTCCGTGACCATTATGATTTTTTGGCCCATGATGATGACTGGCTTATAAGCCGTTTCAGATTTCCAAGAGCTGTCCTCTTGAAACTCTGTGCTGAGTTGGGTCCAGTTTTGAGAGAGAAACGGCGAGGAGTCGCGCATTGCCAGTTACTTTACAGGTGCTGACCATCGGCTTCCTGGCAACTGGCTCGTTTCAAAGAGAACTGGCAGACCGGTCGGGGATATCCCAGTCATCTTTGAGCCGTGCCATGCCAGCTGTGTTGGATGGGATCATATGCATGTCAGCTAGGTATATAAAGTTCCCATATGATGCGGTTGACCAGGCAAACATTAAAGCGCAATTTGCAGCGATAGCGGTTTCCCGATTGTAATCGGAGCGATCGACTGCACACACATTGCTATAAAGGCACCATCTGAGGAGGAATTTGCTTATGTGAATAGAAAACACTTTCATTCCATAAACGTGCAAATAATCTGTGATGCAAAAATGTGCCTTACTAATGTAGTGGCATTACAAGCTGGCAGAGTGCGTGATGGGTGGCTTCTTGGTAAGCAACAAATTTAAAGAATTTGACATTGCCAGCTTAGAATAATTAATTTAAAACATGGGTAATTGTTAAATTACTTAGGAGACCGCTGCTACGCGCTCAAGACGTGGCTGATGACCCCCTTTTGCAATCCACAGACTGACCGGGAGCGGAGATACAATTCTCTCCATTCTCGCACCCGGTCAGTCGTGGAGAGGGCAATTGGGCAGCTGAAAAGCCGGTGACGCTGCCTGGACAGGACCGGGGAATGCTCCTGTATCGGCCAGAGAAAGTGTGCAGTATTGTGAGGGCATGTGGGGTCCTGCACAATGTTGCGCTAAGGTACGGCATGCCATTGTTGGAGGTGGTGGAGCAACCAGCGGACCCAGAGCCAGGAGAAATGAACGCGCAGCCTAACCCAGGTGCCATAGAAGCAAGGCAACAAATCATGGCCGGTTATGGCCGTGTCACCCATAATACAGGCAACTCTCTGCTCAAATGCAGTGAGTTGGATGTCTCCTGCCCCCCCGCCTGTTTGGGTCACACTCTGGCGATGTGCAGTCAGCCTCCGCTTTTACGTCCACCTTAATGTCTGACCACTTTTTTTAATTTCTGCAAGTGTGCGCTGTTCTGACCCCACAGCATTTACAGCTTCACACACGCTGTCCCACTCAGACCTTTTGCGCTTTGCCGTAATACCAGAGGACAGCGTGCCAAACAAACATTTTTTCCGCGTCTCAACTTCATTTAGTAGCGTCTCCACTTCACATTCGGTGAAGTTTCTCTTCTTTCCCCGTTTTGACATGCTTTGTGATATATCCAAGCGGAAACTCCTCCGGTGCAGGGCATATTTAATTGAATTTGCATATTTATAGGGGGCGTGTCACAGGCGGAGTCAGCCACTCTCTCATGTGCGCTAAATTCCACGTTGATTGGGATGTACAAAAGAAACGTGCGTGAATTACGGCGTAAGCACGGTTTGATACATCCGGATTTTTTTTTGTGCGTACGCCATTTTCTGGATTTGTCCGTACGCCAAGTTTCAGTAAGAAATCCACGCAAGTCTTTGTACATGAGGCCCCTGGTCTGTTCCTTTATGCACCATCTGCCTTTGATGTCCTTGACACACACATTTTCTTCACACCAGCTCTTTCACTGCATTTAGTTCCAGAGAATGGGGCAGTCATTGCAAAAGTTCATTTAGCTTTCTGTTAACTAGTGCTGATTTTGTGGTGTGTTGTGTTGACAAGCCTGCCAGCTACTTCTATGCAGAGACATACTAACACATACACATTGAACACACGACACCACATGAGGCCATTGGTCTTAAGGGAACTTTTTAGTAATTTGTGACTAAAAGTCAATGATGCAACACTCGTAGGTGGTGTATCACTACACTGGGAACTCTGTGCTTTTGAAGCAGACATATTTAGAAGGTTTGTGGTTATAATGTATTGCACACTGCAGATTAAATGAACAACAATAGAAAAAAAAAAGATAAACCTTTTTTACTTTTTGCCATTTTCTTTACTAGGCCCAAAAGACTGAATTATAACACAGTGACCCTCCTCCAGTGCCTCTGTACAGCTGTAACAAGAGCCACAGTGAACTGTGTTCTGAGTACCCACCAATTAAAGCACCAGAGACATTTGTTACTGTATTTTATTTTTGTACCAAATAGCCTGTACACATGGATCTGATTGTCGATTTGAAATTAGGCGACTTAATCACAAATCCACTCTCTATATCTCTCACTCTCACTCTCTTTCTCACACACACATACACTCACACGCACATTTTCAGAGTGACTAGCTTCCAACAGTCTGCATGCCTGTGGGTAGTCTTAGAAGGCTTGGCCATTCTTTTCGATAATTAACTTAGTGCTGCTGTGGTTACTGTCTACTTCACTGATCCATGCTTTAACCAAGACACTGCAATTAAAAAGATCAATGCAACAAAAAAGAAATTCATAAATCCAGTTGGGTTATCTCTGTTTAGACAGAGACAGATGTTTTCAGCAATCAGAGGCTGGCTTAATTGCTCTCAAGGAGTCCTTTGAAAGCTATGGCTAAAGCAGTGCAGAAAATGCTACATGACAGATAAGCAGAGCCCTGCAGTTTGCAACCAACACGTCTTGCTTGGGAGTTCCTCTGTGTCTGGGACTCTGAGGAAACCTTAGATTGCATAATGGAGTTGTATTATTTGATGGTCTTGGTTGCTTGAATAATTTGCATTGATTCACAAATGTCCATCATAAGCAACTTGTGGCTAAAAGCAAAATCGTGTCCTGTTTTGATTCCTTTAATGCACAAATGGTTGTTGATTGTTCTATTGTAACCATGTTAAACACTGATTGCTCCCTTTGTTTACTCTCCAGAAGAAATCTGTGCAGCTGATGTAATGACCTGTGTGGGTGTGCATGTGTGTATGTAAATAATAATATGAGATTAAAATCTCATACATGCCAGGAAAATGGAACATCAGGAACATCTTTACATGTGATTATAGTCATACACACTGAGTAAGATTATGGTCCCTCTTATTTTACGCATTCACAGATTACAATCTTCCCTTTAAGTGGAGATGGCTTGGGGGAAAAAATATTTGAAAATGTTGAACCCTACAGTGACAAAACTATTCTGAAGAAAATAAATTGTATTCAGCAACACAAACTAAGGAATGTTTAGGGATTTTAATGTTTGTTGTAAAGTGCAAAAATTCATGAGAAGCAGCGGAATATAGAGACAAATAGCCACGTATTTCATTGATTTTAGTAATACATACCGATTCATTGAATTTATCCCTCAATGGCTTTGCACAATGTACGATTGATTACATGATTTTAGTAAAAAGTAAGTCGTTCTTTCATCAACTAATGCTAACTGCATTCGAGTGTTTCTTTCAAATGACAGTTGTAACTTACTGCAGCTCTGATATTTCTTAGCAGGGTTAGTTATAAATGCACCTCTAAATTGTAAATGGAAGAGCAGTTTTAAATTGATCTAACCTGCTGTGATATACCGTTAGTATTTATAATCATAGATGCGTGTCACAGCATTGCTATAGTCACAGTGTGAACATCGTTCTTGGTAGCAGGGCCCACACCCATGGACACTTCCCCACATTGATAGGAAACATGAACATTGTGTCTGAGTGGTGACAATATGCTTTTCCTGCTCAGTAAATCAAGCAAATGAATATATCATTAAGCCACTGCTACTGTCCACACAGGGTCATTTCCCACAAGGCCAAATTGCCCCTGCAGCTGACTGTACACTGTACACTGACCTCATAGGCAAGACAAGGACAGCATGTGGCATTTCTATAGTTCAGCACTCACTTCCCACGTGTATTTTGCAAAGCCAGTGTCCATTTCCTACTGTTTCTGGATTGTCCACCTATGGAGAGACTTCAGTCGGTATCCTGATCATCTCTGTGCTGATGGTGGGAAGAAGCTGATCTCCATTGCAGAAGTAACACAGGCTGATTACACACACCACTTTGACAAAAAAGGACACCTCTGTGTGGCCTTGTTGCAGAAGTGTTATGGGCCGGAGCCCAGCATTCGGTGTGTGTGTGTGTGTGTGTGTGTGTGGGGGGGGGTTCAGAGAAATACCTTCCTTCCTTCTTTAATTTCATTCTACTCCTGTTCCTATGCTCAAAAAAGACCATAGGAAGCTAGAATTGGTATCTTGATGTGAGCATATAGAAATGCAAAAGTTAAAGGGGAAAGACATACAGCACAGCATAATTACTGTGGCAGGTTAGTGAGTTGTTTGTGACTTCTTGACAGTTTCCCTTATTTCCCACTTAAGGAAAAGAAGTGAAGTGAAGGGACCATCAGCATCTGAAAATCTTGCTTCAGATTGACTGCTGCATGGCTGATTATAGTCGTTAAAATCTAATAATGCAGAAGCTATACAAATTACTCAGCCCCCACGCCATTCCCCTGGACATTTCCCACATTTTTCTGTTACAACAATAAATCATGTTGTAATTACTGTATTTTGCCACTCAACTCAATATTATTCAATAATGTCAAGGTGGATGGATAAACACATAGCGTTCTAAACACAAAAACAAACAAACAAATAGAGAAAGTCAAATATACATACAAATAAAGAAAGAAAATATCTCCTTTCCCCAGGTTCTGTAATTACTCCGCCCGAGCGAAGTAAGTTTTACATTATTTCAGAGTAAATACGTGTCTTTGGGTTCCCCTGTTAGGATACAGTATGAGACGAAGGTAAAGCACCAGAGAGGGCAAAGAGAATGTTTAATGTATTAAACTTCTCTCAAATTATTTAAAAAATAGGCAAAATGTGTCTTGAATGTGTCTATATCAAGTTGTCCTCTTGTACTGAATGTCCACCCAGGGGCCTATGGGAACTCTAAAGGAGTTATAGTTCTCCATGACAGAAATGCGAGAATCTGTACAAAACAGCACATTAGGAAATCTGGCACACACTGAGGGGAGGCAAGCAGGAAGCCTTTGTTTAAAGAAATGAAGAAAAAAGAAAGCACATTAGATTTTGGCTGGAGTAAAGAGGCATTTGAGAGACTCAACAGTCTGGAGAAAGGTTCTGTAGTCTAATGGGACTAAAGGCAGAGTCTGTTACAGGCCTGTTTGCAATCTCCAGCCAAGATCTGATGGGAATTTTGGACCTCAGTGCTTTGTTGGTTAGACCCTAACACAGACCTAGTAAAACACATTGCAAATAACATCCTTATTAAAATGAAACCTGGTGCAGTCTCCAGGGAGAAGATGGAGAAGGCCAGTTAATGGTATGGCTTGAATCTAAACATGTTACACTTCTGCAGTGGCTAAGCTGCAACTAGACCACAGTCCAGCTGTGTACTCACTGAAACGGCTTAAACATTTTAAACATTGCTGTTCGTAATTGGTGCCAGTTCAGCTTTAAGGAGCTAGAGAGGTTTGGCTTAGAAAAGGGGACATAAACGACTTAAAAAAGGTTATTATTATTACTACTATTACAGAGAAGTAGTAATCCTTGTAGTGGGAAAAAACTCAAAAACATCATGGCTCTATTTTGTAACACTATAAAATGTCAGCAGATACTATTTACACTTAGTATTGGAGAGTACCTGAAAATACCAATTCTTTCCAAGTTTATGTGGTAACATTGTACATTTTACATTTTCATTATACTGATTTAGCCATAATTTATATATAGCAATAGCATTTGCACAACAGTATCATTCTTACCAGCAGCATTCTGGCCATCATTTGATTATGGTTCGTTTCTAATTACTTCTAAATAGTTTCTGCTTGATGTGCTTCTGTAAGTCTCATGAATAGTTCGACTTTAGAACAATAGAACAGCATTTCAGCACCACAGTTTGATGATGTAATGAAGTTACTTTTATTGACTGTAAAATTGAAAATAAATGCTAACTTTCAGTTATTCATTTCTGAGGTGGATAGCTACCTTAGCCAGACAGCCTAATAAGCATAGCAATTAAGACCAGCTCCATACCCAGAAGGAATTAGATAACTATATGTTAATTTAACCCCCAAATTTAGCCATTTTCCATTGACTTCATGTAATTTAGCTGACTTTAACCACCAAGTAATATTAGTTTACTGTTAGTGATTTGGTGGTATGTTGCTAAAACAACTATAAATGTTATATATAAAACAGCTAAAAATATATTATTTAAATAATAAAATACTCTGAAGCCAAACTTAACCGAGTATTCAGTTTCATCAGTCTGCAATTACTTGATCTGCCTGGGAAGATTCTGGTGCCAAATTTCATATGGAATCTGGGGATTTCATTTTTGGAATGTGATTTAGAGTTTGTGGAAATAGCCATGTGCTTTTTGGCTAATGCCATTTTCACTTAGTACAAAGACACTGTAAAATGTCAAAAAGATCATAAGAGTGAATAATTTCTATATCCACTTTAAATGATGGAGATTGAAGATGAGGTTTATTGTGACAGGTTGTTAATACATAGTTGTTTAGTGTGACATTTGATATATATAAAAATAAAACGCCTTACTAAGCAGATCAATTACAGTGAATGTGTTGCCTTGTTTCATTGCATTACTGAAAAAAATGCTTGTTATCAAAAGTTGTTTGAATAAAAGCTTGTTTATTTAAGCTCTTGTTTGAGACTAGATCATCAGTGAGATGTATTTTAGTACACTGATGTTTTACTAACTTTTGTTATTAGAAGCCTCTATCGTTTGGAACAAGCGCTAATGTCGTTTATTAATAACTGCTTCATTATCATAGTTCAAAGAACTGAATGAAAATATGATGAGGCAAAAATATGTCTGGGTAGCACAACCTTGCACATTCATTTACTTTAATGTGTGTCTGTCAGTCATTTGCATATTTTCTAAGCTGATATTTTCAAACCTTTGCTGAGGAAGAGACAGACTAAGGCCTGGAAATCACAAACAAACACTAAGGCTAGCCACCCATGGCAGAAACTTGATTTACTAAAAACAAAAAGTGCCACTTAAATGCGGTGTAATTCTCCTTCTGAAAACTGGATCCAAAGTTAAGCTTGGTAAACCATAGGCAAGCTCACTTTCATGCCTGGCCTGATTGCTTTGTGAGCACTGTTAATTGGCAATTAGAATGGTTTGCTACACCAATCACTGCAGTGGAAGCAGTGAAGCAATAGAGGGAGCGTCGTAGCCAGTCCGCTGCAAAATCTCACCAAGGACAAAGAAAAAAGAGCGAGATGGAGAGAGAGAAGAGATGGAGAGAGAGGGAGAGAGAGGGAGAGAGAGAGAGAGAGAGAGAAGAGATGGAGAGAGACGGAGAGAGAGGGAGAGATGGAGAGAGAGGGAGAGAGAGGGAGAGAGAGGGAGAGAGAGGGAGAGAGAGAAGAGATGGAGAGAGATGGAGAGAGAGGGAGAGAGAGAAGAGATGGAGAGAGACGGAGAGAGATGGAGAGAGACGGAGAGAGAGGGAGAGAGAGGGAGAGAGAGAAGAGATGGAGAGAGACGGAGAGAGAGGGAGAGAGAGGGAGAGAGAGAAGAGATGGAGAGAGACGGAGAGAGAGGGAGAGAGAGGGAGAGAGGGAGAGAGAGAAGAGATGGAGAGAGACGGAGAGAGAGGGAGAGAGAGGGAGAGAGAGAAGAGATGGAGAGAGAGGGAGAGAGAGGGAGAGAGAGGGAGAGAGAAGAGATGGAGAGAGATGGAGAGAGAGGGAGAGAGAGGGAGAGAGAGAAGAGATGGAGAGAGACGGGAGAGAGAGGGAGAGAGAGGGAGAGAGAGAAGAGATGGAGAGAGACGGGGAGAGAGGGAGAGAGAGAAGAGATGGAGAGAGACGGAGAGAGAGGGAGAGAGAGGGAGAGAGAGAAGAGATGGAGAGAGACGGGGAGAGAGGGAGAGAGAGGGAGAGAGAGAAGCAAGCCAATTAAAAATCCCATTTTGCAGTTCTATTTTTTGTATATCTAATCACATGTAATATTGTTTGTTTATATTTGATCAAGCAGTCATCTGCTTATTTTTAGCAAATTAATAACTTTTTAGGGTACTCGAGTGGCAACAGGGTGCAATGCAAACAACAGGCTTGCTACAAAGGTATGAATCAACACATCTCAAAAGTGCATCATTCTTCACTTCTAAAACACAGAGTGGTAGAATACGCAGCACTCTAACCTTCTGACCTCAGGAGCTCCTTCAGCACTGGTGCTTGTCTCTGCTGCTCTGCTGAGAAGCACAACGGTGGTGAGAAAGATTACGAATCTAAAGCATAAACAAGCTTCTTAACCGCGCCGGTTAACTGGTGTCCTGCCGTTGATGTCCTGCCGCTGGTGTCCTGCCGCTGGTGTCCTGCCGTTGGTGTCCTGCCGTTGGTGTCCTGCCGCTGGTGTCCTGCCGCTGGTGTCCTCCCGTTGGTGTCCTGCCGTTGGTGTCCTGCCGTTGGTGTCCTGCCGCTGGTGTCCTGCCGTTGGTCTCATGCCGTTGGATAAGATCAGTAAGCAAAACTTGATGGATTTTTAAATAAAACTAACCCTACTGGTGGAAGAGTTATTCAAACATGCAGTCAAAATACAGGCAAGCACCAGCACAAAACAATCACCAGCTCAGAGGGTCATCAGGGCAAAAACAGGGCAGGACAGGATCAAAACAAGAAGACAAAAAGGGCAAGAGGGCAAAATAAAAATAAAAAAACAAGAGGACAGCAGGATCAAACACAAAGGGTCAGGACAAACACTCAGCAGCTATATGAATCAGTGTCAATACACTGCAGGAAGGTCATGGAAACAAGCAGCTTATATAGGTGACATGTTTAGAATAAGGATCTGCAGAGCAGTGCCTGATAGGATGAGGATGATGGCATGAGCTCTACCTGACCTCACATAGGATTCTGGGAATTGGAGTTCAGGACCGCAGGACCAGGGAATTTTTGTTTGTTTGCTTTTCCCATGAAAGCATGTTCATGGTGTTTTGAGTACTGGTATATGTGTCCTGTTTTTACATTTATATATAGATTGTTCTACAACCTATTTACTTCCTTCCAAGTAGATTTGTTGATGAAAATAAATAAATAAAAAATTAAATATGCAAATAGTTTATTTGATGGTATCAAAAATAGTTGGCATCGTTGAAATGAGGTTTGCTAGTTATTTGTAGTTATTACCTGATGTCACACTCTGGTAATCCTCTTAGATGACTGCATGTAGAAATTTGTAGAAATCTTTTCAACTTTCACACACATTTGTCTTTTAAAATGTAAACATGAAGCACTTAAACAGAAAGCCTTAGTCTAACATGTCTTGCGTTATATTTTCTACAGTAAACATCTATGTTTCTGTTCCAGAATGGAATTTTATACAGTATGCTGCTAAAACTGTATCTTTAACTCCATTTTAACTGCATTTCACTGCTATGTTGCTTTTCTGAAAGCTCTGGGCTTAATGTGCAGAATCTTTGCCCTAAATGAGAACCTCAAAGAGCGTTTGAGGGCTCCCTCTCCTAAGGGCTGCCAGTAATGACATATTTTGTGATCATAGCATCGCGTTACTTTAGATCTGCAGGCTCTGCAGAACATCAAACGCAAGTGCAGAATGAGACCGAGCACGGATGGGGAGAAAAACACTTCTTATACAGTAACTTATGCTTTTGGGTCTTCTCTTATGGTTAAGAAGCCTAACAAGATCTGTGCTGGCTAGAAAACCCCAGTCTTTTACAGAGTCTTGGAAGAGCACGGATGAGATATGACTTTAAAAAAAGTGTCAGGTTCCAAACTCAGAGAGCTTTAACTTACAGGTTTCTGCATTGTGACCCAGATAAAAGCCAATCAATGATGCTTGGTTTGTGTGTGTGTGTGGGGGTGTGTGTGTGTGTGTGTGTGTGGAGGGGGGTTTGTGCGTGGTTACACGTGTGATTGAGAGTGTTGTACTGCTGGGACAGTGAATGGAGGAATGAGCGTTGTGGCGTAATGTGAATGAAGTCAGACAGGGAGACGGGGAATCGCTGACTGGGTAGCTCCACATAATTCTACAGCGCTTGCTCAATACTGGGTGCATTATAATGCCTGCGGGGGAACAGACACCTCTTCTCTGCCTCTTTCATTCGATGGAATGCAGTACCCTCTCCATGCCGGTGTCTGTCCGTGCAGCCTGACTGAACCCTGCCCCAGTCGTTATGACATAATGCAGTTATTCCTACAGATGAGCGTGTAGGCTGCAGCCCTGACTCGGTTAGTAGACACACTGGCACGCTGGAGAGGGCATGAGACGATGCCCGAGGAGAACCAGCGCTTGCTTTCATAGCTGATATTGGTCTGAGGAAGATGTGGTCCATGGCCAGGGGGAGGCTCAGGGAACGTGCTGCACACACACACATCTGTGTTTATTTAATAGATGATAATAATGATGACTACAACAATAATGGTAAAAATAAGGATTGTTGTTGTGAAACAACCTTCCTGTAGACCTTCAACCTTCCTACAAACTCTATAAACTGTGACCATGCCATGCAAAAGCCATTGAATTCCAGTCTAAGTAAATTAATGAGACACACTGTGTGTATATATAGGATGTGTATTTTGCGTGCTATAATTTATTTGAATTAATCATTTGTTCCTATTACAGTACTGTTTCAAGTCTAAACAGTAATGTATGAATGTAATTCATAATGTGACAAAGGGTCTAAAAATGTCATTTTTTTATTTAATATAATTACAGCTATTAAAAATGGATCTTTGAGGCAATTAAAATGCTGGTTGACGAGATGTCTTACAGTGGCATGTGTGACACAGTTGCTTCTTACTCAAGAAGCTGCAGAGCAGGACTCCACTTCCCAGAATTCACAGGAATCCGTTCATTACATCAGAGCACAAGAGTTCATAAGAGCATCACAGTTACATTCATACTGATCAGACTCAACAGTTTGTTACCAGAAAGCACATACATGTGTGTTTGTCTAGCCTGCTGCGAGGTATCAGCACAGTTACCAAGTGCTTACTGAATGTTTTCTTGTATTGTGTCTTTCTGTGTGTTTATTATATTGCTCATGTTTCTGGTTTCTGTGATTTATGATGGATTTGGACGACTGGAGTTTCTCCCTTTTGTCATTCTTTTTATAGTAGTTTACTGCTACTATAATACAATCCTGGATGTCGTTTGGCTTATTGTCTGTACTTTCAAAATATAAATACTTTTTTTTGGCTATTCCACAAGCATCTAATCAATCACAATGCATTACACCATCATAAATAAAACTTGTATTTTTCTAAGGTCCAACAATACTGATCTTGTAAAACCATTAAAGGGACTTTATGAGTGATAGAAAATATATTTCAAATGGTGTGTCTGTCCTATAAGACAAGATTCACACTGTGCTTCAGTTTCCATGAAGGTTAATATCTGTGAATATCCTAATATTCTACCAGTCAGTCTATACTTTTTGGAGAACTCTCATTGTAAGCTGTCTGTTTGAGTGGCTTGTGGTTACAGCCTGCAGAGGGCTGGAACCTTAGCCTTTTTTGAAGGTTCCCATCATGTGTCATCTATTAGACTAGGCTGTGTCATTGTTAAAGTTCTCCACACTGAAGTGCTCCAGTTCTGTTGCATCCACTCAATCTTTCTAGAAGAGAAAAAAATGTCTTTCACCATGTGTCATTGTGTCATTTATTGTTCACACAGGTGTGAAGTGAGTTTACCCACACACACACGCGCACACACACCTCGGCCTAAACATTAGTACACATTTTAAGTGAATACAGCTCAGAGTGAACTTTTACATAAAGAAAGAAACTTGAGAGGAGAAAGTAGGTTACAGTACTTTTTAAGTCTTAAAGTGATTTAAGACATGGAAAAAAAGGGTTGAAAATAATGACATTACTGAGTCATGAGTAGGAAGCACTGCCAGTCGTGGGTGAGATGCAAATCACATGCATTAGCATGTGATACTGGACATGCCCATTACTTCTTTTGAAACTGTGAGTAATGTGTCCAGTCTGGCTTCCTGATTATGTTCTGTGTATCTGTGAAAGTCCTCAACGTATTCATCGCAAGTCAAGCATCCAGCCCAAAGAGCCTGCATGGCTATTAGCAGACAGTTTAGACAGCAAAAGTAAAGTACAAACCTTTCCTCACTCTCTGCCTCTCTCTCTCTGTCTTTCTTTCTTTCCTCTCCTCCCTCTCTTTCTTTCTTTCCTCTCCTCTCTCTCTTTCTCTCTCTTTCCTCCCTCTCTCTCTCTCTCTCTCTCTCTCTCTCTCTCTCTCTCTCTCCTCCCTCTCTTTTTCCTCTCTCTCTCTCTCTCTCTCTCTCTATATATATATATATATATATATATATATATATATATATAATATATATATATATATATATAATATATATATCATATTTTCCCTTTTTTCATCCAACAGTGCAGTAAACTAGCCAACCACCTCAAAGTAGTGAGACCTGCGGACTGTGAAACTGTAAGCGCAGCCATTTATTATTGAAGACATAATTATGTGTGAGGTCGTTCTGTCAGCCGTCCAGTGAGGCTGAGTCTTTTCATTAGGTGGCTTGTCATACACTGGAGGCCGTAGGCATGTCATTCTGCTTCCTCCCTGCCAATGCGCGGCTGACTTCAGCGTTCTAATGAAAAGGGGCTGGCTGGAAGACAGGGCAGGGAAGAAAGAGAGTCTTGTCCCGCGTGCTCACCCAGATCTTGTACTCTCTCTCACCCTTCCTCTGTCTTCATGAAATGGTCCCCCTCTAAGATTCAATTTAAATGTCAAATGAAACTGATTGGATTTTAGTGGAATTAAATTAGAAGAGAAGGAGAAGAGAGAAGAGAGAAGAGTGGAGAGGAGCCATTAGTGTAAACGTGGGTGGGGGGTGGGGGGCTGTCGGCCCGGTGTACCCTTAACACAGACTGGCCCCATCACACAGATGCCCTTGGGACTAACAAACTGGTCAGTCAGTATCCTGTTAACTAACTATATGCATTCAATGGAATGCCTTCTGAATTTCTGAATCTTGGGTTTATCACTTACTAATATTACTTTATTACTTAAATTAAAATTCTTATTCACACACACAAATACCATACTGTACATACATGTTCAAATACCATACCTACCATATATACTGTCATTTTTTAGTCAACAGTCACTATTTTATTTATTACCAAATTATACATACATATATATATATATATATATATATATATATATATATATATAGAGAGAGAGAGAGAGAGAAAGGCGTTTTTATCTAATTTTACACCTGTTGTTCATATCACTTGTTAGTTTAGCCTGCACTACAGACAGCAGCAACAGGTGTCCTGGTGGGGCTGGCGTATTAAGAATAATGGAGGTAATAATTGCTTTTGGCAATTGTTTAGCTATGTCTCCATTGACTATCCCTGAGAGACAGCTGGGAGGAGAGCAGAAGAGCGTCTGTGTGCTCTCTTGAGGAAGCAGCCATGCGGGATTAGAGTCCTCCCTATCACATGCAGACGGTGATTGCACAGAACCAAAAAAAAAAAAATGTTGGAGTGAATTGGGCCAAGGCACTTCAGGACCTTGGAGAGCGCACAGCAGCTGGATTTACATGTAGCTTTATGCTATAGCCATACATAAAAGACCCTCAGAGGAGTGGCCCTTTATTTAAGTATTTGATTTATTTTTTTTTTCAAACTGACCCCTAGTCAAGCTTTGGTTTGCAGTAGTGAGTAATTACTGAAGCGAGGCTGAGTGGTTTAGCTGGAGGGAGAATATGTTCCCATCCAGGACTCCAACTGATCACTAATGAAATTCTGTGACCAGTGTGCAGTGGGTGTAACTAAATGCATTAAACACTGAGACACAGTCTGCAAAAAGAGTGACCTGTTGCATTTTGGCATATCTTAAAACAATAAGCCTGCGCTTAATCAAACAGCTCTCAGTCAGCAGGTCTTGTACAGAAAACATCAATTTAAGTCCTGACAAATGGAAAGCTGTTTGATCTGATGCTTTATCTCTGTCTCTCTCTCCGTCTCTCTAGATTTTTTTTCTTCATTAAAGAGAACAGGCTCACACACACAGTTGAGTGAATCAGTATACATCAAAATGAAAGGAATCCTCTTCATTCATATTAGCAGGCTCTTAACATTGTTGATCTAATCGGGTTAGTGCTGATGACAGGGAGACATTAGGGATACAGCAGGTCCATGTTCAGAGCTTCTGACACTTGCAAATTACCAAGTTCCCTGTCAAGTACATACAAGTACATAAGTCTCTCTCTCTCTCTCTCTCTCTTTCTCTCTCTCTCAATGGGTCCTTTTTTTGTTGTTTAAATCTAAATAAAGTTATGCAAGAAACTCTTGAACTTATTTATGATTTTCACCACTTGAAATATATTTTTAGAACAGATCATATCTGCTCTACAATTATTTTATATGCTTAGAAAACTGTGCTTAAATCATTTAAACAGGTTCATTGTTGGATTTTATGGTGCATTCAGACAGAAGGAATGGTTCTCCTTATGAAAGGGCTCAGGACACAATCACATCTCTACCAAGACAATGACGGAGCTGCTGGATTAGATTCTGCATGGCTGTGTTCTCTATACACCCACACGTCGTCGACTATACACACACACACACACACACATTCAAGCACATTCCTTTAAAGCAAGCATGGGAAACTCAGCATTTTTAATCTTTTAACCCTAGTTCGGTGAGTTATTCACAGCCTGAATCAAAGCATCATTCAGATATTGGCAACAAAAGACAAACTTTGATTTTCATGTACTCTGTATCTGGTCAGTGTGAGCACCAATGGCTAGTCTTCATAAACCATGCAGACAAGAGGTGGTTTGCTTAGCTGTTTGACTCACAGTAATAAAGCACCACATACAATGACCACAGCGGTGGTTAGGTGTTTTGATGTCATAGGGAAATGTCATACATATGGACCAGCACCAACCCAGGCTTACAAAGAACACGTAGAATGAGGAGAATAACTGAGATCGACTGGCAGACCAACTGTGGCCGTTTACATGAATTTGCAATCATGAGATCTCATTGGCAGGATGCACTCAAAAAAAAAAAAAGTGTCAGAATGAGTAATTATATCAAGCCTTAAAGCTCTGTCGGAGAAGTTGTTTGTTTTTAAGACCCCAATTTAAACGGAGCCCTTGAATAATGGTCCACTGCTTTGTGTAATTCTCTGCTCGTGCATATTTTCAGCACAGTGCGTAGCAGTGCGGTGAGCCCAGTGAATCGCGGCACCGTGCAGACGCAGCACCGGCTACCGAATCATTTTTATCGGCATTTTTTCTTTTTTTTTCTTTTTTTTTTTCTTTTTGCTTATCTGGTCTCCAGTGGGGATAAGCCCTGAGCTTTGCAAGTGTTGGCTTTTCCATTTCCACAGGCCGGGCCTGCCCCAGACGCCTCTCTCAGAGGTGTGTTTGGAATGCTCAGGGTGACGTGCGCTAGCAGGACCCTCTGGCTAACCCCTGCAGCGCCTTGCTGAGCCCGGGTTCAGCTCTGCGCCAGGGGACACCGTTGGAGATAAACCCCCTTGTTTGTGGTATGGAGGTCCATATTATGCTGCACAGGTGTGACTCAAACCCATACACAAGTGTGGAGCAGGCACAACAGGGAGACTCCCCGTCCCTCTCCCAGGTGTTTCAGGTCGATAAAGGCGTGCTGCTTTTTAAGGACTGGTGCAAGCCATCTGCATCTGGCATGTAGGAGACAGAAAGGTGGGTCTCTAAATGCTCTGAACTTATCATGCGCTTACCTCCAGCCTTAAGGACGTATTCTGTTTGTGCGCATACATGAGCCGCCACTTTCCCCAGACTCTTTAGAGCGGTTGTTTCTCACTGAAGGGAACATCCCCGTATTGTGAGGAATTCCCCCATGGCCTCCAGACGTACCTTTGTTTTGCCTGTGTTAGGAAGTATTGTTCTCACCTCGCACTGCACCAGCGCAGAGCAGCAAACCATCTTTTCTCCTTCCTGTCTTCCCTCCATCTGTTTCCGTTCTCCCAAATAACGCTTCTTCTTCTTCCCTTTTATTTTGTGTTTGTTTTTTTTTGTTTTGATTTTTATGCCAAATGATTGTTAAGTGTGATGGAAATTGCTATTGTTAATTAGAAAGCTGTGTTTTGGTTGCAGGGTGGTGCATGTGCATAAAATTCCAGGTGCATCACACAAGCCTTAAAGTCCTACTATGAATTTGCTAAACAATTTAACAACAGGAATAACCAGTAGTAATCAAATGTTTGCACAAAATGCTTGAATGTAAGACACAGCATTTACATTTTAAAGAATCTACTCTAGAGGATCTAGTCTAGATTATCTAGTATTAACTAATCTAGTCTAGATTAGAGCATCTCCAGTGTTCCAAGGTGATTAAGTCTCCTCATAGTATTCCAAGTAAACATTATTTCACAATTCAGCAGTGCATGAAAAATTGAAAATGAGCGCAGGTGAGATAAATCAGGAGAGCACATAATACATGGGCCCTCAGGTAGGACTAATTGGGTGATGGGCAGTTTCCAGTGTCTCAGGGCCTCCCCAACACCCTCCTGCATACAGAGTATAAAAGTTAAGGCCACTCTGACCTGCTGTATGCTTCAGACTGCTAGGACAAGGCTGATGTGAAAGCTTGAAACTTGCTTCAGTCACTCAGTAACATCACGTAGCCTTTAACAATAAATGCTTATTTCGTGGCACCATGCCGGGCGTAATATATTAACAAACCTTCGAGGATCTAAAATGAAAGCAAATATGTTATATTTTAAATCCAATTTCCTCTTTCGTGGCTCCTACCCTGCAGATATCGAAATTAGTTTTGTTCTTGCCATCTATTACAGGTTATATAGCCAGGTCAAAGTCAGTAGTGGATCAGACTCCATGATGAGGCCACATGCATTTGATCAGTTCAACCAGGCCTTATCTGCTCATTTCCGCTCACAGTTATATTAATCATGAAAGTGGACAGTTCCTCTTATATAAGGAGTGTCAGCGCAATGAAGCCAGTGTAGGAGCGAATAACTAATCTATTGTAGGTGATGAATGGGGTTAGCAAAGAGCAGCACCAGCAAATAGCGGCTTAATGCTAATTGTTTATAATATGTTTTTTTTTGTTTGAAGTCCTTGATAACGCCGATCGTATTATTTTTATTTATCTTCCCACCGTATCAGAGATCGATATGTGATAGATCTGTGTGTTGGACTCTTAACAGTACTTCAGCTCAAGTGCTTTTACCAGTACCATTATGGAATCATCATGTTGAGGAGACTTTGATTAGTTAGCTGAGGAAAGATCTCACTCTGTTTTTTGGAGATATGTGTAACCCACTGCACTCCTCCACTTGCTGTCTGTGCTTAATGAAAACCCTGATTCCACTTCTTATTCCACTCTCACCACTCCTACACACACACACACACACACACACACACACACACACACACACACACCACACACACACCACACACACACACCACACACACACACACACACACACACACACACACACACACACACACACACACACACCACACACACACTCCCCACTTTTGCAGGCCTGTTCGCTGCTGCTCTTTCTGATATCCCCGTGTTCCACAGAGCTGTTTTGTAATGACTGAGAGGATGAAGGGCAGACTCGGGGGGGCACACTTCCACATCTCGCGCTCTGATTCCTTAGATTTGTACATTCCTACGTTTAACCCGCCTCACACTGAAGGCTGTTTTCTGTGCCAACTGAAGGTCATGCAAAGAAGTATGCAGAATTTCCAATGAAGTTACTTACCAAAAAGGAAACGTCATATGAAGGGCAAATGAAAATTATAAATCCCGCAGATAATAATATTCTGGATGACTTTCTCATGTTTCACATACCAGTTTCTTTGGATTTTTAAAACTTTATTTTAAATGAAGAATGACCAATAATAAATATCTTGACCGTTTATTCAAGCTCCATTTGTGTCAGTTAACTCAGAAGGAGCTCAGTCTTTTTTCCTGCTTAAATCATTTTGTAATTAGCAAGACAATTGTGCGGCTTGGCCACTGCTTCTGTTCCTAAGAAACTGGACATATACACCGCAGAGGAGGGCTCTCTAATGATTTCCATTCTTTGTAGAGGAGCGATCTCTTATGATTACCATTCACTGTAGAGGAGTGATCTCTTATGATTACCATTCACTGTAGAGGAGGGATCTCTTATGATTACCATTCACTATAGATGAGGACTCTCTTATGATTAGCATTCACTGTAAAGGAGTGATCTCTTATGATTACCATTCCCCTTTTGTAAGAGTCCAGACAGAAACACACACACACACACACACAAACACAAAGACATAGCCACACATTCACACACCTCTTTATTGTACTTTGTACTAATAACTTCTTGCTGTCTTTCTGGCTGGCAAAGAATTCAGGATGTAATTTGCATTGGTCCTTAGACACACATAGGCACACACACATGCACCCACGCACCCAATCCTGTATGCACACATGCATATGTCACATGCATAGTGAGGACATATCAAATCACTATACAGTTTCCCACATTGCTCACAGTCTACCAATCAATTCTGCAAAACTACCAATTAATTCAGTCACTCATACAAAGATAACTCATGGTGACATTGTCATTATAGGGATTCGTGTTTATGCCTTTCACCAAAAGCTCTGATGATGCTGATAATCAAGGCTCCCACACCAAGCCAGCCAGCCTTATCACAATCGCCTAATGTTTCCTTTAATAGCACAGCATTCACAGGGCATGTATACATAGAGGACTAGATTGGTAATAGGGACATTCTGTACTTCAACACTGGCGTTATGGAGACGACCTGGTGTTCTTCCAGTACACAGATCCATTTTCTAATGAAGTGAGGCAGATCCATTAAAAGATCCAGTCATGGGGAGGCCCCAACCCTACAGCTATAATGGATCCTCTGCTAAGCATCTGACTCCATAAAGCTCCTCTGCTCACCTGCTGGACATACTCAGTATGCGCACCACACCTGCAGGCATGCCAGCCTGTGTTGGTACTTCTACGTAATTTCCAGACACTAAAACACGTGTCTGTTTTCCATGTTGTGCACGTGCAGTGACGGTGCTGTTTACCAGCCCGGTCAACACACAGCCGTGTTCGATAACACCCCTTCTTCTCCACATCACAGCTTTGTCTAAATGTGTAATAGGGCCTGATGCATGAGGTGTAGCGAATGTCACCACTCTGGCTTCCCTGCGGAGCCCTATTTACCATTTTACTTAACCTTCCACTGCAGGCTCATAAAAGGAGCATTGTTGTCAGATACATGCACGGCATCTTAATGGCGCTTCGACCTGGAGGGGGGGCTGGCGAGCGCAGGCATCATGCCCGTGGTGCTGCCACCTCGGCGGGGTCGCCGCTCATATCCTCCCCCATCTTCCTGCTTCCTCTGCCTCCTTGCCGTGTCTACCGCAGCACCTCCGTGCCGATAGGATCAGGGTCGACTTATCTCACTTCCCTCTGCCATCAATTCTCACCTCTCCCAGGCCACACGAGAAGCATTCCACATCAACAATACCCAGACCAGAGATCTGTCCTCACACCAGTAAAGGACAGGACGGCACACGCATACACACACAGCATGGGTAAAAGACTGGGCTTTGTAGTGTTCACCTTTCCTGAAGGCGAGAGTCTATCATAACTCAGAGCGGTTGTGTTCGCCTGATCCCACTCTGCTTCCAGGAGCTCATGCCTTGGTCAGGGCCTCCGCAGGGCAAAGAAGATGGTGCATTGATTTTAATCAGTGTTGTCATGGCGTCAATGGAATTTTATCACCCTCAGATGAGAACTAGTAATGAAGTAGGTCCCTGTGGGAAGGTGTGTTAGGTAGCATATAGTACTGGGAGAAGCTTTCAAGACCAGTCAGGGCTATAATATCTTTAAGTTTTTTATTTTTATTTTTGACAAGACTCCTTTGTATCAGAGGCTACTAAAGGACATGACAGACATTTCTAATGAGAAAAAAAAACATTCAAACTGAATGGTTGTAAGATGAAATGGCACAACCATGAAACAAAAGCAGCGTCTTTCATTAGGTAAACTCGGGGTAAATTGCAAGTGAATTTCTGCTTTGAAAAATTAAATGATGAAACCGAGCGTCATATTTCTACCATTTAAACCATACTAGAAGGAAAGCTCTACTACTTTTAAGTGTTGTTATTAATCATACGCTTCAATGTCCATTATCACGCTGTGATTAATTGTGCTTTGTTAATAAATGCATTCAGCTACATCTGTAGCAAAATGGGCCTGACAAATAGGAAAAAACCAAGAGAATTCTCCCACCTCCACGGCCTGGCTCTCATGATATATGAGGGGGTCGAATTCTGTTCTTATGAAGCCAATGTGCTGATTACAAACAATTATTCATTGTTACTTACCGTAATAAAGGGGTAATAGTGTACCATAAATTTATGCCCACTGCTGTGAAACAGGAAACCTTTCCTGTTTGGTCTATAATAGCCAATATGAGAATGTAAGGGTCTATCTGAGAATGTAAAAGTCTACATGAGAATGTAAGGGTCTATATGAGAAAGTAAAAGTCTACAAGAGAATGTAAGAGTTTATATGAGAATGTAAAAGTCTATATGAGAATTTAAGGGTCTATATGAGAATGTAAAAGTCTATATGAGAATGTAAGGGTCTATATGAGAATGTAAAAGTCTACAAGAGAATGTAAGAGTTTATATGAGAATGTAAAAGTCTGCATTAGAATGTAAGGGTCTACATGAGAATGTAAAAGTCTACATGAGAATTTAAAGGTCTACATGAGTATGTGAGAGTCTATATGAGAATATGAAAGCTTAAATGTGAATGTACTAGTCTATATGATTATGTAAAAGTCTACATGAGAATGTACAGGTCTATATGAGAATGTAATGCATGCTAGCCAGTGTGATCAGGTGTTATAATAAGCTGTGCTGTCAGTGTACATGGTGGAGAGTGTTTCTTTTGGTCAGGTGCATTTTGGATTGATCTTTTGCTTTTCCTGTACATGGCCACATTACTAACTGAATGGATCACATCAAAGTAGAAAAAACAGTGTTATTGAGCTAGTCATCTTTACAGTAATGGGCTGTAATGCTTCATGAGGAGACACTGGGCTGTAAGGGGGTTTATCTTTACCTCTTTATTTTGGAATAGTGTGGAAAAATAATTGACATTCATTAAGCATGTCATTCGTTTTAGGAACAGTTCTCTAAACAGCAATTTATTCATATAAATCCTAAGTAGGAAGCAGTGCAGTGATATTGCACAATCCTCTGGCCAAACGATTTCAAATTCCTAACTTTTCAAATTCCTTCTTTCATTCCCTCAGCCTCATTATGTGTCTGTCTCTCACTCTCTGTCTATCTCTTTCTGTCTCACTCTTTCCTTCACTTCTCTCTATCTCCTCTTTACTCTTTCCCTCTCTCTGTGTCTCTCTCTGTCCTACACTCTTTCCCTCTTTTTCTGTCTGTCTCTCTATCTCTGTCTCTCCTTCATCCCCCCCTCTTTCTCTCTCTCTCTCTCTCTCTCTCGCAGCACCAGTGCTGGATGGAGAGAGTTAACATGTTTCTGGACTCTCTGTGCTGCTCCTTGTTGATATTCCTCCCTGTGCCCCTCTCCCTGTCAACCCATCTCAAAGCAGGAGTCACACGCCTCTGGTAAACTAAATTACATACGTTGGCAATGGAGAGGAATAGACATCCAGGGCTAAAAACAACAGCTTGTGGATATATTACCAGACTAAGCCCTCTGTAAATTACTTATTATGCAGATTTGAAAAACAGCGATAAAATGATTAGCCTGCTATTGTGAATGTCTCCTCTTACCCTTTCTAACACGATTGCCAATGCATGCTTAGCATCACAAATGATCAGCAAGTACATTAGACATGTTGAGGCGCCATGAGGGTAGAGAGGGGAGTGTATGGGTGAGGTTGGGTGGGGTTGGGTGGGTGGTTTTCTGTGAGGCTGCAGGTCAAAGCTTCAGGATGTGGTGAGGTGTTCTGAGTCCACACTCATTCTGTCATGGCTGACGTCTCCCAGGACTGCTGATATGTCAAGTAGTCTAATAGATTTGCTGTTGTTCTAACTGATTTTGTCTTGCATGTTCCGCTTGAACAACAAAGTCAAACTCAGAGTCGTTATGTTAATAAGATATAAATGTGTTATTTCACTTCTGCGTGGGGAATATATACAGGTGGACTAAGCAGGGTTATTTTTTTAAAACTTTACCTGAACTTTTATTTCCACTGATACCAAAGGAAGACAAAGAAGAGGAGCACATGAATATTTTATACCTTCACACATGAGCTGGTGCAGTAGGACCTGGCGGACATTTTCCTTAAGAACATTCGTATGTCTTTCTGCCCTTCTGTACGTAGTAGGCCCTGTTCTTCCTGTTGTGAGGTTTCTGTCTGCTGAACTTTTCTCTTACATTTCCCGTGCCCATATTTCCAAAGCAAGAATAAAGAAGAGGCTTTGTTAGGCTGCTTCCAGTTAAGTTAGTCAAATGGCGTTCACACACTTGTCTTCATCCAGAGGTATAAACTGTAAATCATATATCATAAATTACATATGCTGCTGTAAGCTTTGACAGTGGCAGACGTATTAAAGAAACCATACATGGCGATATTATTATAGATACAGACAGATGAAATCAGGAGCAGCATGTTCGCAGATTCAAGTTGACCACTGCGACTACATAAACGTGGCTGACGAGGAAAGGAGGTAATGACTCGCATGCTGCCCTGACCTAATCTCCTATAATGCATCTGCATTTGCTCTCTGTCTTGAAAAGCTTTCAGGCCCTCTGCCCCGATGCCTGGAAGAGACTTCTGGAAGTCTAAATGCAACACCCCAGCGTGGCCTGTTCCTTTGTGGTCAACTATGATTACTGGAGCATGATATCTGTGTCATCCCAGTGCTTTACAATGACTGCATCTAAAAGCCATTTTCGGCAGCACTCAAAAGCTTTATCTTAAGGCAGAATGCCTATCAGGCGTCACAGTGTAACACACTACAATCCGACATGTAATGGAAGATAGAAGGGGAGAAATAAAGAGGGGGAGATGGAGGGAAGGACAGGTCTATATTTTTCTGTCAACAGAGTTGCTGCATGCTTCACGCCACTGTGCCGCACCGTCCCTGTTTTATTCGATGTGACATGTCTGACTGAGTGTACAGTAAGCACATTCTCTCCTCTCTTTCTCTTCCTGAATGCGTGAAACCCCTCCAGCAGAACCACCTGGCAGCAGGCAGCCTGGGTACCGCATTCCACGACCTGCATAACTTTTGCGTCTGCTCAGTCTGACGAAAGACTTCAAAACGAAGCTGTGTAGCGGCACTGTGAAAAACATGTTTATGTGTTATCATACGCAGCCACACTTGCCTGGCACATACGCTCCCTCTACTGAAAGGTTCGGCCCGGCAGCGCAGGACTCCACTCTGTTCTCTCTTTATCTCCAGATCCATTTTTTATTCTTAAGATTTCTAGATCAGTCTTCCCCCTAAAATTACTTTTTTTTTTTTTTTTAGACATAAGATAATGTTACATTTGCTTGTGTGTCTGCTGCAGGAGTTTCAGTTCAAATGCTAACACCGCCACGGAGCCCTGAACACATCGCCATGGCAGCGCATCCTCTTGTGCCTCATCACCTCTCTCTGCTCTGCACCACACGCCCCCTGACCCCGCCCACACACATGGATGTGTCAATCATTTGATCTAATCCCAACACAGACTTTCTCCCTAGTTTTGGTCACACATTACTCTCCTTTACTTTGATGGTCTGAGACGATGAGTTCCAGGGTCCAACAAGTCTTGACCTCAGGATTAGATTTTTTTTTTGTTTGTTGTTTTCATTCTGAGTTTGGGGTGAATTCTACAGGATGAGACAGATTGGACCAGTCAGAAGTTTGGACAAACATATTCCTTCTTCATTTATTTTTTTTTCCATATGTATTATTATGGTGAAGATATCAAATATACAAAATAACAAATAGATGTTCACCAAAAGTATATAAGAAACTCAAACAAATCAGAATCTTATAGGATGCTATAAATTATTCATCAGCAGTACATCCCCTTCTGTGCTCTTATCAGCTTGGCACATGCTTGGCATTCTCACCGCCTTGATGTAGGCCACCTGGAGAGCTTCTCCAGAACTCTCATCTAGACAAAGCTTCCATATATGCTAAGCACCTGTTGGTTGAAGGAGTCAAATTCTAAATGAAAGCGACTCTTTGTTGCGGGAGGAAGGGCCATATGTGGCTGATGGGAGATCATTTCGACCAGGTTGAAATAGGCCATGCTGCAGTCCTATCGATTTGCATCTCAGCAATTGTGGTGTATGCATGCACAGAACAGCAGGATATACAGTTATTAGAGAAATGGGACATGTTAACTGATTTGTGAGCTGTATGCCTTCTCTCTTCCTGTATGTGGTGTGTGTGTGTGTGCGTGGGCACATGCGTGGATGTGTGTGTGTGTGTGTGTGTGCATGGGCACATGCGTGGATGCGTGTGTGTGTGTGTGTGTGTATGTGTGTGTGTGCAAGTGCATCTGCTCACCAGTACAGTGCAGTTGTGATTTATAGGCTCGGTGGAATAGGGCTGGTGTGTTGATGAGGCTCTATTTACTCAGGTAGCCATTATGATGACTTCAGAGCCAATGATGAATGAGCGTAGAGAGGAGAAGGTCTGGGCAAAGGAAAATCACCATAATTGTCATATTTGATCAGGGTAGCACCCTTGCTAGGCTCGTGGTTGGCTGAGCCTTCTGCTTTAAAAAGAAAAACAAAAAATTAGGAATAACTACAACAAAACTGGTGCCAATGTCTGATTATGTGAGACCTACAAAGATACAGCAAAGAGAGCAAGAGAGGAGAGAGTGGACAGAGAAGGAGATGTGTGGGCATGTGTGTGTGTGTGTGTGTGTGTGTATTGACATCTTAAAAGATTTCAACAGGTTTAAATGCTTTGCCAACAGTGTAACTTAATAAGGCCGTGTCAGTGAAGCTTCTTTAGATTGAACTGAACTGACTTGCACTTTACATTATGCCTTGCATATGAACATTTTCTATAAGAACAGACTTTCTGCTCTGCTCCCCGGCAAATCCTACCTGCGTAATTAATGTTGACATGAGCCGACGTGAAACAAGACATGAGTCAAACCCCAGATAACTTGTTGAATTTGTCTTAATATGTTTGTTGAGTGTTGATATGTATGCTGCCCACATGCTAACGCTCAACATCTCTACATCCCACAATGAGGACACCATTGGGCAGCAGGCTTAGGAGATATACATGAGCAGATTGACATGCCCTTCCTCTGTTACACTGTCTTTGTGTCAAAGGGTGAGAAGCAAACATTTTATAGACATGCATCATGGAACAAAATTGCAAATTTGCGGTCACTTAAAAGCACACAGAGACGCAGCAATGAAATCCCACACTTAATACCACACTATAATCCCACACTATAATATTCAACTGAATGTATACGCTCACATTTACTCTGTAAAGTTATTTGGAAGTTTGGTGGAAAGGGTTAATAAATACAGTATGTACTGTAATCAACTTCTAATTTTATTTTTATGAGAAGTAGTAATATAAGAGCTGAGGGGTCTTAAACTCACGGCAGACTATTTTAACTGGGAGGGCATTCAACACGCTGACAGTTAAGGCAGTAGCATTCCCTCGATGCCATAATCACGACGTTTTGCTCTACCTGCAGCTTGATCTAAAATGGATGAATATGAATTACTAAAAAGCATATTCCTTTTGTACGTCTAAGCAGTAGGAAGGTGTGTATGGTGAAGCCAAAGAAACATACCAAACTCATTTTGTTCTTCTGGTTCCTGACATGAATCTGAAGTCAATGGTTTATATTTTTTAAGGCGTAGCCTAATTATTTTAATGTATACAGCAGACTATTATAATATTGGTATAGCAATGGTCAGGAAACCAGCAGCTGCATGATAAATCTCAGATGGCTTTACTAAGATTCCTATATCCAAGCAAATGACCCGTCTCGAGAAGCTGCAGTCAGAACATTGCGCAACTGGTAGCACTTGCTTGCACATACAAGTAGTGCCCGTTACAGGAGCTCCACAAAAGGAAGGGCAAAAAGGTGTTAACACCGTGAAACGCGAACTTAAAGAAAGGCATGGATAGTATCTTTAGAGTGGAAAAGCTTCGCGCTAATGCTGCGTTATTGCTGCTGTAGCTGAAGCCTACGGTAATCCAAGACTATTCTAGGAAGCCAGTCTGTGGATATGCACCTGTTCATATGCAAATTTCCTTTGAGCTAACTTTATCTTCGTTTGCGTGCACCGTATTGAGAGTTGCTTTGAAATCTGGTAGGGTATGCCGGCTGTTCTCTGTAAGCATATAATGCGTGGTCATAGTATAAGAAGAGAGAAATCGAACTGTGGTGTAGGTAAAATTTTTGGGGAAAGATTTGTGCAGTTTGTGCTGAATGAATATAGTCCCAGAACCTGAAACACTGCATCATTCACAGCGACTGTTACGTAACTTTGTGCAGCTTCGGTGTATTTGAAGTCACAGCAAATCCATTCATATCTTGTTTCTATCTTTGTGATTTCCACGTTCCTCAGCTGATGTGAAAATGGGCAGGCAGCGGCAGTGTCAGACGCAGTAAGTCTCAGTAACAGGGTCTTGACGTACAATTTTAGGATAGATCTGGCCTAGACTAAGTATTTCAATATAACTTGCGGCTGCATTTGGAAAAGGCGATGAAAAAAAAACAGTCAGCACCCAGACGTTAAGACCAAACGCAAAGTCTTAGTGTAATTTCTTGTTGTTTTGTTCAACCGTCTGTTGGAATCGGACGGTGTGCCGGTGAACTAAATCTCTCTTTTGCTCCGTTTGCAACCTGCGATGTCTGACGTCAGTAAAGTAGTGCGCGCGTACTAGTCCCCCGCGAGATCGGGGCGCGCCTGTGTCTTCGTCGCCGTTACAGCGAATGCGGGGATCCAGATGCACGACCGTGTGCAGTAGCCTGTAGACAGCTCGGATTCCATCGCAGGAGAGAGCGACTGCAGAAACATACTCAAAAGCTAAAGCTACAAAAAAAGAAGGGCAAGAGCCGTCCATATACACATGCCAGTTGCGTGCTTAATGCGTCTTGATATCTTGGAAGTAAAACTGCAACAAAATTCGGAATAAACGGATACACGATTGCTGGTGCCGATTGCACAGCTCACTCATGAACTCGTTTGGAATACAGTGTATCAGAATGGATACGCAGCGTGGAATTATCGGCGCCTTTAGCTTGTGAACTGAAGTCCTGTTTTCTTCGGCTTTTGCTTTTCGTTTTGGATTGTTTTTACACCTTCAGTTATTGGTTAGGGCTGTCAGATTCTTTCTATATTTTATGTGGCATCTCCTGATATTTTTCTGTTTTTATTTCTTCTGTTTCCCGAAGACTAGTGGCTCGCTGGAAGGATAGATTGTGAAAAGATTATGTGTTACGCTGCTGAAAGGTACTCATTCTTCTAAACTGAGACGTGTCATGGATGGCAAACTTCATTTGTATCTACGAAACAAATCCGGGTATATCGAATAACTACTGCTGACAGAGATCAGGTAATTTGTTATTTTTTTTGTTCATTCAGACCACACTGACTTTTTTCAATGTCATCAGCACTGCATTTTGCAGCCTCTATGTATGAATGACTTGAAATGCATCAGCACGATCATTTTCTCAATTTCCTTCGTTTGCCATTATCTGAAGTTGGTACCGAGTTTGCAATCGCCATGTGTCATGACAGTCCCGCGGTACAGGGTGCCGTGAACTGAACCCAAAGTGCCATGACCATTCAAAACATGTTCACCCCCCCCAAAAAAAATCTGCCCAACCTTGAATCTGCCCAACCTTCTTCGCTCTCACTTCGCGTCTTGTCAGATGTTAACTTTGCGCAGTGTGAGGAAACGTTGCTGTTATAATGAAACAACGCCGAGGAGCTATAATCAGAGCCACACGCGATGTTATCGTAGAAATAGGCTTCATTTGCCACTCATCGTCGTTCTGGAGACTGAATGCACTGTCTTCTACTGCTGTTTCATTAAAGGTGACAGAGATTTTTCCGATTATACTTGTATTTAGATATATTTATCACACGTCGTGCAGTCTGACGTGTCGGCGCTCCGATTAACAAAGGTGTTAGGATCATAAAGCAGTTATTATTCTGTACTTGCTTTTCGCCCCACAAAATAATGAAGTATTTCAAAGCGTAAAACACTCGAAAATACAACGTCCTTTTTTACCAATTACGTATACATTACCTGTACCATATTGCGTATTTACGCTTTTGTCTTTTGAGCTTTTTCTTCACACATGCAGTTGGTGCTGATTCAAAGTCGCCGTGAACGATATTCCTCCGTAGTGTTTCAACGTTCGCCCATCTGTTGAGCCTGAGCTGTTCGGCGGTGGCTATTAAAACACAACACGCCGCATAACGGGTGCTGTAAGAAATTGAGTTTCGTACAAAGACCTCGTTATTTCTAAAGAGGTTTGACAACCCGTCATATGCATGCTGACGTAATATCCATTTGCGCGAAATGCACTTTGCCTGGCATTTCTCCTTCGTCTTTTTTTTTATTAGTTTTTCGAGGTGTCTGTCCACTTGGATGGCGAAATGCGGGAGCAGATCATGAGCAGTACTCCACACGGACATCTAGGGACAATATGCTTGAGGTGCATTCTGAGACTGAGAAATTGCAACCAAGTTGAATTTCAGCGTTTACTATATTCCGCCGTTTCGTGATTGGCATATGCGCAGCACTAACGCACTGAGTTGATAGAAACAGAAATATCGCCTAATATTGCTCGTTCGAGCTGCGTGGGTTCTGATGAATACCCCACAGCACATGCGCTCAGAGGAAAGCTTCCACTAATGCATCTGTTGCCTCGCAAAGACCCGGAGGTGTATCACTGGCTATGTGCATGCTGCAAACCCTAGTATGAGCTACTAAGGCCCCTCACCATCTCATGCGTGCAATGGGCCATGTTGCAGTACATATGGACCATGAGCCAGGCAACAGCTTGGCCATCCCTGGTTGAATGGACCCCATCCATGACCATCCTATTTAAAAAAAAAACAACAACCAAAAATCCTGTTTCCTACGGAACATGGAACATTATGTTTTATGGGGGGGGAAGCATTATATTTTACTGTGTGAAATCAGTGCTGATTTACATTGGTTAATATTGCTCTAATGAATATTGCTCCTCAACAACTACTTTCATCCCATGTCTGTGCTTCCGTGCGCTTTAGTCTCTGAGTTGGGTGCTCTGATCACAACTGTGGCCTGCAACTTAAATGCTACTAATTTAGCACTTGGCATAGCTTGGATGAATGAATCTATTGCTTTGTTATGCTATACTATCTGATGTCTGTGGTTAAAAGCACAGATTCTGGGGCTACGAGAGTCATTTACATCCTTCTCTAGGGTCGTGTGCCTGTACCTGCAATGTATTATTCTGCATGGGGTTCTCAGAACTAGAGAGAGAACTTGCTATTAATGAGGCACATGCAGGTGACCTCAAATTGTGTTCTTGTCCCAAAAATCTATAAGGCTGTGAAAGTGAGAAGACACTGATTGCCCACTCATAGTGAAAATGGATCACAAATGGCCACAGCTTGAGACCTGCTATAAAAAAAGTAAGAAAAAAGGCAAAGTGCTGACATAAGGGAATTTGGTTTTTGTAAGTCACCCTCCTTTTCGCCTGGGTCCCCTAGCCAGCCATTTGCTGTTATCATCACACCTCTCGGTCCTCTGATATCTGCGCTTGTGCGCTACCATGCATTGGCTTCAGCAGGAGCCCGCCAGCAAGATTTGCTTTTAGGTAATATTTTTCATTATGTTCAGCCATGAGAAAAAAGTGAAGAAAAAAAAAGCCTCCAGAGATTGTATTGATTCTTTGTCCCCATGTCTCCATTCACTAGTACATCCGAACTCACGAGACGTGTTCGTGGTCCCTAGTTCTCGCTGAAGTCTCATGGCTTAACACAATGTCTCGTCTCGTGTGTGACGTTTAGCTAAATATTTCACATTTTGACAGCTATATTATGAGATTATGTATTTGACACAACATCAACCTGTTTACAGTTTACTTAGCTAGTGGACGTTTAGTGTCAGAACACAAGAATTCTTACAAAAATGTCTGTCAGGTGTTTTAGTGTCTGCTCTAAAGTCAAGTCAAGATGTTTCACCTCTTACTCTATGCAGTGAGAAGACTGCACAATGGTACAGAAGCTCCAGCTGATGTAGCTGTTGCACCACCTGTTGCTTTTTCGTATACTGCAGCTCTTGAAGTTAAGGAAATCTAACTGAAAATGATGTTTAAGATAGCACAAGAGACCACAAACATAAAAGTTATTTCAGCTATATATTACCAAGAAAAGCTTTTGCTAGCATAGCCAATTTTATGATTGTGCAGCAACTTCTGGGACTCTATTTATTTATTTATTTTTGTGGTTACAGTGTAAGCACGGAAATAAGGCATAGACACAGCGCATCGTGTCATCAAAGTAAAAGCCATGCTCCTCGTGGGGGAGGAAAACAAATGAAGAAAACATTCTTCAGCATTTGAAGGGGAGTGAATGGGAAATTGTGGGCCAGTGTCTTGAAACAGCTTTAACTTAAAATGTCAACACCAGTCTATTTCCAATAGAGTAACCAGCCGTCACTTCGACTTGTACCATTACCTGACTGAATCACCAGGTAGGCTAAGCTAGTCAATATTGTTACATAGCTAGTTGTGATACTGTATGTAGCTAACATTGGGAACAAAATGCTCAAGTATATAGATCACTATTAGTCTGCATATTCTTCATATTGTGCATATTAACATCAATATTAACAATATTCTTGTTGTTCTTTATCAATTTGAATCAATGAATGTTAGCCCCAATGGCTGGTAGCTAAATGTTAAAGTGAAACCCCAATTACAGTGTTATTCTCCACATGCTCTTCACAGAAGGCTTTATTAAACATGAACAATGAGCATATGAGTGAAAATAAGCTATTTAATAATGCCATTTAGTCATAAGACATTTATTCTCTGCAAACATTATGATCAAGTACTTTGTTAGGTAGCTAGTGATCTAAGATAGAGCAAGCTAATGTAGCTTTGATCTGGATAGCTTAACTAACTAGCTAAACTAATGGTTTGGGGTGAACTGGACACCAACAACAAATTCCTAGATAGAGAAATAATTTACTTTTCAACCTACCTGACACAAATGGTCTGCTGCACATACAGACATGGATCAGGACCTCATCAGGTCCCTGTGGCTATGGAGCTCTCCTGTCAGCTTCTAGCTTTAAGCTAATCATGATGTCTTTTTGGCTTTGCTTTGCATCTTTGAATCATGTAAAAACTTAAATCGGGGTTTTGGTCTTATTTGTCACAGAACAAAGCATGCAATAGCTTTTTGGCACAATTGTAATTTTAGTTTAATGCCATAAATCACCTCCTACCTTCACTATGGGTGGAAAAAAACGCTGTAAAAGTACAGACACCAAGTTGGAAAAACAAGTAAGACCATATGGGTGATTGGTGGTGGTGGGCTACAAAAACAGCAAATATGTGTTAATGACAGGAAATGAAACTGGTGAGGTAAGGTAGTTGTATATGTCAGGATATTATATTACACCTCTAGCTACTAAATGGGCTTGTTTGTCCACATCCATGGAGGCACACTGAATGGATACTCATTTACGCCCATTTAATTCATTTTTTTTACATAATGATGCTGCATTCTACATAATGACATTGATCATAAAATATGAAAAATTATAGTTTGAGTGACTAGCCATGAGACTCGGGCATCTAAAAGCCAAAGTCAGCACGGTTTTGTTAATTTATGCTAATAATTTGGCAAAGACCTTGGAATTTGTATTTTCCGCCCCTGTAAAATCAAAGGGGCTTTCACTAGAAAAGGGGCAGGAACTGAGGCAGTACGCAAGGGCAAAATATCCTGATATGTTGCTCTCATCCTTAACGCACGTGTGGGCGTGGCAGACATGCGGTCTGACCGGAGATGGACTAATAAGGCCTATAGCTGCGCAATTACAACACGTGATCAACAGGTGTAGGTAGCGCCACCACAAGCACCTCCTCTCCTTCTCTTAAAAAAAGTCGAGCTGTAGTTAGAGTGGTCTGATGTTCATGGTCACAATCCCATTATGAGAAACTGGATACATCTTTGCGTACCTGATTGAAGTGAGTACCGTGTTGAACTTGCATTTGCGGTAAGAGGTCTGAGGAGGCAGTGGCGCAAACGTGATTTAAGACCAAATGAATTCAAATCCAACGTTGCACCGGCGGATTTTAAATGTCTCAAAAGTCACAACCCTGTCTGAGGGGCATTCACATGTCTCCGTCCTTTAAATATGCAGGCGCACCACGCGGCGCGCTCGAAAATAAAACGCATGTGTTCTGGATGGAGGTCTGGGCGGAACCGATTAGGTACTAGACAAGTTTGAAAAGGCGTCGTGTAAACGTCCGCTTAGGCGGATTACTCACCCCACGCAGCCGCGATATTTGTGTAATTATACTTGGACATCTAAAGTTTATTTTATTGCAAATTATTCTGACATTTTGGATAGGCTATCTTAAGTCTCGTCATTTTTTTTTGTAATTCAGTGTAAGAATGAAGCGATTACTTTTGACAGGGTCATTAAAATCATTGCTTTTGGCACTTTGTGTCAGTTGTATGCCATTTTGTGGCATAGACACAAGGTGATATCATGAGGCAACATTCTGGAACTGGATGTTGTGATGCAAATGGTGTCTTGCAGTAAAGTAAAATACTTCATGTCGGGAACATTATCGTTTTATCAGTAGGTCTACTATAGTTGCTTCCACTAAATTAGCATGTGGAATGGAATTTTATCCCGGAAGACTGGTTTATCTTTAAGGTCAAAAATTGTGAGCTAGTACATGAATGGTATCATGTAATTGGACTCAGGCTTGGCTGACTCTGCTAGCTTAGCATTCTGTTTTATTACGTCTATGTAAGTGCCTGTTGCATATCATCAGATGTGTTGCCGACATTAATATGGGAACATTCATCCTCAAGCAGTGACTGATAATGGAATCTTCAGATCCAGTTTGTATTGCTCCCGAATTCTCCACTGTACATTGTGCCATGACCGTGAAGACAGAATCCGTTGGAATCAAATCATATCCTACTGTGTGTTTTAGAACTTGCCCTTTTCCAAAAGAATCTTTGGCTTTTGGGATACAAAGCCCTCTTGCTTTGTCAGTTTCATAAGGATAAAAACTACAGTACCTGCAGCGTTCTTGAAATGTTTTGAGGTAGCTTGAAAAAGCCCGTTTGGATTTTACGTTATGTTTGAGTTGTTGACCAAACTGAGTTGTCAAGCACCTTAATTTGGGCAGAGTAAGATACTCGGAGCATTGTATTTTATCTACCAATGCTAATTTCAATATTTACATTTCCTCATGTTCTTGTCAGCATTTTCCAGCGATCTGATCCCTCCTCAGTATGCATGCTTTTGGAAGCTTATTAAAAACAAGCTGGATTGGATCCAATGAACATGCCCTTGGACCCATGCCAACATAGTAAACAATGCTTTGATAAACTGTTTACATCTTCAGAGAATCCACTTATTATAATTAAATATAAGTCAGATACAATGTATTGTAGTTTGAGTTGTCATTGGCTGCTGACGGTCAGAAATGGGGGCTCCCTCACCTTATTCACACAGCCCCCCATGAAGCCATTAGATTCCAAATTTAGTGAAGTTCTAATGAAAGCTTTTTTATTGGAAATTGCATTATGTTTGATTTATTTCATGTGTATTCTGGTCATATTTAATGTGTTTGTGTGATAATCATAAAAGAGAGAACCAAGCTTGTAGGTAACACGCAGCCAAGGGCAGAGAATGTAAATGTCAGTGAGACTATTCAGCATGTTTCATTTTAGCCCTAGATGTCTACAGGGTTCGTTTAGTGAGGGGTTATGATGGCTGAAGTTTTCAGATCTTCTGCGAGTGCTGTAGACTACCTTTCAAAGTCCCACTGGGGTGGTTGAAATAACTTGAATGAATTTTAGACCTCACTTACAGTGGAATAACTAAATTACAGCATGTTCGTAGTACTTTAGCCACATGTCTTTGCATCCCATTGGTGACGACGTTAGACACCCTAGACGCTTACTTTACTGACTGGGTTTATTTCCCTTCTACATGCTTAAAGTAAACATCTGCTAGCCAACCTTACATGCACAAAGCACGGATAAACAGGTAACCTTCGATATTTAAAATACAGTAAAGAATAAATAAAAAAATATATATATTTAAACATTCCTACCGCAATGAGTTTCACATTTCCTTATTTAGTATAAGCAAAGCTCAGTGGCTAGCAGGCTGGACGCCATGGCTATCTTCTTTTAGACAAGAAGCGTAACGACTATCATTATCATTGTCCTGGCCGTGCAGTCCGAGTCATTTGTCTGCTACCTTCATGCTGTGAGCTAGCCCGTCTGCAGCATGGCCAGAAGCCACGGGCCTCCGAGAAGCTCCTGTTAGCAGGGTAGTTGCTAAGTAAATGAGCCCCTCCGCTCTGTTCCTACACTGCAGTAGGCTGCATAATGTACACAGCCCCACACAAGCAGGAACAGGGCACGGTGTTCATTAGGCAGTGCAGAAAATCTGATTATTACAGGATTCCTGCGCATGCAGAGCCCAAGGCGGTTCACAAATGAAGATGTATGTGAACACTAGTTAAGAAATAAACATGGTTGAATTAGTGTCTTTACTGCTGCTTACAACAAGGTGAAATGAACATAGAAGAGAATTTCCTATTCCACTTTTTTCTGTGATGGTTTATGTTCATCAGTTTTGTGTGTTTAAACTCTCCCACACAGGTTGATTGCATGTGATTTTTCCCCCCCTTCTCCCACCCCAGGCCACCTCTGCCAGTCTATCTTTGAGGAATGTTTTATAATCTTCTCTCAGTGTGCCGTGGCCACTGAGCATGAACAAAGGTTCAGGGACTGCAATGTTGTCGATCGATGCCCCCTTTTTATTCGCCCCTCCCAGTTTGCTCCGCAGCGGCAGTGCCGATGATCGGCTCGTGTTTGTAGGAAAACGAGGCTGATGCATGAAGGTGGAGGTACAAGCCGGCGGGTGTGCACTGGCACTTGGGACCCGCTGCCCACGGCGGCCAGAATCACCCACAGCTTCACGGCGCTCACGCAAGGGTCTGATCCCCTTCTGGCAGTGGCCATGAAGTGGAATCCGGGACCCGATTAAAAGTGATTAGGCATGGAATTCTTGCTCTGAAGATTGGCAGCACCCACAGAGCGGGGGGGAGCTCAGCCTCAAGGACGTGCCACAGAGCTGGAAGGCCCATGCAATATAGCGGCACACATTAGCATAACGAAGGCCCATGCAATATAGCGGCACACGTTAGCATAAGGAAGGCCCATGCAATATAGCGGCACACATTAGCATAAGGAAGGCCCATGCAATATAGCGGCACACGTTAGCATAAGGAAGGCCCATGCAATACAGCGGCACACGTTAGCATTAGGAAGGCCCATGCAATATAGCGGCACACATTAGCATAAGGAAGGCCCATGCAATATAGCGGCACACGTTAGCATAAGGAAGGCCCATGCAATATAGCGGCACACGTTAGCATTAGGAAGGCCCATGCAATATAGCGGCACACGTTAGCATAAGGAAGGCCCATGCAATATAGCGGCACACGTTAGCATAAGGAAGGCCCATGCAATATAGCGGCGCACGTAGCGGCAAGACGTTAGCAGCGCATAAGGAAGGCCCATGCAATATAGCGGCGCACGTTAGCATAAGGAAGGCCCATGCAATATAGCGGCACACGTTAGCATAAGGAAGGCCCATGCAATATAGCGGCACACGTTAGCATAAGGAAGGCCCATGCCATGCGTTAGCATAAGGAAGGCCCATGCAATACAGCGGCACACGTTAGCATAAGGAAGGCCCATGCAATACAGCGGCACACGTTAGCATTAGGAAGGCCCATGCAATATAGCGGCACACGTTAGCATAAGGAAGGCCCATGCAATACAGCGGCACACGTTAGCATAAGGAAGGCCCATGCAATACAGCGGCACACGTTAGCATAAGGAAGGCCCATGCAATATAGCGGCACACGTTAGCATTAGGAAGGCCCCTTGCTGTGTCACTAGAGACGGCACATGGTGGATCGATAACAGACAGCATTGTTCTCAATTCTTCTTAAGAATGTTTAGTTTAGAGCATGCAGTGAGGATGTAAAGGACACGCTCCTCTCAGCTCCACCCACAAGTGGAACCCTGCCTTCAGTGGCGCCCCCTAGTGTTCCACCTATTAATTTGCCCATCTGCAGAAATGTGTTAATGGGCAAGCACATGGCTTGGACTGGGTGCCTGTGGTGGCACCGTGGTTACGCGTCCACACCTTGGAGATCCAGACAGTGTTTCATCAATAAAAAGGCCCTGTGAAAAGGATTATATATAGAGGATGTTTTTTTATTATGTGCTGCCAGGAAGTGTGTAATTAATGTGTGTTGAGTTTCTGAAAGGGACCTGCTTCACTAGGTAGTATTTCTGATGCTCTGTCATATTTATTTACCCTTCAAATGGACTGAGTAGATTTTGCTTACTGAGTTTTTTCTTCTTTTTTTTTTTGTCTTTTCCTTTGTTTTGAATTAGTGCTTCTGCTTCTGAGGCGCCGTTGCTTTGGTGTCATGGTGTTGCCAAAGCATGACACCTTTTGGTTGTGATTAGGAGAGCACTGCTGCCTAAGCCTTGTAAAGCTACTGAAGCAATGTGTCACCTTGGGATGAACTCGTGTGTCAGGCCTTTGGATTCCCGCTGTGATTGTGAAGTACGGAGGCTGGGTTACTATCATTCACAGAGCTAGAACTGTTGGACTGTCATCCACTAACTCGTGGCTCATATTGCCATAAAAAGAACACCCCATTCTGCTCCTGTCACTGGCCCGTAGCCACCAGTCAAGGGACACCCCAACTCACCCTCACTCCCGTGTCCCTGCTAGCCACTGGCCATGAATATTAATGGCTTAAGTCAGATTTCCGTGCATTGTATGTGAGCTGTTGTTTTGCTGGGTGACGGTCTGTCAGAATATTTGAACACTGCATTATTCTAGTTCAAATCTTCAGTAAGCTAGTCGTCTTTCTGATGTCAGTTAGCTCTGCTAGTTTGAACTCTTACTTTTTTTTTTCTCGTTTAGAGGAATAAGAAAGTAGACCAAATATAGATATGCATTCATATATGTATTTTTTTTAAGACATCTTTCAGACTCTGAAGATGTCCCACATCTCGGAATGATGGTGTACCTGAGAGGTTGGCAGCAGTGAGCCGGCTTCATCTCTGCTGTCTAGAGGTCTTCCTCCTTTTAGCCGTCTCCGTGCAGGACGTCATGGCGTCTACGGCGCCTCATATTTACGGACAGGGCCTCCTCTGTTTGCTCCTGCTGGAAGAGCTCGTGTTTGTGTCTTAAATGGTGCCTGGTGTTTGTGCGATGGTGCTCCTGTAGGAGAGGTGGACCTTCCCCACGTTCTCTCACGTGTGCTCTCACGTGTGCTCTCACGTGTGCTCTCACGTGTGCTCTCACGTGTGCTCTCACGTGTGCTCTGCCTGACCCCTGTGTGACCTCTGCTCTTCCTTTGTGGCTGAATTTAGGGGATAATCGGACCCAATTGTTATATTGTAGTTTTAGCTGTTTGCTTGAATACATTGTGCAAAACAATATTAAAATAATTGCAGAGAATGGATGTATTGTGGACTTTCATTACCTCTGAAAGTACATGTGTTCATGACACCCACAAGCTCTGCTGTCCTATCTTACTGTCCTTTGATATGTGGCCCCGTGTTAACATAAGAACTATCGGTATTGTTTGAGATTTCTTTGTTTTGATTGTGTGCCAAAAGTACTGTCTTAATTTTCATTTAATGAACGTGTTCATTCTTTGAGAGCCAGACCTGCTCATGTTAAAAGTGCTGCCATTAAGTGCCATTAGTACAGGGCTTAAGTGCCATTAGTACAGGGCTGGCTCTTAAGTGATAAGTGAAAGTCATTGTACTTGTTTGATTTTTGAATTTGCTAACACAAAGACTGTATTATAACAACAGTTTGTCCTTTCAGCCATCTACAACAGTTTCACGCTGAAAGCAACCATAGCAAAGTTTCTATATATGAGGACACCTCATATATACTTTGCATAAAATTAGAATATTACCTCTTTGATAGCATGTCTCAATGTGAAGTTATGCAATTTTAAATGTTAACTTTGACAGCCCTATGATACAGTGACTTTTTAAATCTACAATGTGCTGGCTCATGTCTAAAATTAATATATATATATTTATTCTTTTTTATTTAATTTTTTATTATAGAAAATAAAGTACCATTTTACACTGGGGGGGGGGGGGTGTGTGACCCCAGACCTGCAGTCTGTGTGGAAGATGCAGCTGATCCGTGTATTAACTAATTATGGCCTGCAGTGTGAGGCTCCATGACAAACCATTACAGTGATGTGGAATATCCAACGCAAACAAGAGTGACGTCTTGCTCTCTGCGCCTTTGTGTGAATGATCAATGGGGCTTCTTGACAACTGGAGAAAAACTGTTGGAGAGCATGTGAGAGGCGAGCGCAATTAACTTTCAAGTCCGGTAGAGAAATTCCAAGTCTCCTCAGAGATTTGTGGAACGCTTCCCCCTGGCCTTCCATTGCTCTAATCTGTATTCCTTTCGGCTGGACAAACTCCTGTGACTGAGCGGCTGTTTATGCAGTGGGATACAGCCTTGGCAGTATGATGTGGGTTCACCCAGGGCTATGACAAGACAAATTAGTTTAATAATATCAGCGGTGGCAGTGCCTCAGTATTCTTTTTCTCCTCTTTTAAGCTGAGTCACTTTTAATACACACTTTAGAATCGTTATTCACAAGTTAGTCTGCACAGATCTCCCGCCTCACCAAGGCTCTTAGTCGCACCAGAACGTGTGACTGTTTCACGGTGGTGTGGGTTCTTTGGAAAGAGTTTTAATCATTTATACATTCAGGAAACAATACCTTCTTGAGTAAATGATTTAATCAGAGTTGAGTGATGTTAAATCCAAAATGGAGCTTTACAGTACGTTGGCATATGCCAACAGAACTGAATTTAATTGGTAGGTAAAGCGTCACTCATTTTTCCTGATTCTAATATTGGTTTTCATCCAGTTGCAAGTATTTTACTTGCTAATAAGTCAGTTGGTGGAACTGATATGTGGAAGACCTGATTCCAGTTTATTTGTAGGATGTAGATTACATTAACACAGCCATCTCTCTCTAACACAGCCATCTCTCACGAACATCATACCACCATAGTTGCTGCCTTCTGTTAGTCTGAGTACATACCGTGAGTCTTGTACAGCTGCGACTGTCACATTCTAAACAGTAAGGCCTCCTTTGCAGTCTTGTTCTCTCCAGCCTGTGCCTCTCATCATTATGGCCTGTGGTCTCTGTTCATTTTAATAACTCAGACTTAGCTGGTGGGTTTGAGTTGTGTGTGATATAAAAAATCTGTTTCACAAATCACAGTATTTCCAGGGGTCAAATTTAGTCCATTCGAGATTTACTGTCCAGTGAAGATTTATTGTGCCCTGCATCCGATAAGTTTTGAAGCAGTATACATGATTGCTCCTCCCAACTGCTGCAAATGGTGTGTATTTATATTGTTATGCTTGTTTTCTATAAATATGCATCTCGCTTGCAAAATGTCATAAAAAGAACCCCTATTTTTTCACAAGATACGTTACTGAATGTGATATAAAGATTTATTTAACGGATTCGACAAACTAGTGGTGCAGGAACGTAACTGATCCGTTCCTGATCCTCCTCATGCCAACTGTAGAAGAGGGAACCTGTGATCTGCCTGTGTCTCTTTAATGCCTCTCAGTGATGCTGTGCAGTTTGGTAACCAGGCACATTCTTTGCATCTCGTAGCATCTGTTGCGTAAAAATGAGGAACTGTTTGATTTGTCTGACACTGATCTGCAGTTGCATATCTCCCCCAAGGCAGAAAAATAAGAAGTCACAGTGAGAAGTGCATTCTGAGCCGGAATGGCTTCTGGACATGCCCTGCATTAAATGATTCGGTTCTTAATTGCGAGCTGTGTGTTATTTGAATCTTGACTTTAATGCCAGTTGATATGATGTCGTGAGGAATGCACTTTTTCTGGAAGTGCTCGCCTGTGGCAGTCAACTCAATGATGAGTTCTCTTTGTGGTGTTAAAAAGCTCTGTGAGCTTAAGTCAAATCAATTCGCGACCACGTGATTCAGCACTGGTGCCTGTCAAGATGGCCACGCTGTTCCCCTTTATTACATTTAGTTGGTTTAATGGGATTTGAAGACTATTTTCCTCAGAAAAGGGATTTCTGTCTGGATTTACATGGAGAGTGTTAGAGTATGGGTACCCCTCCCTTGGCGTATGACCATTATTGATGGTAATGCTATTAAGGAGTCAGGGAGTGTTAGCTATGCAACATCTGGGACGTACGGTGTGACGCCTCTGAGCCGCGTGCAGAGGTGCCCGATATTGGCCTGGATCCTGAAGCTCCTCACACCTGCCTCTCGCACGGGTGTCTCCACCTGCCTCTCGCACGGGTGTCTCCACCTGCCTCTCGCACGGGTGTCTCCACCTGCCTCTCGCACGGGTGTCTCCACCTGCCTCTCACACAGGTGTCTCCACAGTGCTCCGTCCATGTGAGGTCTGTTTACGTGCATGCGGTGCTGCATAAAACGCATTCGCAAACGTCATCCCCGAGCATGTTTGACTGACCTTGCCCCTTCGCTCCCATTACCAGTCAGTGACACCCGGCACTCCCCATAAAGAACAGTGACCACTTAAAAGCCCATTACAGAAATACCCAGGAATTTGGAATGACCTGTAAGGTCTATAGTGCACTAGCTCTTCTGCTAGGATTATTGGCAATGCGAGATAAAGGAAAGGAAAGGGCTCAAGTGCCCGACGTTGTGTGCACCTCCGTACATCTAGCGTTGACTGCTAATATTACTTGGAGGTCCTGACTCCTAGTAATCAATTAACCCCTCAGATGTCTGCTCGTTCTGTGGCTGTAGACTGTGCACCAGGGAACTCAAAATGATCTGTCCTAAGTAGCAGAGATTACACTGAAGTGGGTATTAGCACATGCTCAGTACTCTGCTATGGCTTCTGATGGCTTGTTAAATTGCTGTTTCTGTAAGAGGAGGCAGCATGTATGAAAGGTGCTGGTTCCTCCTGTAAGGACCTGTTTGATGTGGGAGGTTACAGCTTACGTGTGTACAGACACTCACAACTCGCTTTATTAAACATGTTAAAACACATTTAAGACTTGTGTGCCTCAACATAACCAAAGCTGTAGTCGAAATCCTAAAGCTGCTGTTTAAGCACACGTGTGCACACACACACATACACGCACACGTGTGCACACACACACACATACACGCACACGTGTGCACACGTGTGCACACACACACACATACACGCACACGTGTGCACACGTGTGCACACACACACACATACACGCACACGTGTGCACACACACACATACACGCACACGTGTGCACACACACACACACATACACGCACACACACACACACATACACGCACATACACGCACACACACACACACATACACGCACATACACGCACACGTGTGCACACACACACATACACGCACACACACACACGCACATACATACATATATAGGTCCTTCATCAACTGTGCACAGAGGCCCTTCATCAGATGTGTAAGCAGAGTGCTTCTCCATCAAACACTTTGCTTGTGCAGCTGATGAAGGACCTCTGTCCAAATCCACATCCCATTTCTCTGAAAAAAACTTTGTATACGTGTGTGTATGTATATATTTTATATAATTACTCTTAAATGCCAGGATGGAAAGGGACGCTGATGGCAAAGAGAGGTGATCAGAACTGGAGACTTTAAATACACAGGGCTATGCCACATCTGGAGGAGAGCTAAACATGACATGAACCTGGGAGGTCTTCCAGCACAAAGACACCATGAGTCAGAGAGAGAGAGCAGAATGAGAGCAACATCTAAATACATCAGTGAGGTAAGGCAGGTTCATACGATCCAGCTCCATGGGAGTGATGACATTAAAGCCATAAACACATATGCCATAAGCCATAATCCAACATTCGAATGCTGCACACCCACTGGTGCTTACGAAGTTGTACAATTCACTGTCTGCGATGAGACACGGAACATCTGTGAATACATCCAACCAGTGGCCTCAAAGGATGAGCTGATGGCCCACCAACAGGTAGGAGACGTGGGCACCATGGACCAGAGGAGATGCTAGCCAGGTTCTTCATGGAACAGACTACCAACAGATGGCAGAGGTGAAGATCCAAGCCAATAGCTGGTGAATGCAGAAGTGAAGGGTCCCACAGATGCATTAATCTCGGCAGCACAACCAGCGCTGAACACCAGGTCAATCAAAGTAGACTTGTATCAAACCAAGATCCACCCATCAAGACCCAAACGGCAGCTTGTGCACGGAGGCCCTTTAGATGCCTGAGCACAAAGTAACAAGGTACAAGATACTAGCGTGGAAACAAAGTTAAGATCCAGCTGGACCTCCAGATCCAAACACGTATTCAAGTCATGCAAATGCTAAACAGTAGTGGTAATAGAAGTGGCAGTTCTTGGTGACACAAAATTATCCAAATTTTTATGACTTAGAAAAACTGGATAAAAGCAACAGGTAGAAAGAGGAAATAGAATATGGAAGGTCAACATCAAAGTTTTCCCAGTAGTAATATGGATACTTGCAGCTTTGACCCCTAAGCTGGAGAAGTAGCTCCAACAGATCCCAGGATCAACGTTGATCTCCGTTCAGAAGAGAGGAATCCTGGCAACAGCAAAACTGCTGTGCCACACCTACAAACTCCAAGGTGTCTGGTAGACGGCCTAAATGTGAGAGAAAACATGACCACCTACCAGAACGGGAGAGAAACAGATCATTTATTCTGTTGTTAAAAAAGTATGGTCTTCATTACTTAGCTGACCAGTGGTTATAACCAGGGCTTGGCTAGCATGTGTTTAGATTTCTAGCTAGTTGGTCTGTAATGGCATTGTTTAATTCCAATACCTGATATATTCTAACATGCTGGTATTCGTATTAATATCTCTGTAATCATGCTAGGCCACACACTGTGTTGGTTATTTTCATCTCTTCACACCCACCTCATCAGCGACACCACTTAGTGATTATATTTCTGTCTCTCAGACTGATTGTGTTTATGCCCTTGCAAGGACCGTTTATCCCGTGCACCGAATTAGTGGAAAAATGTAGAAAACACCGTTTTGAAAAGACAAACAAGGCCTGTCAATAATGATGCATACCTTGCATTATTCATAAGAGACCTGAACCAAAGATATCAATTTGCAATCAATATGCAATAAAAACTCATTAAAACATTATATGTCCTGCTGTGGAAATTAGTTCCAGGAGACAAATTTGTGATAAGTCAAGACGGATATCATTCTGACTCAGCCATGCAGAAAAAAAGTTATTTAAGCCTGGAAATTGGAAACACACTTGAGAGAGATGATAGACTTACAGAGAGAGGGAGAGAGAGAGAGAGAGAGAGAAAGTAAAAGCATAATTTGTGTTTTTCTGTCCTATATGCCGTGTAACAGGGCTTATTTACAATTTCTGATACGGTGAATGGGTGTTCACTCCACAGATAGTCTGTTCAGTTTTAATACCTCTTTTAGTTCTGCACGAATGCATGTAGCATCTGGAAATTGGGCGATGCATCTGGCAATTTTAGTCAAAGGATTGCTAGAACCCTGGAGTAAGTAAACTAGACGTAGAGGAATTATCAGTGCAATTAAGCCATATGCTATTGGTAGATGGGAATCTGTGCAAACAGATACGCAGAGTTGCTAGTGTTGGTCACTGGTGCCTAAACATCAGTAATGGTGAATATGCCTTACTTGCCAGCGTCAACTACATGAAGTAGCGGAGATGGCAACAGTAAGAATCAGAACAAAATATCTATAATGCAGTTTGTTCTTGAAATCCTTCCGCTGTCCTGGGAAAAGGCGTCCCATAGGAAGATGTCTCTGCAAGATGCTGCAGTTCTACATGAAAGGGATTTCCTCCATAATTTCTTTGCCATCCCTGCTAAGTTTCCCTCTCTGTAACCAGTCAGATGTTTTGTTCCATGACATGTATTGCTTATGCATATGAGAGCTAGAAAACCAGTGCATATTGATTGTTTTCATAATGAAGCCAACTGTTTATCATTTCAGAGGCTGATGAAATTGATTGGAGACCGTGGCAAGAGTCTGATTTTCAAAGCGTCCATCGGTTTGGGGGATATGCATATTTGTGTTTGACAGGTTTATGTCTTATAGTAGTTTCATTCATCGGCAGGAATAAAAATGAGATGAAAATGTTAGAAAAAGCAGCATTAGAAAAGATCAGTAAGTACTGCGGACTCACCCGTCCCCTCGGGTGACAAAACCGACACGTATAATCAATTAATAAGGATTCTAGAACATAATCATATCATAGACATCTATTTTTTTTGTGCCCAAAGTGATCCGTTTAGTATATGTTGTAGTACAAGTTGATGCAATATTTAGTGTGGGTGGTAACATTTATGATATGTGGCTAATGTCGAGTTAGTATTTGATTAACTGTGAATATTTGATTAAGCGGATATATACCAGGTAGCGTGTCTTTCCCTCCGAGCCACTCGCAACCTAGCGCGGTACGATGTTTATCCTTGTCTCTCTCTTTTTGGCCATTTCCTGTCTCAAGCTAATGCCATTTATCTTCAGCTTTAATGTAAGTTTCGATTTTCATCAATATATTTAAGTGTAAAGACTAGATCAGAACCGTCCTGATGTAATTCACTGTCATTTATCCCAGCTGGATCGCTGGTGTCAAGCTGTCAATTAATCGATTAGCAATGCCCTTCCTGCTCACAGGACCAGAGTATGGTGCGTTTGGTGTAGATACCCCATATTCTCTAGTAGGCCTTTGATTTCCTGTGTGGATAAGGTGGCGAGGGAGATTGATGAATGGAGGAAATTGGTTGGCAGGTGATTCCTTTCTCAGCTCCATTCATCTGTGGCTGCTGTTTTCAGAAGCTGCCAGTCAAGTGACAGGGCTTTGTTCTGGTTAAAAAGGAGCGCTCCAGCCAGAGAATGGGGCCTGGATTAGTTGTCGTCAACAATAATAGCTGTGGCACTGGTCCAGTGCTTTGCCTGAACAAATGAGTGGCTCTTTTGAACATGCGTTCAATTCTTTAAATTGATTCCATTTCAAATGTATGCACTCTTAGATTGATATGTGAATACCTGTGCTGTCTCACCCTCTGAAACATTTTATTTTTGTCACAGAACCTTTTGAATGTCTGCAATTATTCCTTTTAATATAGCAACATAATGCTCTTTGTCGACAGTAATTTTTGAATATTGACAAATTAATTTGAAGGCTAATCTGCTTCGGATATTATTGCTGTCTGTGCTGGTTTGATTTATTTGAGTATAAAACACTATTCGGGAAAGCGAAATCATTTCATTTGCATCATAAAATAATTTCAGATGTCATCAGATGTCACTTGCAATGTTTCATCAGCTAACCGCAATATCCGCAGTAATGTGAGCACGTCTTTTGCTTGAAAGGCCTCTGATTATAGATGTGTTTTGCTGATGTTCACTGATCCATATCGGCCATTTTGTGCAGTGATTTGGAGAATGTGGGTGCATCATGGGAGCATTGGGTTTAGGCAGAGTACTAGAAAATGGTGCCCAGGCCACCTTGCGCCTGGGGGATGCCCATCTGGAAGAGACCACTGCATCTCTGAAGAACTTAAGGGGCAACATGGCGGTACGGGGAGGAGGGAGAGAACCAGAGAGCCATCCAACACATTTTGCAACATCAAGGGCACAAACTCTGGCACATCTGTCACATGTAAATTGGTGCATTCGAAATGTCGACATGTCAGTTGTGCATCAAAACTTTATCCCATGGGGGCTGGGATGGCAGATGGATCTCGTGGGGGTGGGGGTGGGGGTGAGGGTGGAGGCTTATCAGCGATCCCAGATCCCTATTGGGAGCACGACATAATGACCCAGCACAACCCAGGCCGACCCGCGGACGGAGGTCTGCGCCGTGAAGGTCTACGCCCTGCCATGGACAGAGCCATGGTCTATGGTGCCTTTGCGGAGAGTGGCGTGTGGCCCAGATGGCTTCAGCCAGGCGGAGTGGCCTGGAGCTGGGGCCTTTCAACTGCATTATCAGCTCCGCACACAGAAAGTCTCGGCGGCAGCTGCCACGCTGGTCCCAGGCAGGGGTTGAGCCCTGGCTCACCCCACACTGACGCAGAAGGATAGTGTCATCCTCTGTAGCCATTATGTTCCAGCTGCTTTGTGTGTGAAGGAGGTCAAGCTTCCTCGGGGGAAGAGCAACGATGTAGGGGGAGAGTGCGGCACGTCACGCGGCGAGAGAGAGAGGGAGAGGGAGAGAGAGAGAGACACCCTGCACACACAGACCAGAAGTGCTGTGGACTTGCAGTGGCGTGGGCCAGAGGCCAGCGGAATATAAACAGTAAAACCCTGGCGGTCCCTGGGCATACGAGCCATTCCAATTCACTAAAAGCCTGTTCCTACCTCTCCGCCATCTGCTCATTTGGTACGACGAGAGAAAAGGAAGTGCAGAGGCTTCTATACCCCCGGGAGGGGTCGTGGGGGTATCCACAGCAGTGGGGTGGGGTTGTTCTGTAATTTCTCTGATTGCTGTAACATCTCTGCTGTAACATTGCAGTTTGCACTGGACTGGGCAGTCGGCGCAGACGCTAATAATTGAAGAGCAGCTTCCTGCTTAATGCAGCCAGCCAGAGTGGCCTCACTCAAACCTTAATGCCAGCTGTGTGGGCTTCTGCCTGCAGGTTGTCATGGAGACCCAGCAGATACTGTGCAGACAAGCAGGCAGGCAGTTGTGTTGGACTTGGAGCACACCTGCTACGGCCGTATCGGTCTAATCTCCTTAGGGCAAAGCTCGTGCTGAACGTCCCACAGCAGTTTTAATGACTCGCCGTTAATGAACATCCACTCTATTAATATTGGCTTCTGCTTTGCACTGTATCGTGCTTTTCAGCATCTACCATCAGCTACTGTTCTGTCTGCTCACGTGCAGGTTCATGATTATCCAACTCGTGCACATACACAAAAACTCTGAAACTGAACATGAACATAAAGTCCTTTGTTGTGCATTCCTCACTCTTTTGGACACTTTGCCAGCCATAACCCCCCTACACACACACACACACACACACACACGCGCGCTTCCACGCATGCGGGTGCACACGCTTCTGATGAGAGGCTGATGCAGAGGCTTTACTCCTCGGCGAGTGTCTTTACTTCCCAGCCCTGTTTGTTGCGGGGCTGCATTGATCTGCCTCTCGCCGAGCGCTCGCGCGTCTGAGGGAGAGGGCTGTGCTCCTAAACTCACACGTCTGAGGGAGAGGGCCGTGCTCCTAAACTCACACGTCTGAGGGAGAGGGCCGTGCTCCTAAACTCACACGTCTGAGGGAGAGGGCCGTGCTCCTAAACTCGCGCGTCTGAGGGAGAGGGCCGTGCTCCTAAACTCGCGCGTCTGAGGGAGAGGGCCGTGCTCCTAAACTTCTGAGGGAGAGGGCCGCGTCTGAGGGAGAGGGCCGTGCTCCTAAACTCGCGCGTCTGAGGGAGAGGGCAGTGCTCCTAAACTCGCGAGTCTGAGGGAGAGGGCCGTGCTCCTAAACTCGCGCGTCTGAGGGAGAGGGCCGTGCTCCTAAACTCACACGTCTGAGGGAGAGGGCCGTGCTCCTAAACTCACACGTCTGAGGGAGAGGGCCGTGCTCCTAAACTCACACGTCTGAGGGAGAGGGCCGTGCTCCTAATCTCGCGCGTCTGAGGGAGAGGGCCGTGCTCCTAAACTCGCGCGTCTGAGGGAGAGGGCCGTGCTCCTAAACTCGCGCGTCTGAGGGAGAGGGCCGTGCTCCTAAACTCACACGTCTGAGGGAGAGGGCCGTGCTCCTAAACTCGCGCGTCTGAGGGAGAGGGCCGTGCTCCTAAACTCGCGCGTCTGAGGGAGAGGGCCGTGCTCCTAAACTCGCGCGTCTGAGGGAGAGGGCCGTGCTCCTAAACTCGCGCGTCTGAGGGAGAGGGCTGTGCTCCTAAACAGCACATTCCTATGCAGGGACGGTCGTCTCCCAGCTTGATGCTCCACCCAGCTCCACCCTATTCAGGACCTTCTCTTTGGTTTTACTCGCGCAGCGGCGCCATGCGAGTCTTGTCCTCCTGTTGTCCGCGTTATTATTATTATTATTAATCTTTTTTTTTTCTATGAAACATTTTATCGTCATTTTCAGAACAAAAGGCCTGCGTTTATAAAGTGCTAATCTCGCGCCGCCGTGCAGATGCAGATTCTTTCTGCTTCGTTCAGGTTTAGAACGGTGTGGATCGCTTCAAAAAAATGTCATTTCGGCTTTGAATGTTTTGTATAAGAGAAGCGGTGCTTGCGTCGAAAGAACCGCAGTAGCAGGCCGTTCCGAAGCGCCATCGTAAAGTGACGCCATCGTAGACCCGATCGTTTGCCGTCTGACGTCACAGCGGGACTCGCAGCCGACGGGTCCGTGTCGTCGTTGGGCCGGCGGGAACGGCTTTGTGCACGTGCACGCCCGTCACCCTTATTGAGCGTGAGGCAGCAGGGCTGAGCTGGCGCACTCTATTGAAAGTGGGAATGTATGAAGGTGAAAGGTGGAACCTTTGGTCGCCATTCAGTAGGGAGGGGGAAGGAGATGGGAAGCAGCACTGACGGCTTGCAGTTCTCTACAGAGAAACGCGCCTCTCCTGGCTGGGTCAGAGCTTATTCTGTATTTTCTTTAGCCTCCACAGCTCAGCTCTGAAATGACATACATACAGCAAGAAATGTATGCGCCACGTCCTTAATCCCCTATGGATGGATACAAATACATAATGTATGATTAGGTAGCGCTGTGTTGAAAAAGTGTGAACTGAACGTGTTTCAATTTGTTTGCTGCCCCGTGAGACCTCCTTTAGACCTTTGTTTTTAATCCTGAAGGCAAAGAAAGGGAGAAAGAAAAAGAAAGAAAATGCATTAGTGCCGTGCGAAACTTGGATTGGTCTTTTTATTCTTCATGGATTTCAGCTTGTTTGGAGAATCACAGCTATTGGAGCTTAGGGGAGAACTTGCTGGAAATCATACAGAATGTATGAGATGTATGGAATTAGTGTTAGTGTTGGGGTTAGTGTTAGGGTTGGGTTATGGTTTATATGGCTATAAAAGATTCATAGGATGTATGCGATTTGAGACTTATGGGATGTAGAGTGTATGGGATGTATAGGGTGTATAGGACATATGGGTATAATTAATCAGAACAACAACACTTTTGCCCAACTACCTCTATTTCTTTACTTCTCATCTTTTGTTCTTTCAACCCCCCACCCCCCAACAACCTCACACCCACCCAGAATAGCTTGCCTTATTCTTCAAGTCACAGCATTGTAGATGATTGTGTTAATGATATCAGGACAGCAGAGGAGAGAATGTCTTGATCTTCAAAAGAGGAGACAGTCGGAGAATCAGAAGTGTACCTCCCATCTATGTTTCGCCATGAGAGGATGCACCTCCCTACAGAGAGATTGATGTGAGATTCCCTTGGAATTCATTCATCAAAGCAAGAGAAAAAGCCAATTTTGTGTTGCTTCGTGCCATGCCTCCACATTTTAAACAAATTATCTGCCAGTGTAGCTATTTTAGCAGTCCTATACAAATCACGGTTTGTTTGATGCATGCTTCTCCACTGCACCACCACCAGGCCACTGGTTTCAGGAGATCATAAGTAATTGGACAAGATCTTAAATACACTTACAACTGATGCAGTACTTTGTTGCAACTGATTATTTTTTTTTGCATACGTTTCAGAAAGATGATGCTTCATATAGCTGTGCAAAAAACAACTAGTTGTCCAGTTACTTATGGCCCTCTGAAACGGGGACAAGGAATGGAAAATCAGTGATGCCAGGAAGGCTTGCCCAGTGTAAATATCCATATTCTCACATTAATGCTGGCGTTCTGTGCTTTGTAATGATTCATTTCAAATCCAATGTTCAGAACACGGAGAGCAATAAAAAACTGTCACTGCTAAAATATTTATAGACCGCACTATTATACTTATATAATGAAATGACCGCTCACACAGTGGAGTCTAAGGTGTGATCTTTTGAAGAGGTCTTTGATTTACATATGCATAATGAAAGCTTCTAAACCTCCTTCTTTCTTTTTCTGGGCCGAGAACATTTCTTCTCGGCTGTGGCCTGGAACCGTTGGATTCCAAGATGTGTAGACAGGTGTGATGGCTAAGACAAATACAACTAGCAGTGTGGTTTGATAGCGTGCTGGCGCTTAAGGAAATGAGCTAACAGTTGGTTGCTGGCCTCATAAATCAAAGAGTCAGTGAGCAATTGAGATAGCGATTGAAACCGGAGTGGACGTCACCACGGGATTGAAATCGGAGTGTGTGTCACCACGGGGGTGCTGTTGCAGTGGGCATGCAGCTACAGTTATGCATCACACACACACAGCAGCAGATCGGACAGGGATATGGGAGGGATATGTGGGAGGGAATGTGTGTGTGTGTGTTTAAAAAAATAATAATAATTTGAGAATATTTCATTGGCATTACAAACTACATTTCTGTAATACATACATATTTTCAGATTTTATTAATTACATGTCTAATTTTTCATTATTGTGTTCTACCATACAGCCCTTTAAAGGTTACTCAGTTGAGAATAAAACTTAGTGATATTTAAGCCATTTACAGTCAGCAGGGGTGTTTTATAACCGCTGTGCACATTTGAAGGATCTATTATACACAGATGACTTAAACCTTTTATATACTGGGATTGATATTTACCTCAGATACCTCCCCCAAGTAGCCTTGTGATTACGATTTTGGCTACAAACCCACCCCAGGTGCTCACTTGGTCAGAAGCATACGCTCAAACCAACCAGCAGCTTGTAATAAAGTCAGCTAAATTAGAGAGACATTTTAGGCTACTAAACCATGATATCTGAGAACGCAGATAGACTAGTCTATCTTCATGGCCTGTCTGTTGCTCTGTCTGCTCCACTCCAAAAACAAATTGTAAAACAGAGGCAGATATGAAAATTAACTCATAAATAAAAATAATTAGGAAATGTCTTCTTTTGTTTTATTTGTTTTTTTGGTAGTGCCAGGTCCCACATACCATATAAGGGACCGCCTTAAAATGGGTTCAGGATAAAAGGTTGGTGTTTTTCTCCGTCTTTCGTCCCTTTCTAATGAACAGCACTGTGAGTAGGCTTGCGGTCGACCTCCCGTCCCCGTCTGGCTCTGGGGGCTGCTGGGTAAGTGTTACTGTGTGATGAGGCATGTAGAAAAAACTAAGGGAAAGGAAGAGATTCTATTCTGCTGTCTTCTATTGGCCCCTCCTACGGGGGAAATGGATGTGAGGAATGAAAAGAGAAAAAGTAAGAGTCCCTGAGTTTCGTCTAATAAGCCGTCTGGCTGTGTCGGGGGGGGGGGGGTGGGATCTGAAGTCCTGGGTTCGTCCGAGTGCATGTGGGGTCCCAGAGTTTGGAGACTGGGTTAAGCAAAGCTCCTTTAAACCTTCTCCCCACCCGCCCTGTCTTGGGTGCCGCCTGTTTCTTCTCTGACTTTGAGTCTTCTTCTTCTCCTCCTGTCTCTTGCTTTTGAAAGAATAACTTCTTTCTCTCTTGCGCCCCCTCTCCCAGCCTCTCATCTGGAGGACCCTTTGAGTTCCTGAGGGGGAGGACCAGTGCACACCTGTCACTCCTGTGCCCTTATCTTTAGAAATTTCCACATGAATAATAAATGTGGATTCTCCTTCCTACTTTCTCTGCGCTGCTTACCCTGGGGGACGTCTTTTTTTATCAAGCCTGTCTCTCATATAGATCACCACTTTCAGATCGGGCCTACCTTTGAGATAGTCCTATAGTCTACACAGCATTACTTGATCCACAACACATTTGCCTTTCCTTTTGTTCGTGGGGGCTGCTTTGTCTGTGCTGCGTTTTTGCAGTGAAGAGAGGATACAGTACAGAGGGCGAACTGGTCCCAGTCCCATCCAGTATTCCCAGTTAAACTACTGGACTGAACAGCATCACATTCGGTTGCCTCGAATCGCTCAGGGAATATTCACACATTCATCTGGTGCTTATGATTATCATACTACGGGTAACTTAAACCACAGAAAGACTTAAATAATTGCCAATTAAAGCAGGAGAAGAAAGCGTCCTCTACCCCACCAAGATTGGACATAAGCTCCTAAGGATTATATAGCAGGTAAAGCTTTTTGATCCTGCCGGGAGGAAATCGCTGACTTGCCTGAGAAGACACCCCGAGCTCATGAAACTCGCCCGCGCTTCTCATGGACCAGCCGCTCGTTTTCCGCGTCCCAAGAAAGGGTGTTCCTCAGATCCCGCAGAACCCGCCGGCCCCGCGGCGGCGGGAAACACCGGCCGAGTGGAGGCGAGATGATTTGATGAAAGGACTCTGTCGTGTCAGTTTCCCGAGTCGGCTGTGTTCCAGCTCGGTGCGGATGAGGGGAGCGGGGTTTGGTGCGTGGGCACTGAGGGAGAGGGGGAGGCTCACGCTCAGGGAGCCACTGAGCTGTGTCCAATCCTCCACGTGAGCTTGGACGTGTGACCACTGCTGCCAAGCTTTCGCTGGGTCACGTGCTGGGTTACGTGCTGGTGGCAGTATTGGGGGACACAAATGCACATTATGTGTAGGACACACCATTCTCTCTCTCTCTCTCTCTCTCTCTCTCTCTCTCTCTCTCTCTCTCTCTCTCTCTCTCTCTCTCTCTCTCTCTCTCTTTCTCTCTCTCTCTCTCTCTCTCTCTCTCTCTCTCTCTCATCCTTCGCTTAACATTTCTTAATGAGTTTCTCTCCCCCTCCCAGATACGTCTCCCTGCAGGAACACTGTTCCATTCAAAGAGCTGCATGCTGTTTTATGTTTTATGTATGCATGCATGTTTCCATGGCGAGGGAGAGGAGGGTGTCCAAGATCCAGCATCCGGACCCTGTATTTGGCGTGGTCCTCCCTGCTGCACTCTGCCCGTTGGTTTTTTCCACTTTCAACGAAACGGATACGTTTTCATGTCGCTGGAGGCCCTGCGCAGCGCCCTAGCTGTGTGTCGGGAGCTCCGCTGTTGCTTCCAGCCAGCCGCATGTCCACAAAACCGAGTGGGACGGATGCGCCATTCGCTGGTTTGCCTGTGATTAATTAAACAAGGTCCACTCCTGCTTCTTTATGGTTGGTTGGTTTGTGTTGTGGGCGGGGCATGAAGGACAGGGATTAAGAGAGGGCGAGAGTGTCGGCGCACGAAGCTCTGAACAGAACCGCTCGCCATACGGCCCAGACGGTGCTGGAGAGATTTTCCATGAAATGGGGCTCAAATGCAGTTTTTGCGGTCACATTCACTCTCCTGCTCTCACACGTTCACTGTGATGCTATTTGTTTGCAGCGCAAAAAAATTGCTCAATTATAGTGGGCCGATCGAGGGCCGTTTATTGTGTGAGCCCCGCGTAGGCGAGCGACGCGTCGGGGCGAGACGTGCCGTGCGCTACGGCGGAGAGGCGGTGGACTTCGGCGGGAGAGAGCACCATCGATTATGACCCGGAGGAGCTCTCTGGAGGAACAATAGCCAGGCCATTTGTTTGACAGGAAGAGACTGGAGGGAAGTCTATTACTACGCATGGGTGCCCACACGCTGAGAACAGGCAGTGGGGGGGGGATCCCCCAGGGAGCTGATCACCATCGCTTTGCCCTGACCCCTTGACCTCCCACAGGCCCCCGGGGCATGCTTTTTGCCTGCTGAGTGTGTGAGGCCGTAAGCCCAGTACACTGTGTCACACACACACTTGCCTGGGATGAAAAAAGATGGATTCACCAGACATTTTATCTCTATGAACCCTAAGCCCTTTTTGAAATAGGGACACTTATCATATCATCGGAGGGGCTTAATGCGGCTAGAGCTGCCACAGTTCCCAGAGAATCATGTTGACGGATGTTTTAAAAGACCTTTAATGACTAATCAAGGCCTTTTAGAGAAGAAAATGAAACCTCAAATGACATGTTTCTTAAGGATACAGCTGGTAATCACTGTCATTTTGGAAGCCAATATTGAAGGGTTCCGCAAGGAAATGCTGCTACCAAACGCAGGCAAAAATATAGTGGTTCATTAAGACAGAAATTGGAGAATTTTAGGGCACACAAATGTAAGATATACAAATTTGATTACTTTTTTTAGGGGCCACATTCATGTTCACTTCTTTTAACAAAGAATAGCAGAATTAAAAGACATAAAAATCACCAAGATGCATTTTGCCAAGATGAAAACATGTCACCCATTCTCAAAGTGAATGACAGTGTGTAAATTGGAAATGATCACCTTAGACAAAGCACATGTGAGCGCAGCTTAAGACTGGGAGTGCATGTCTGGCCCTGTGTCACCACTGGGACACAGTATCTCTGTTGTGCTTTCACTCATGTCGTGTTTATCGTGATTCCTACCCACCTTCAGAGGCCTTGCTGTTATTGTACATGATCTGCTTTTCTAAGGTCTATATAGAGCTACTCACCTTTATTTCTATTGTGAAAAAAGAATAGAGAAATGAAAAGGCAGAAATGGCCGATGGGCCCTGTGTGGGTGTGGGTGTGGGGGTGTGGGTGTGGGTGGGGGTGTGGGTGGGTGGGGGTGTGGGTATGGGTGGGTGGGTATGGGTGTGGGTATGTGGGGGTGTGGGTGTGGGGGGGTGGGTGTGGGGGGTGGGGGTGGGTGGGTGGGTGTGTGGGTATGGGGGTGTGGGTGTGTGGGGGTGTGAGTAGGTGTGGGTGGGGGGGTGGGGGTATGGGTGGGTGGGGGGGGGTGTGTGGGTGGGGGGGTGGGGGTGTGGGTGGGGGTGGGGTGGGGGGGTGGGGTGGGGGTGGGTGCCAGTAGTTCAATGAGAAGAGTCAATAGAGCTTCTAGAACAGGCTTGAGAGTAAGATGATCCAAGCTTTGATCTATTCACAGTTAAAGCAGCTATGCTGTTTGATTTCACCTTACGTAGCTTCTGTATTACTCTACAACCGTGTGTGTGTGTGTGTGTGGTGTCCATTTTTTATTTTTTTTGGGAAGAAGTTGATGTTAAGATGTTAAGAAATGGGCATTTTTTGAGGTCAAGGTGTATGCTGTTATGTTGGTGCCATAAGGGTCAAAGGTTTCCATTATCTCGCAAACGCAGAAACAGATGTGTGAAAAGGGACTAAGTGAGTGTTGAGCAGGGAGAGTGAGCAGGGAGAGTGAGCAGGGAGAGTGAGCAGGGAGAGTGAGCAGGGGGAGTGAGCAGGGGGAGTGAGCAGACAGACATTCTGGAATAGCCTCTGGAGTTCATCCTTTACACTCATTCCATTCTGCTAATTCAGACAAATTAGCGACCTACGTATCACCGAGGAGACCAGCAATAAACGGGATCATGTGGCAGTAGAGTTGCCCTCTTCCCTGTGCACTTACCTCACTTCTCTCTCTCTCTGTCTGTTTTACTCTCTCTTCTGGGTTCCAAGTTGTACTCTCATCCCTCTTTCTCTGTAATTGATGGCATGATTTCGAGGGTCAGTTCCCCTTTAAGTGTTACACACTCAGCGTGAGGGCATGTCATGAGAAGCACTGCCATTTTACCTGCTGGCTCTGAAGCCCAAAGCCTGCTGCCTGCCTTCTGTAGCATCATGAAAGGTGTGTGAATGGAGGTGGGATTAGGTGTGTGTGTGTGTGTGTGTGTGTGTGTGTGAGGGCAGGTTGCATGTGCAGCTCTCTCACTCAAGCCAGCGTAAGTTCAACAGCAAAGCGCTGCTTCTATCTTGCTTAAATTAACAGATTTAATAGCCACAAACGAGCCTTTATGCTATTAATTGTGTTGTTAATTAGCACGCTGTGTGCATGCCTGGAGCGAGCCGTGGCTTCCGCGGACTGTGAGTTGCTGGTTGGGGGAGCCCCGTTCTGCCAGGCTGGCTGCGCAGTCACTGCTGGTTTCCTTTGTTTGCTTTTGATGCGTCTGAAGCGAACTGCACGGGGGGGGGCGTCCCCGTCCCCGTCCCCGTCCCCGTCAGGCCGGACTCGTCTGCCTCTGCTGTCGCTCCGAGTTGCCACCATCAGCGCCTAATATTTCCCCTGCAGCGGCACTCTGGACATGCGGGGGAAGGAGTGTGACTTTCTCTGCTCCTCCTGTACCGCCGTGGCGACGCAGAGGGCTGGTCTGATTGGTGGACTCTGGCTGGATGAAGCGCCAATCTCCCCATTATCACAGCGGAGCTGTCAGTGGGAGGGGCGGGACAGGGCGGTAGCGACGCACCGGCCCGGCAGATAGGCGCCCTATTTGAGGTCCCCAACCGCATCGGATCAAACGGCTGCTCTTGATTGGTGCGTTGCTCCACGGCGGGCTCGCCGCTCCGCCCTCCACACAGCAACTCTACCTCCTGCCCCTCCGCCTCTTAGTCCTCCATCTCTAACTCACACACTCCTGCTGTTTCTCTTGTTTGATGGATCACCGTGGCTACTGGCCTGCTGGCAACCTTCATAATGGAGGCTGGTCTCCTTGGATATAAATCTGAACTGGGGATTTGGTGACATTGGCCCACCTTTGAGAACTGAACACGATGTGGATGTGCATGCGTGTGTGTGTGTGTGTGTGTGTGTGTGTGTTGGTGGAAAACCACGGCTGGCAGACTGAGAGACATCACAGAAAGAAAGAGTGAGTTTTAAATTACTCACATCATAGTGAGCGCTTATCTCCGAGATCACCCACAGAGCTCGGCGTCTCCGATATGTAATGAATAGAGAGAGAGCCGTTTGTGTGGCTTCACTAGTGCTTATGATCACCCGCTCTCAGGTACACGTGTGAATGTCACACACCCTGAATGTTTGCACAGATGTAGATGTTCTCCACACAGGCTGCTGGGCACCTGGTCTGAGTGATCAGAGCCTCCACAGCCGACGCCTCCATCACTGCGGCCGCCCGGTTTGACGGAGGCCATGCAATCTGGACACGTAGCCTCTCTCTTCCTCTTTCTGCTTTTCTCTCTCTTATCTCTCTGCCTTTCTCTCTTCCTCTCACACACTCTCCCACTTTCACTCGATCCCTTATGCCTCTTTCAAAAACTGACCATGTGGACCGTAAAAATAATCAGAGAATAATCTGGTTTTGCTGCCATGGTGTCTGTGCGTGTGCAGATGGACTCGTAGCACTGGAGGAATCATTCTACATGTGGGTCAGGAGTCTGGGCTCCGTCAGATATGGTGTTTATCGCAGTAACTTCTCAGCCCACTGGCCTGAGGTGGAGTGTCTGGGACGCACACTCCGAGACTGGCGCTTAGCTCAGAGTATTACCCTCCCTTCCCCGTTCATGTCCTCCATGTGGACACGTGTCCTGACCAGCCAGCCGCAGAAAGTTCCCGGGCAGGAAGGCAAAAGTGTTCAGAGCGAAGAACGCTGGACTGTTGTGTTCAGCTGTCAGGAGTGAAGGGTAGAGACAGAGGGAGGATTCATTTCTGAAGACCAATGTTGGAATATTAGAGCGGAATAGCTTATCGCGTTAAATCTGTTTAAATCTGTTCTTTAGTGTTCAGCCTGTAGTTTATTTGTATCCAGCCCACTGTGATGAACACATACAGTACATATCTATATTTAGAACTAGTTCTTATCATTTCTGTGATGGATTTAATTTCATCATACCTGACACTCATTTCTTAAGGACTTCAGTCGAGAGTTGAGGTTTATTTACACATTTCTGTACAGTTGGCGAGAGGTTTCTTGAACTACCTTCTCATTTGAGCTGGACCTGGGGCAGACAGAGGCATTGCCCCGAGCACAACGCCCCTGACCAACGGGACTTCGGACTCTCGGACCCACGGGACTCGCGCGGGTCTGTGACCCACGAGACTGACCTCAGATCAGAATGTGTGGGCAGGGTGGTCGCGAGGGTGTCGTGCCTCGACACGTCTCCTTGTTCCTGTCAGCTACGAGTGTGGGTGTTCTAGAGAGATGGAAAGGGAGAGAGAGGGGGTGAGAGAGAGAGAGAGGGAGAGAGAGAGAACGATAGGAAGAGATTGAGAGGGAGAGAGAGAGGGAGGGAGAGGGAAGAGACAGAAGGTGGTTTTTTTCACTCCCATCCCCTAATAGATGTAGACAAGCAAGACCTTGGCAGTAACCAGCAACCTTCACACACCATGCATAAACACATATGGAGATTATTTTCGCGTGCACACACAAACACACACACACACACACCTTACACTCTGTTGCTTTACACTTTCACTGCAGAAACTTCTCCAGCATGCTCTTAAACATGAAATAACAGAAGACATTTACCCAGAAAAGCTATTCCTTTTGATCTCTGGTAGCTATTCACATTTCTCTCGGTAAGTATTCTGCTGAAATTGGCCTCATCCTCACATTGCCTATAATTTTAGAAGGGTAATGTAAGACAGCACGTCAGGGTTTGTTGTAATACTGAATATTATGGACCATGACAAAAAAGCCTTTTTGCCTCTGTCACTTTTTCAGACTGAGCAAAAATTATTTTTATGAAACATTTTGTATTCTCAGTATTTTTGAAATTTTAACGATTGCATAGTTGATATTCATGTGATCTTTGCATTGCATCTACATTATAAACATGTCCAAGACCTCCTGGATGTGTCTGGCTGCCACGATTGCGTTCACTGGCCTTTTTAGACTGACTGCTCCTTTTCAGGAGTAGTTCAGGAGTAGTTCGAGTATTCAGGAGTTTCCCCATCACCAGGCAACCACTGCATCAGTGGTCTGAGCGTTCAGACATTCGCTGGATAAAAGACAACAGACAAATACTGGTATGGGCTCTCTGGGCAGGCTTTATTTAACTCCTCCCTTATTTAAACTCCTCCCTTATTTAACTCCTGCTTTATTTAACTCCTCCCTTATTTAAACTCCTCCCTTATTTAACTCCTGCTTTATTTAACTCCTCCCTTATTTAAACTCCTCCCTTATTTAACTCCTGCTTTATTTAACTCCTCCCTTATTTAAACTCCTCCCTTATTAAACTCCTGCTTTATTTAACTCCTCCCTCATTAAACTCCTCCCTTATTTAACTCCTCCCTTATTAAACTCCTCCCTTATTTAAACTCCTCCCTTATTGAAACTCCTCCCTTTTTTAAACTCCTGCTTTATTTAACTCCTGCTTTATTTAACTCCTGCTTTATTTAACTCCTGCTTTATTAAACTCCTCCCTTATTTAAACTCCTCCCTTATTTAAACTCCTCCCTTATTTAAACTCCTCCCTTATTTAACTCCTCCCTTATTTAAACTCCTGCTTTATTTAACTCCTCCCTTATTTAAACTCCTCCCTTATTTAAACTCCTCCTTTATTTAAACTCCTCCCTTATTTAAACTCCTCCCTTATTTAAACTCCTCCCTTATTTAAACTCCTCCCTTATTTAACTCCTGCTTTATTTAACTCCTCCCTTATTTAACTCCTGCTTTAGTTAATTCTACGTTTCACACCTTTATTTAACTTCTCCTTTAACTCCTCCTTTAGTTAATTCTACCTTTCATACCTTTATTTACCTTCTCCTTTAACTCCTCCGTTATTTAACTTGTCCTCTACTATCTCCCCTCTTCATTCCTTCATGCTTCTCTGCAGTATCTTTACAGACAAGATCCCTCAGTAACCCCCCAGTTACCACTTCAATTTGGAAGTTTGATTTAACTGCAATGTATGGAACCTCTGTCATGTTTCACATCTCTCTCTCCCTCCCTCTCTCTCTCTCCCTCCCTCTCTCTCTCTCTCCCTCTCTCCCCTTCTCTCTCCAGCTCTGTCTCTCTTCATCTCTCTCTCCCTCGCTGTCTCTCTCCCTTTCTCTTTCCCTCTCCCTATCTCTCTCTCTCTCTCTCTCTCTCTCTCTCCCTCCCCCATCTCTGTCGTGATATTTAGATAATGTGGTGAGGGAGGCACAGCACATGGGTGGGGTAGTTGGGTGGGGGGGTATTGAGGGCGGATGCATGACGGGGTGATTATAGAGCAGTCTCTCCCTCCCTCTGGACACTGTGAAATACAGCTGTTTGTGCGGTTCGAGCCTCCACCTCTCTCCACCTCCCTCCACCTCTCTCCACCTCTCTCCACCTCTCTAAATGAAGTCTCGTTTGATGGCTGTGTAATTGAGAGTCGGTGTACAGCTCCATGCTGGGTCTGTGCAGGAGGGGGAGCCCGGATGTGCGAGCGCATAGCCGTCTATTTTCTTCCTCTCTTTCTTTCCAAATGAGGCTCATTCCCCAGTCACCACTTTAATTTGGAGGTTTAATTTAGCTTCAGCATAAGGACCATCTTTCCCCTCTCCCCCCCCCCCTCCACCTTCCCTCCACCTTCCCTTTATTATTTAGGTAATTCATTATAAAGCCCAGTGAGTAGATGTGTGTGTGTGTGTGTGTGTGTGTGTGGGTGGGGGGGGGGAGAGGGATGGTTGTGCTCTGTGTGTGGTGTGAGCTTCTCTCCCCCTGTGGGGCCTCTCTGAAATATAGCTTTAGCTTTATAGTGTATGCAGTTCAGGTAATGGCCATGTAATAACATTGAGGAGGCAGCATGCAGAGACATCCACCTTCCTAAATCAGGCACAGGGCCCGCAGTGTTTATTACAGATGGAATACAGTACATGTGAGAAGAGCTCTGTGCCGCTGGGTACATCACTGCGACTTTACACCACTAGGCAGGTGCATATAGGCTTTGTGCTCTGTGGCCAATTAGGCACATGGTCCATTCTCATTAGACTTGCATGCTGATACCGCGGCTCCGATGCACACAAGACACATGGCTCCAAACACACTCTTTTGCTCTTTTCTGACTCCTGTTGTGACTGAAGACGCATTTGCATGCTAGGAGTCATTCGTCCAATGAGCTTTTGGTATCGGGGGTTTTCAAATGTTTCATGTAAAAAAAATAGCCAGGAAACAAATACATAAATTCACTAAGAGCTTCTTGGCAAGTTGTGTATAAAGATACTTTAGAGCTCCCGTTGAGCTGCTTAATGCAACCTTTCCTTTCCGGACAAATTTCATTCAAACTATTAGTGCTTATCCATCAAATAATAATTACACTGGGAAAGTAAGTGCAGGCATTTTGCAGTGTATAGGAGACGTGTCCTCTGCTGGTGTGAGTTTGTGGGGGGAGGGGCCGTATTTTAAACGAACTCCGGGTGGGCGGGGCCGACCCCTGTCTGTGCTACTGTGTACACATGCCGAGTGCTCTATTCATCATTTTTGAGAGCCGGCATGTCTGCAGTCTCTACTGGATCTAATCATACTTTATAATGATGTGTTTACTAATGACTCATTTAGTGGAGCAAAAAGAAGAAAAAAAGAAAAGTTCTAGCACAAAAAGAAAGAAGCCGTTTATGTATATGTGGTTCAAACAGTTAATTTAAACATAAACAAATTAATTTATGCCTACTGGAAACAAAACAGAGTGTTTCTTTAATGCTATTTAATGAAATAATATGTATAATGCTAATACCATAATTAAAACCAAATTCTTCTTTTATGTCTGTCATCTAATTTTTGTATAGCTTTAGGTCATTCTGTGAAAAGTTTTCAAATGAAGGATGTAATCTGCATCTTAATTTCATTCCCCGAACGCAGCGACGGTTCATAATGTAGCCAGTTTCTTTATATTATACATGGTTAGCTGCACATTGATTGAGCTCTTAGCAGCACATACATAATGCATGTTCTCACCAAGCTGTCCAAGATGCTCCCTTCATGTCTGACGTCTTCAGCACGCGCTGCCCTGCAAAGCGAAAGAACGTGCGTGAGCTAACAGCCCACGTATCTTGAGGATGGATCCGCAAGTCAGCGTTTCATTTGTAAGCCGTAAGAGTTGCGGTCATTTTACACAATGCGCGAAGCGAGCAGAAATATAAATGAATGAGTGACAGGATGAAGGATGCTCTCTGTTGTGCTAGACGATACTGCTGTCCAGCACAGCTGGGAGGAGGCCGCTAACACGCGCGCTTGCGTCTGGAGCTGCTTCTGCATGGGTGTTTTTCACGCCCCGTTCTTTAAGAATCGCCCCCCCCCCCCTCTCCCCCCATGTCCCTTTCTGGCGGGGTGCACTTCCCTCTCCGTCCACAGCCTCTGTTCCAGATTGCAAATGAGATTGTGGCATTTGGGGGGCCCAGCGAGAGCCGTGCACCCTCCTCCCGTGTGCTGAGCACATGTCTGCGTGGGTCTCCTGCGTATGGTGTTTGATTCCTGAAGCGGAGGGTATCGGCGAGCCTCGGTGAGGTGCTGTGTCCCCGACACGGATGAAATGTGCCCTTCTCCTCCAGGCTGCTGTGCTGACAGGACAAGACGTAGACTACCGGGAAGTGTCATCGCTCCACGGGACCGCGCTATGTCCTGATAATGTCTAACTTGTTTGATGGTGTCTGGACAGCACTGAAGAAATGTCTTCTGTCCGAGGTGGTTCTGCAAATGTCTTGATGGACTGGATGCAAAAGCTATGAAAATGTAGACTTGATTTAGGGGCTGGATGCACTCAGGACACATGCCCAGTCAGTCTAGCCATGCTGTACTCGCTTAGCACAAAACGTTCTTCTGTGGCGAATCGCTTCGGCCGCTGCTTTGTTGTCTTAAATGCAGATGTGTGACTCCATTTGTTTGTGTGTGTGAAGCCCTGTTTCATCTTTCTCTTCTGGTGTAAAGCGCTGACGTGTCAGGACAACACAGACTCAGCCATTTTTCGTCAGAGACCTTGATGCGCTGCTCACAGTCAGCAGTTCGTTTTGCATGAAGGGTACGCTGTGTCTCTGTAAGCACTGTATCAAGCATGTTTAAGAAAAGACCTGGGTCAAGCAGTGCAGGATCTTCTGACACGGCGAGGTACATTTGCTCCTATTAATAGACGTACCTGAGATACAGCAGAGGGGACAGCTCAGCCTCCAGCCACAGTGAGTCGTCTCCTGGAGAGTGCGTGGATGATGGAGAATAGTTCCAGGCAGTGTTGAAAGAGACACCTGTTATGGCAGGGACAGGAAGGAGAGCTTGTATAACAGCGCAGCTAACAAACGGAGTGAGCGAGGGATTGGAGAGGAGAGGAGAGGAGGGATAGAGGAATAATAAATATTCAAGCTTTACTGAGGGGAAATGGAGACCATTTTTTTTTCCCCCTATTTTTTTTTTTCTTTCTTTTTGCTGTACAGCTGCTCCATTTAGCCGGTGCTAGGAGGGACGTTTTTGTCTTCACACGCTCCGAGCTGACAGATGGTGACATTTTGGGCCATGCCCAGTGTGTGCTAGGGTCTGGGGGCACTGACCGTGTACTATGCCTTGCCTAAGCCAAGCTAGTCAAAGAGGGGCAGAAGCACATGAGAATGAGACACCGGAGGTAGGGACAGATGGATGGGGCATCCTCACTGTCTACATTTCCATGGGAAAGTGATCACATTTGTTTTCTGTCTTAATTACGGAGTATGGCTAAAACTAGCCAGGATGAGGAATCTGGCTTTGTGTGCACACGCTATTACTGAGCCATGCGGAGTACATTTAGGATGCAGTAATGACGGGGTCTTGTTACACAGTCGCCTCGTTCACCTCCCTCTGTTCACTAAGTTGCTTTGAACTCACTTGTTTTTTTTATGCTGTTAGATCCGTACCGTCTGTTTGTCGAGTTTTAAGGGGGGGGGGGGCGACAGGCCGTCTCTCTGAGCACACACACACCTGAGCACACTTCAGGGGAGTGCGGCGTGCACCTTGTGCGTGGTCTCGCTTGACCTCCGACCTCGGACTTGTCATTCTATCGGCCTTCCTAGATCAAGCCATTCCACAAAGGTCAGACGTCTAGCAGTCTCCCCACAAGGCCACGGGGCATGTTCTCACACACGTGCGTTTCGTAATGAAGAGAAAGGGAAAAAAAGCAGAAAAAAAGACAACTTGGTGTGCGCCTGCATTACTGATGCAACCAAGCCTTCAAATTCAAGCTCTCCGTGTGCATGTGCGGTCTGCGCGCGTGTGTGCGTGGCAGCGTGCCTCTAATAATGTTTAGACTACTTATGAAGTCAGCGCATGCCTGTGAATTCATTTCATCCCTAATGTCTTGCATGCATAATCATCCTACAGTTTCATGGCAGCTGTGTATAAGAGACGGAGCCACATCCACTCGCGTCTCCCGCCCCGCTGAGGAAGACGTATCCTGATAAAGTGTGCGGCAGGCGTTACTAAGTCCCATCATGGGTGCGGCCTGCAGGGGAGGAGGGGAGGAGGGGAGGAGGGAGGAGGCCTGTCAGGGTTCTCTGACATCTGTTTGGATTGTTACGGTAGCCTTGCACATAGCGTGTTAGCACTTTGTTCCCCACCAACCTTGAATAATCCCGTCTTGTGGAGCACATGAATTTATCACCACACGCCGAAGGCAAGAAAATCCTCCTTTTCCACATTCTCTCGTTTATGCTCACGGCTGCGTATGCACACACACACACACACACACACACACACACACACACACACACACACACAATATGTTGAGTGGAAGTTCTTTCCTTTGCGAGAGGAAAGGAAGGGTCACTAAAGGAGGAACCTGTTGAAAGGTCTCTGCCCCAGCCCGTCTCATTTTGCAGGCACTGTGAATTTTGCTGTCGCTGTGCCATTATCAAAACGCTATCAAACCAACATGGCTGGACGTCACTTAAATCAGTCTGTAATCCCCGTGCACCCCAGTGGGAGAAGCCCATCCTGTGGGTAGCATGTGCCAAGGAATGCTCTTAGAATGGCCTTTATTTGAACGCACTCTATAAAAAAACATCATACTAAACCAAATTAAAACTCTCAAAGCTGTGGAGAGAGGAGTGTTGCTATGGTTACTTCTCCTAGCACAGTTTTTCTTCTTTTTCGTTCCGTCTTTCTTTTTTCTCTGTGTTTTAGGAAAACAGTATCTGGGAAGTGAAGATGTTTTCATGCTTCAGCAGTCTTGATTTTAAGACTTGGGCACAGAATGCCTAAGAGTATGAACCCAAGTACAATGTTGTGTTTGCACATCACTGATGTGAACTCTCCCCATTTTACAGATTACTGATAGATTACTTGTGTCAGGTTTACACCCCAGGAACCTGCATCTTGCTTCTAGTGAGTCACTTTGGCTTAATGTCCATATTAGAAACTCACAAGCTTCCCTGCACATTCGTTGGTGGTCTCAGTAATTCTGATATAAAATGCCTCCTCGTACGACATTGTGATGAGTAGGCCTCATGTCACCCTCTAATTTTTCTTTGTCTTTTGCGTAGGAATTGCTAACCTTCTGGCCTGAAGTAGTCCTCATCTTTCCTGCTGCTATAATTGCCTCAATGTCTCCTTTGTCCCTGGAAAATTAAACTTCTGTTCCCTCTGCTTTCCTGCTTATTAGCCCCCTGCAGTGTAAATGAATAAATCAATGGCCAAACCATGGCAGGCCTAATGGGGAGAGGAAGCATGTCAGAAGAGGGTGGCCTCTGAGCTAGCCATCTCCAGCCCTCCCCACGCCCCCTACTGGGCCTCAGGGCTGGGGGTAAAACAGCCCGGAGCTGCGTCTGTGCTCTGTGAAATGTAATTTAGTCCTCCAGTGTGGGACTGATGTGTGGGTCTGTGTGACCTTGCTGACTGGAAATGGACCTACTGAGATTCTTCTCATATGGGACATACTCTGGTGCCCTCAGACGCTTTAGAGCAGGGCTTGGTCAGACATCACCCCTGGGACTGAGCAGGAGTCCTAATCTCTAATCCCATCCCTCTGCAGTGCAAAGGGCTTCCAGTGAAGCACCGGGGAGGGCGGAGGGGGGTGTCCTGATTTACGAGGCGGAACGATTCCTTTTTTTCCCCCCTGCTAACTGCTTTCGACTGAGGGCTCTACACCCAAGCTGCTGAAGTGGGTCAGGATTCTGATAGGCCCGGCTGGCCGGCACTAACCCAGAATAGAATGCTCAGGTCCAGCAGGTGCCCTGTGCCCTACACTTTAGCCCTTGAATTATAAACCTTGACCTCTTACTTCTAACGCTTTGTAAGAGCAATTAAATTAACCTATTAAAACAAATGTAGTGGGCAAAACACATATAGGCACATTTGGGCACCTAGTGGAGATCATTTAGTGCTATATGTGCTTGCCTGTTGCTATGTGAAGCATTATACACACACACACATGCACACACACACACACACACAGACAAAATGTGTTTCTGAACTTTGAATTTGTAGGTTACTGGTTGATTTAATCATTAATATAGTTTCTGAAATCATGGCAGAATGCTTAAAAAACATTAGTCAGAGTTGAGTTAATTGGACATCAATCGTGCTTTCCAGACCATAAGAAAGTATTATAAGTCATATCAGAAGCACAGTGCCATTCACCCCTTCTCTAGTCTGCAATGACTTATGAGCCATACGGTTACGGAGAAACTGAAGAGTGATCATAAAACACACTTCAGAAGAAACTTTATAGGGATGAAAAAGTACTTACAGCATCTGCCCACTTTCCCCGCCATCGTTCCAAAGCTTATTATAATCAAGCACATACAGTCATTCTCCATCAAGCACTTTGCTAACCCCATTTGAATCCTGGCACAGACCTCTTGACACGACTCTCAGAAGCATTGCCTGTGCCCTTAACCTGACTTAGTCATCCTGTGCATCCACACTGCTCCTTTCGTGGGTCTGAAGTGTCATTATTGTGTTGTGTAAGCTGGTTTGAGAGTCCACTGCAGTCCCTTTGATCCTGGTGAAGAGCTGCGGTCTTTGTTAGCCTGCAAGCCCCTCTCAGCGCCGAAGACCCGGAGTCGCTTCAGACGTACATCAGCTGGTGTCAAAGGCCGCAGGTCAAAGGAGGCTTTGCCAGTACATAAATGTGCAGAGATGTGCATGAAACATCCATACCCACTGTGTCGGCACACATAGAGGTTATGAGCAGGAGGCTCTATTCCTGGACTAGTTCTTGCCAGTTTTGGTTTACAGCCCATGTGAGTATTAGAGCTCTCCAGTGGAGGCAGAGAGGATGCGCTCAGTGACCTACAAACGAGTTGTAGTGGAATTGTATCACTCCTTCTGAGGGGTGAGACGTCTCAAAAGCTCCCAGATGCAAGAGGGCCAGGCCTCTCTGACCCTCCAGTGCTAAAAGGTCATTGCCACACTCTCATGGTGTGACATTAAAGAGGCAACGGACAAACATTGTTAGCTGCCTGAGCCGCTCAGAGTCCAGCGAAGATTTCTCGTCATATTCTCACCTAAACGGCTGCATCTCCTATTAAATGAACTGCTGGTTCCAGAGATCAGGCACAGATGCTGTTGCTTAAAGCCCGAGGGATCAAAGCAAACTCATTTCGGCCCTCACCCTGATTACGGCTCCATTTCTCTAGCACAGTGCATTTTTTTCCCATGATGCTTCTTGGCCGCCCCTGTATGAAGTAGCACCTCCGCGTTTTCCTTGCAGCTTGTGTTTGTGACACACACTTTCTTAGCTGCTCTAACATTTATGTTCATTTGCCTGAATGTGTCGCCTTGTCTTATAGTGTTTCAGGTGGTTTTTTTCCTCTTTCACTGCAATACTGATGAAATGGTCAGAAGTGTCATATATAGTAAAATGCAAAGATCTTGTAATTGTCATACACAAACACGAATTTATTCATAACCTGGAATTTCTTTGGGTTCAGATGAACCAGTCTCCCTTTCCCAGCCTGATACCACCATGTTGTTTGAAACGTTATAGGGCATCACTGAGTGCTTCGAGTTACTCTGAGAATAACTCTAACCAAAGTCTAAACCTTATAAATTTGATTGACCTCTGTTCCATGGCAAGTGCCAATCATCTCTTAGATGAAAGAAATGAAGTGTGGATGCCTGTGAAATTGAGCAGTTGAATGAACTTGACCTTTTCATCTGGTTCACTTTGAGGGACTTTTCTGTTGTTGTGATTTGCAGCTTTTAAGACTCAAGAAATATTTTTGTTTGCAGTCATTATGAAGTTACTGCTGCGTTTGCTAAATAATCTTCAACCGAGACTTCCTTTAAAACCAAATTAGATTTTCATACTGAAAATATATCCACCCTAAGCCCTTGTGTTTTATTGGGCCTTCCTAAAAGCTGTACTCACTGAATTCACTGACAACATACTGATTTCAGCCTACCTACTATATGATGTGCGAGGGCATTAGTGATATTATTATATACCTTATATTAACTTGTGCCCTTTCACCTTTCCATGCTGAATATTTTTAATGTAAAATCTTGTTAAATCTACCTTGTTTTCTTTTTCTTTTCCTTCATTCTTTTTCTTTCTCTTTTGTTTGTACTCACTGAAGTATTTGACAGAGATCCTATATCTATGTTCCTTTGATACTATGGTCTGTGTTCAAATTCAAACTTGGTTTGTTTATTTTTTCATGATTTTATTGCACTAGGGGAAAAACTGTACATTTGTTTGTTGGGGGCGAGTATTTAACAAATACGTCCATATTGACAAGTTTTAACAACCTGTGAGACGTAATATAATGAGGTTACAGTAGAGGTTAGATTTTAGGTGTAGGGATTGTTAAATTGCATTAAATAGTCAAATACAGTTCAATATCCCAGAGTAATATATATATATATATATATATATATATATATATATATATATATATATATATATATGTAGTGTGTGTGTACATGCACAGAGGTCTTCAACATCGAAGCAGACAGCATCACTGCAGCATCACAGGCTGATATACCAGCAGGCAGTGGGAGAGAATGGGGAAGATTGAGAAGGAAGTGGAGAGAGAGGGAGAGGGAGAGGGAGGGGGAGGGAGGGAGGGAGGGAGAGGGAGGGATGGCAGCATTCACAGCATGAGAGTGATTGAGAGAGAGAGAGAGACAGAGAGGGAGGGTGAGGTGGAATGATAAACAAGCTGGAGGATGGAAGAAAGAAACCGAAGTCACACTCATCCATCTATCGATCTGGGGAAGGACGCGCAGAAGCCCAGGGAGGCTGAACGATGGCGGGAACGGGCGGAGGGACCGGGGAGAGACGGTGGGAGGGGCCTGCGAACGCAGCGCAGTGGCCACGTGTGTGTTAGGAGAGCGAGAGCGGCGCGAGTGCTCATCAGGACTGGCTGGAGTGTGAGACGAGGGCCGTGGGAGCAGAGCGCGTGCTGCTGGGGGACGTGACTGGAGAGGACAGCTGTCTGGCACAGGGACACGGAGACGGGGGCTGATTTACAGAAAAAGCTCTCTGCTTCATTTAAACCAGCGGAGCAGTAAAGTGGGCAGATTTGTGACGTGTCTCCCTTTCTCCTCAGCCTCTTCCTCGCTCAGCTTGTGCGGCTGCCTTCACGTCTGCTTCGTATATTTATGAAGCTGTTTACTTATTAAACTGATATTACACAAAGCAGCTTCCTCTGTTTCTCCTCCTGACAGATTAGGGAGGATTAGTGATGTAAATCTCATACAGACACTAACACAGTTTCATGGCGTTATACATTCCTACCTCCCCATGTTTTTTGACACTCTGTCAAGACATTTTAATGTCAGCCGTGTCAAAATTGTCTTAAAAGATTTGTTTGCCTTGTTGTCGCACCTGCGTCTGCCACGCTCACCATGTCTGTCCTTGTTTTTTTTTGCCCCCCACAGGACAAATGACATAGGATGAACACTGTTGGTCAGCTCTGTCTGTCTGTGCTGTCGTCCCTTCTCGCGCTGGTCTGGGGGTCGGAGCCGCCGGGCCAGGCTGCCCCCTGCTCCTCCCTGGTGGCGGGGGTTCTGTACGGCTCCTTCTCACTCAGGGACCTTTTCCCCACCCCCCTCGCCCTGACGTCTGGCTGCTCGTGGACCATCGAGAACCCCGACCCCACCAAATATTCTCTGTATTTCCGCTTCAACCGCCATGCCGGGGTGTGCCTGGCGCTCTCGCCGCTGGTCCTGCCTCTCGACCACCACCTTGCCAACCAGACGTGCGGCCCGCCGGAGCTCCCCTCTCCCTCCGACCCCGAGGCGGTGCAGTTGTGCCTGGTCCCTGGGCCTCACACCTTCCTGCAGTTTGACAAGAACTTCGTGCAGCTGTGCCTGGCCGCCCGCCCCGGCCAGGGCTCCGAGGGCGATGGAGAAAAGGCGGGAGGAGAAAAGGCGCACCTGTCCGCCGAGACGCTGGACTTCAGGCTGGTGGAAGTGCTGCTGATCAACAACGAGAACTCCAGCCAGTTCACGTGTGGCGTGCTGTGCCGTTGGTTCGAGGAGTGTCTGCGCTCCGCGCTGGGCCCCGGGTCGGGTCGGGCACGGGCCGGCTGCAGCATCAGCCAGACGGGCTGCGCCTGCACCAGCTCGGGGCCCTCGGTGCCGCTGGTGCCCACCACGCCCCACAACCGCTCCCTGGACCCCAGCGCCAGCGTGCTGCAGCCTCCGCCCGACGACTGCTGTGTCACCCAGCTGCATTCCAAGAATGCCATCGCCATAGCACCCCGGGACGTGCGGCAAGGTAAGCCGGCTTCGCTGAGCCCGATCGACCCGCTTTTGCGTCGTCCTTTTTCCCGCCGTACGTTTGCGTCAGCGCGTTGGGTCCTGACGGCTTCCTGAGGTTTTGGCGTGTGCGAGAGCGAGAGAGGCGTTTTGTTTTGGCTGCATTCTGCTACTGAAGTCTTTGGATTACGAGCGTTTGAGTCACAGCTTGACACCAACTCGTGTTAATCAGAGTTCGAGCCTCATGTGAGCGCAGAGAGAAAAATAGAACTCAGGATTGCTCAAGCCAGCGTTTCCTCTGAACCATGATTGCTGCTGTTATTCTTTCTGCATTTTTTTTTTTAATGAACATTGTGAGGGTTGAGCTCTGCTCTGGGCATGGTGCCAGATCTAGGCTTTACACACGAGGAGTGCTAAGGTCCATGTCTGACATTCAAGAAGAAGCTTGCTGACACTTTAGACCATGTTGAGTGATGTTCCCTAAAGAGAATCAGATATTTAAATCAGATATTCAAATCAGATATTCAAATCCTGTCCTTAATCGGGTCAGCATCCCCTCTCCCCGACTTGAGCCGCTTCACTGTGGCTAATCGACCTCTGTCACCATGCCGACAGGTGATGCTCACGATGGACCATGTCTATAAGGGTTTTTATAAAATTTGCACACGTAGACACACGATGTGGGTGTATATTGCAGCTTTAACACATGGCTTGGCTAGAGACCTCACGGTTCCACTCACACGCTGGTGGGTGGTGCCAGTGTTAATGTCACAGACCAACAAAGGACCACTGTGTTCTTATGGCAGAGTTGGTTTTTAGTGCTTGTTTTGTTCCTATAGTGGTGTCTGGTGTTAGTCAGAGGAAGATGGTTCCCCTTGGGTCTTAGTTCCTCTCTGTTTCTTCCTCGTGCACTTAGGGAGTTTTTACTTGCTGTTGCCTTTGGCTATTTCACTGGTGCCCTGGACCCAGACATCTGTAAACAGTGGTTGTTAATTGGTTGTTGTTAGCGCTGTATAACTACATTTTACTTTGACTAGGACTACACTTCACAAAGGCACGTGAACCAAAGCCAAAAACCCAGTGCCGACATTTTCTAACTCAAATCTTTAAAGGCTGATTGGTTTTTAATAGTCTAGAATTATTGTGGAGATTTTTTTGGGCATACATTAGAATATGTCTTTCCTAATTAGGCCACACTGGAATAGCTGGTAAAGCCAGCTAACTTGCTTTGTTCATTTCAAAATATAAATCTTTGTTGCGTATATGGCAACTGAATACAGAACGCTCAGACTCAAAGCGAGTGCTCTGAGCCGTATTCTGCAGGAGCAAAGGCGGTTTTGTTACAGTGCAGTGGGCTTTAGATACGATCTTTGGAAGCGTTCGCCCTCCTGGACATGGCTGCATTGTGGATGCGCTTACTATGACCTGTAAACTACAGAACCGCGTGTACTCGTAATCCTGCGTCCATACAAATGAAGCTCCTCAGACCCCTTTCCCTACTCTTTGCTCTGTGTAATCCCCGATTCAAACACCTAATCTGAAGATTTAATTAATAGCTTTCAGGTTCGGATATTTTTAGGCGACTGCTTGTTTGAAAAGCTGTCCCCTGATCAGGACGCAGGTTGTCACTCTCGGAGGCCCATCGTGAAGACAAGCTACTAGACCTCTGACTGTGTGTCCGCTCCCATGGGAATTGTGCTGACAAAAGGAGATGAAATTCACGAACCGCAGTCTCATCTTTCAACCCCCGATCAGGGCGGGAGCGCCTTCTGTTTGAGTGAGAGGCTTTCGAAGGTAGCTGAGGAGCATAATACCACTGCTTTGATTTCTGCCTAGAGTCAGTGCTAGAGGCTAATTGGTAAAACGGTCAGGAATGTTGATGTTGGCACCATCAAACGCACTAGGCAAAAACAGTGAGCTCTCCATACGTCTGTTCCATATCCTGAGCGCGAGAGGCACTTGTGATGTCATTCTCAGACGACGTTCATACTTCTTCTCTAAAGCGTCCTATTCTGTACAAACACCTGTATCTGAGTCTAAGACTGCCTGGGTGAAAAGATATTTTGGACTGAACAGTAACAGTACCAGTACACGTTCATCTCTTTAGTTTATTTATGGAGGGACAGCCTTCATGTCAGCAAAATGTAATTACCTGGCTGAAACGTGGACTTTCTGCTATCAGGGGTTTGCATGTGAACGCTCAACTCACATAATTGTCCCTGTTAAATTTTCTCTATTATTACCCAACATAAAAACCTCCCCGTGTACCTCAGCGTCTGTGCTCTAAATGTTGCAACATGCAGTCAGATGTTTTAACACCAGTAGCTGTTGTTTAGGACTGCGTGGCGTAGAGCGCAGGGCCCAGAGGCACACGCGGTGGTTTGTATGTGAAAAAGGTTCGTCCCTCCTGCATTCGCGAGGAAGCTGGGAATGCAGTCTGAATATATGCAGATATCTTCCAGGAACTTCTATGAGCACTTTACACAACTGCTGTATTTGAATTTGAATGCCACGTCTGTCTATAGCTTTTGCAGTTTCCATCAAAGTTATCTGACCTTGAGGTCGTCTTTATAATGCCTTTATGTGCGAGTATGCTTGTATGTGAATTTTTTTCTCAGCTGTTATGAAAATACTCATGACATTTAGAGATAAAATGACATTTAAAAATGCAAATTTATCTGGGTGGAAACTCACAGTGGTCAAAAATGCCTTGCGGTAAAAGTAGATCCATTTTGTTTAGCTCATTGGCTTACAGGGAACATTCTGGACATTCAATGAAAGTCCGTTTGACGACCGTCTAAAGGACGTGCATGTTACCAGTTCTTGCAATCAATTCCCTTTTGTCTTTAAAGGGTCTAATGGCAGTGTTGAGGCTTAGCTTCATCCGGATAGACGCTTTTTTCTCCACAGACCCCTAATTAATTTGCCTACTCATATTACTTCAAAATAGCTGACATCTCGACTGCAGATCAATTGGAAAGACCCTATGGCAGAGATATGCCTTGCAATTACAGGCACACAATACAGACTCAATACAGCTCTTACAGACTGACTGGTTTGATGTACTTCTAAGTGCACCCTCAAACTTACACACCACCTGACTTTCTCTCAATATGGACTGTACTTCTGCAATCAATACAGCATGCACTTCTCAGAATAATAAAGACCTGTGTATGTGTGTGGAGGGAGGGGGGGGGGTTGTAGGAGTGAATGTGTGTGTGCATACATGCATACGTGAGCCAAGCATAACCAACAGTTTCTGCCCTTTAGTTTCCCCTGAAAATCAAATTAATTTACAGTATAAATTCACAGATAGAAATCTGGTCTCATTCACAAGGCTTGTGAATGTGAATTGCCTGATGAGACCCGATAGGTTGAAATGTTGTAGTACAAAATACAACTGGAAGTCTTTTTAAGTCAGGCTGATTCAGAGTTGTGAAGTGTGTGTGTGTGTGTCTTCAGCTTTTTCTATTATTGTTTGGCTATGAAGGCCTATTAAAAGCACATTAGAAATGTGTACTAAAGCATTCTGGGTGAGTGTTCATGGGAACACGAGGGCATGTAATATTTATCCAATGCAGAAGTCTTGTTACTGTAGTTGCATTGTTGTCAATGTGTTATGAGCAAGATGATTATGGCAGAGTGATGGATCGAGTATTCCTCTCACTTCTGCACAGCTCTGTGACGGGGGTCCAGCGATGACCCGGTTCGGCCCGGCCCTGCCCGGCCGCCTCTCCACACACCCCACTGCCCAGCACGATCACAGCCCACAGGTTAAGATGAGGGTCACTACTGCTGTCTGTCGATGAGGTGTTTTTTTTTTTTTCTCTCCTTCCTCTCTCTGCCTTTTCCGTCTGCGGAGAGGGCTTTCTGAGGCGTGCCATATGCCATTTGGTTTCCTGGCTACTCAGGATCACTGGAGCACGTGATTCGTGCATGTGCACTGTGCCATTAGCAGACCTTTTAAAAGGCTCTCATGTAAGAGCCCACGTTGCACACTAAAGTACACACTGCCGCGTGTCAGCGCTCGTCTGTGTGGATCAGTATCATGACAGCATTGGCCAATTCGCCATTGTCCTTAATTACCAGCTCGTTTGTATGTGTCACCGACTAGTGTAGGTGAGCAAACGTCTCCCTTTTGTCGAGTGTTCCTCTCTCTGCCCAGATCTCCCCCCTGCACATGCGACCTACATTGAGCGAGGCTCATGTTTCAGTTTATTGTTCTAATTTGCAGATCAAACAGTGATGGTTTTGTCCTGTAATGCTGGTCCTCTTGAAACGTCTGAAAGCTCCTCCAGTGATAGTCGCTCGTTGAGCCCCCCATACCCCCCCCCCCCCCCCCCCAGCCGGCATTGCTGAGTCGCTGGAACGCAGGACTGTGATTGCAACCTCATTGTGAAAGCCTGTACATGCATCACATCCATACGAAACGGCCTGAAACCATCACGTGTGTGTGGAACAGTGTGTGGAACAGGCAGGTTCTGTTGCCACTGGAACTACAGGGAGTCCTAGGAGCACCTGAACTATCACAGGAAACAAGTTTGTCTTTGCTCTCCCTCAGGTGACTTTCCGAAATGGTGATTTTTACATTTCTCTCCGCGTTCTCTCGGGTGACTCTCAGGCATGGTGATTTTTGAGGGCGCTTTAATTGCATGACTCACCATGCTAACAGCACCAAGGGGCTTCACAAGGAATCGCTGTACAACGGGGGGGGGTGTGTGTGTGTGTGTGTGTGTGTGGGGTGTGTGTGCTGTCAGTCAGTCAGCGTGGTGCCAGCATGGTCAGGGCGACGCTTCGCTGCTAACGCAGAACCTGGCACGGGCCACATACGCAGCTAATAAGGCTCGGGGCCAGCTGACGGCTGCGCACGCAGTCGCACCAGGCTGCCACTCCATCTACCTCTCAGGGGTTTGGGGCTCCACAGGCTGAGAGGAGTCGTACCGTCATCAGATGTGGTGGAACCTTGAAAGGATTTTTTTATTTATCTTTTACCATCTGATGAATATGTATCTTCTTTATGCTGCCAGTCATGAGCAAAACGCATGAAGCAACGCACTACGCGCAGTGATATGGGCCACAGATCTTTCAGTGCTGCGGTTCCTCCAGTTAGTTCTCAGCCCCAGGTCTGCTATAGGCAGTGGCGCCTCCAGCTACTGAGGGAATGCCCGTCAGTGTCTGCAGAGACACTGGAGAGAGTGAGAGCTGTCCAAAGCGTCAAACCCAGTCCGGCAGAGTCGTCCTCTCTGGGCACCTAACCTGTGTGTATAAATAGCCGGTCTTTATGCCTTGTTTCTGGGTGTGAGGGAGGCATCGGTGAGAAGAGGTTGTCTTTAAATGTTGTGCAGTGCTCTGTCTACTTCAGGATGACGGAGGTTGGGCTCTTGAGAAAGGTCCAACACAGGACTGCCGTGAATAATTGAAGTCATCGTACTCGGCTTTCTTTGAGTCGTGCCCTCAGGTTGTTACTTTCACATATAAAGAACACAGTTCACACACACACACACACACACACACACACACACCTCAGTAGTCAAGCATGTGCAAGCATTTTTATAATGTACCTGAATGTGAATCCTGTCCACACGTCCTTTGCTATTCCCTTTCAGGGCTTTTGCAAAGACACAGAGATAAAACTGCAACTTCTGCACCTTTGCCATGTTTGATAAAGATGTTTGATAAAAGAAGAACACTGAGTGCTACATCCGAACAGAGTTCGCGTCGCTTTGTAGTTCCCTGCTTGGAGTCTTTGTTTGTTCAGAGAGTCACATATCCAAAGTGTGTCTTGGAAGGTGTCGCCGGGCAGAAGTGTCCCTGAATCCCTGCACTGCCAAAGATACCAAGGCAACTGTCCAATCAGAAAAGCGCTCTGGCCCAAGAATTGTTTACACAGGAAATATAAAACATTGTGTCCATGTCTGTCCATGGCTACCTACTATATTTGGTCATAACTAACTAGCAGTAACCTGCTAGTAATTTACTTAAAATAAAAATTCCTCAGTTATACTAACTGTTGCCGTTCTTTAGTTTGTCACTATGGACAGACATGAGTTAATTCAGCCTGGCAGGGAAATATTCTAAAATCCTAACTTGCTAATATAATCTTTGAACAGACTTGTTTTAGGTTTGTGGGGACTGTACAAAAACATTAGTTTTTTTTCATATGTTCTAGCAGTGCCCTAGCTAGTCATCTTTTTAATCAAAAATTGTTTGAGGTCTGCAGTTAACAGCTTGTCTGGGTTACTACAGTTCAGCGTAATTCTGGGCTTGTGTGTTTTGGTATAATCCATGTGAACATCTACAGACATCAACTTGAGATTTCAGTGATCCCATTCTGTGTGTCTCTGTAGTTTCCTGTCACGGTCCATCCCTGACTCCTCCCACAGGCCCGTAGGTGTCCGTGTATATGCTCGTCTGTGTCTGGGTGCTTACGTCCGTGTGTGTTTCTTAGAGCGTGTGTTCATCTGCGCTATTCGTATCACCTGTCTCGTTATCGTTGTGTCACACTCAGTGCATTTAGGTGTGCGTTGTCTACATTCTTTGTCAGTCGTTGTCTGACTTTGTCAACCCACTCACTCTAATATCTTCTTTTGTCATGATTAACTGTACTATGCTTTGACTTTGATAATCTGGTTTCTCCAGCATAAACTCTTAACGCTGCTTTTATACAGCCTACATCTTTACAATAATGAAGTAAAGAACAATGCTACAGGACTTCCCTTAAGCACGGAGACATTGCTGTGCCAACTCCAAAATGAGCTTTCAGGGCTAATTGATTCATCGCATTCATTTGAGCAATTTATTGGCCAATCCAAAGGTAGAAGTGAAGCTAATCAAACCTGATTTTACATGCAGATCACGAGACGTTTGCGGATGCAGGCCCGTGTTCACACGCAGAGATGCAGGCGAGTGTCCGGGCCAAGCCTCTTCTGGGCCGGGCCTCTTCTGGGCCGGGCCTGTAGTGCTGCCACGCTGAGCCCGTGCGTGCTGAACTGGAGGACCACAGCTGCACCACCTGCTCCCACTGTCCCAGCATCCCCATAGATGCCAATTACCCAGGCAGCCCGGAAAAAAAAAGTTGCGGGCCTCATTAATGTGCGAAATCGGGTCAGCTCAGGGGACCGTGAAGGGGTCCCATGTGTACACTGTCTCATGTACCCATGGAGTGCCAGTGCTGTTAATTAGAGCCTGTGTTATGGCAGACTCTGGTACAGGGCGGCCCGCGGTCTCAGGCCTGCTGGACACGTTGTGTGGAAGTCGAGTTGGAGCTCCGCTCTCCCCTACTGATTCACCAATGCAGCCGCAGTCAGTTCTGTTATCTGGCGTTCTTCACACTCTTTGAGTCCTTCTGAATCACTCTGCCCCGTGCACGTATATTGTGCCTTCTCTTGCCAATTTCTTTATTTACATTTGTTTATTTACGAACATTTACATGTATAGCATTTGGCAGACATTCAGGTCCACGCCAACATATAGAAATGTGTTTTCTGTCCTCTTTGGTAACTTAATCTAGTACAAATAGGCCAGGCACAAGGGACACCTAGATGGAAACCGTATCAAAGATCAAACTCACAGACCAGTTCAAATACATTCAGCCATTTTGGTCCCAGAGAAAAGGGACAAGACAAAATGTGAGCAGGCAAGCACAGTTGTAATGCTGCTTTGAAGGGTGTGAGACTGGCTGTGAGATTTCATTAAGTACAAACCATGCATGTGCATTGTGAAGGGCATGTGCAGTAGAACCATCATCCCCAGTGAGCAGCAGACGTTTAGAGTGTGTCAGACAAGCAGCTGGGTGGCCTCCCTAGAGAGAAATGACGAAGGTCTTCTGTTATTCTGTAGAGACACCTGCAAACCAGGGTCAGGTCTGAAGCCTGAGAGGAAAACGACAGGTGCTTGTGGAGAACTACACCAAGGTTTTGTGCATTTTTGGACATGGTGATCAGAGAGTTCATAAAGGACACCATGAGTTTATGGCACGGGGATACAGCTCCAGGAAAAGAATAAGCCTTGAGGAATACAGCTTTATATTTAGAGCCTTTAGCTGACACTCTTACCCAGAGCACCTTGCCTATTTCTCAGTTTGCCTCCTCCCTGGAACTCATAACCTTACTAGCTCTGTTCCTGGTGAGTTACAGGGGGTTCAAGAACTTCACCTGACCATCCATAATGAGATGTGAGTCTGAATGTATGTCAGGAGGGGGGAACCCCGAGGGTATTACCTCTCCAACACAACAGGGGGTTAGTACAATCTAATCATGTTTACATTAATCCAATCCATATATACATTCATTTACTTCTTAATTCTTTTATTGCTGACTTGTCACCATACACTTCTAAAACACTTCTACACTTCTTCTTTAATGCTTTTTTTCAAGAAATCATGGTTTCAGGTTCTGGTGACAGTGAATTATCACCATACAATGTCCTCTTCTTAGCCAAGCCTATTTTGGTATTATACTGGGTTGACTGGTTAGTAGAACTGTGAAAATAAATAATAGTTGAGGACATTTGCCCTCAAACCACAAGTACATTTAGCTCACCGACCTTTTGAGTTGAATGCAATTAGTGAATGAATGGACAACTAAGTCACTTGTTTCTTACTGGTTAGGCTAACGAGATGTCACTGGGTTAACAGGACATCAACAGGGCAAGATGTGTATGCTCTGTTTACATAACTGTCTAACACAATGCTGCAGTATTTTATCTTTCTGACCTTGGCACGTGTTCTGCTAATTTCATTCCTAATACACCCCACACAAAGTTGGGAGTGCTGCAGCGTAAATTAGGCAAACATTTTTCAGTGGAACACTAAATAAAAGCCCAAAGCCAACGCCTAAAGTCACCAACACAGCCTCTCCACCATCAGGCTCAAACAAACGCTCAGGAAAAATAATCAAACGCAGAAAAATAACACTCTTAATAATCACATTCATGATACTGTATATCTGTAGATCGTTGTAACTGTAGAACTGGCAACCTACATGATACAGCTGAACAGCTTATGTGCATTGAGCTGATAACTTACAAAACCCTTAATTGGAGAAAGTGAGGTGTAAACCTCGTAGTATTCAAGTCTCATAATAACATGACTGGCTAAGAAGATGCTAATTAATCTCCATACACTATTTCTCTATCATTTCACTCAGCCTTTTTGTAAAAAAATGCACGTGGGTGTGCCTGTGATTAGACGATCCGAACTTGGCCGCACCATTTCTGCATACCCTCGCGTGATTGCAGACTGCATTTGTATATGTGGTTGTAATTGTCAAAGACAGACCCTATCTCCCACCCCCTCATCCCTACTAGGTCACAATGAATTCAGTGTTGCTTACGGTTGCTTCGCCTCGTTAGCTGGCTTGATCCCCTACATAAGTCTCTCTCTCTCTCTCTTTCTCTCTCTCCCTGACTGACTGTTTCTCTCTCATGTCTTGCTCTCAAGAGACACGATTGAGGTGGTTAAAGACCCAATTATCTGGGTCACGATGCGGTGTCATTCTTCCACCTGGGGCATAGTCTGCCTGGGCCCACAACATATGGAGAGCAGGATTAAAAAAAGAACTAAATGAATAAATAACCCCCACAGATCAACTGGGAACTCTTTCTCCCCCTTCTTCTCGCCATCAGCGAACAAATTTGTTTTCTATATGTTTAGTGGAAGGTTAGAGAATGCCTAACAGACTCTGATGTTCTACTCTAACGCTTTACTCTGTCAAAGTGTTGATGCCCCTCCCACACACTGTTTTGCTTTGTCACCTTCTTTGAGCGTAAACATCTTAGCTAGCTAGTGAAAGCTATATAGTGAGAAAGGCCCTTAGTCAGGTGTACAGTATAATTGACGTCTTTGGGATGGTTCTTCTAAGGGTGTTACTATGCTGTCAGTCTGACACATCTGTGTTGTTCGTACTCCTGATTAGCACATTCTATGCAGACAAATTTTTTTTTCAAAGATCTCAGTCTCACAAAAATGAGGGCATCCTGGCAACAACAATGATGTCGTCTTATACACTGTCTCAAAAAAGTATACCCTTTTCATTTTCTTAATATTTGTGTAAAATTGTGGCCAAATTTAATACAACAAATTTGAAACAATGATTTATAAATTATTTATATAGTGTGTCTTGTCAATTAAAGGTCAAGATGCAAGAAGATTAGTTAGAGAATTTCTATCCAAAGGTTGGAAGTTGCCATCATTGAATGAATTGCTCAAAAAACTGAGAGAGACTAGAATGGCTGCCAGGAAGCGCACGACCTCGTAGTGCACGCTCTGTCGACAACGTCGCTGCTGTATCAAATTTTGACCAATTTTAATAAAACGTGGTATTATAGTGAATTTGAAACAATGTGATTTATAATTTTTTTACTAAATGTGTCTTTTTGTTGCTACACTCACTACCTTGTGAAATTTGAGAAAGTGTATTTCTAAACGTACACGGTATCTTTTAACCCAGTAATAATACCCATCTTCTTTAAGACCTCACACACAGTTTGATGTGTTTGTGGTGTACCCCATTGACTCAGAACCAATTCCTCAACAGCATCGACGTTGTCAACAGAGCATGTACTACAAGGTCGTGTACTTCCAACCTTTGGATGGAAATTTTCTAGCCAATTTTTTTTTAGCACCTTGACCTTTAATTTAATGCAAAATCTGTATCAAAATACAGAACGTTGTGCACTGCCATGGAAACAGCTGTAAGCTGGTTCACTTTGCCATCTTATTGACATAAATAATTTACTTTCACTTTGTTTCAAATTCATTTATTTTTTTAATTGGTAAAGAATTGATGAGTTTTACAAAAATGAAAAGGACATTCTTTTTTTAAGACAGTGTAGAAAGATGAGATAATTCTAGACACATAAATGGGGTACACTAACATTAACTACAGGAATTTGTAAAGTTAATGCTATGCTAAGTTATTTTGCAAATCTATGAAATTTTTCTGTAGTTTCATTTTCATCCTATTTGAAAATCTAAAAATCGACCAATCCATCAGTACCCATAAACGAGGCTTATCTGGTCTCAGAACTTCAGAATTATTCGTATTAGTTTATTCATTTGTAGGTTCAGACCTTATATGTTCATGCCTGTTCAGCTGAAGTACTCTGATACCGTGACGCTAAAACCGTAATATCACCACGAACACACTACCCCACGAGGCTGTACACTTAAACAAAGAATGACAAAACACTGGGTTTAAATACACAAAACTAAACAAAGAACACCTGAATACGTTGGCGAGGGGCCGGGTTACAAAACACAGAGGGACTACGACTGAACCACATGGCTACATAAACAAAACACTCTTGACAGGTGGGGGCGGGGCTAGACCTGACAGATACTATATACCATTAGATATAGTCAGTCAGTCGCAGTGTCAAATCGCCTGTGTTTACTGGAATATCAATACCATTCTCAGCACCGATAAGCCAGTTTGTTTGATGTTTCATCATATTTGTTATTGTTTTGTATTATTGAAAATTTGCTAACTGTTTACTACATGTGCATCACACAAATATTTGTTAGCATGTCTGTTTTTTTTTGTTGTTGTTTTTTTTTTTACAATGTTTATTGATTAAAGATCAGGACATTTTTAAGAACGCACGTTCTTGTGGCTGAGTTGGTTGTTGCTGTATTACATGTTGTTTCCTCTCAACAGGGAGTCTGTACTGTTTGTGAAATATGTGGGCTGGTTGTTGTAATGGGCTGCTAATATATTTTAGGCTTACTAGAAGTTCCTGTTTTTGTTTTGTTTGTATATATATATATATATATATATATATATATATATATATATATATATATATATATATATATACACACACACACACATACTGACCGGCCACTTTATTAGGTACACCTGTCCAACTGCTCATTAACGCAAATGTTGAATCAGCCAATCACATGGCAGCAACTCAATGCATTTAGGCATGTAGACAAGGCCAAGACGATCTGCTGCAGTTCAAACCGAGCATCAGAATGGGGAAGAAAGGTGATTTAAGTGACTTTGATCGTGGCATAGATGTTGGTGCCAGACGGGCTGGTCTGAGTATTTCAGAAACTGCTGATCTACTGGGATTTTCACACACAACCATCTCTAGGGTTTACAGGAATGGGCCGAAAAACAGAAAATATCCAGTGAGCAGCTGTTCTGTGGGCGCAAATGCCTTGTTGATGCCAGAGGTCAGAGGTGAACGGCCAGACTGGATCAGCTGATAGAACGGCAACAGTAACTCAAATAACCAGTCGTTACAACTGAGGCAGAAGAGCATCTCTGAACACACAACACGTCGAACCTTGAGGTGGATGGGCTACAGCAGCAGAAGAATTTGCAGGGTCAACAACATGAAAGCATGGATCCATCCTGCCTTGTATCAACGGTTCAGGCTGGTGGTGGTGGTGCAGTGGTGTGGGGGATATTTTCCTGGCACACTTTGGGCCCATTAGTACCAATTGAGCATCGTGTCCACGCCACAGCCTACCTGAGTATTGTTGCTGACCATGTCCATCCCTTTATGACCACAGTCTACCTGATGGCTACTTCCAGCAGGATAACACGCCATGTCATAAAGCATGAATCATCTCAGACTGGTTTCTTGTACACGACAATGAGTTCACTGTACTCGAATGGCCTCCACAGTCACCAGATCTCCATCCAACAGAGCACCTTTGGGATGTGGTGGAACGGGAGATCCACATCATGGATGTGCAGTCAACAAATCTGCAGCAACTGCGTGATGCTCTCATGTCAATATGGACCAGACTCTCTGAGGAATGTTTCCAGTACTTTGTTGAATCTATGCCACGAAGGATTAAGGAAGTTCTGAAGGCAAAAGGGGGTCCAACGGCAGAGAACTTAAAAGTACTATCATACTATTCAGTTAGGTGTTCAGCTGTGTGAATGTGTGTGTGTGTGTGTGTGTGCGCACTATTTAAGTAGGCTTGTTTTACTGAAGGTTTCCATTTCCTGCATCACTGGCCCCTCCTCCTTCCCGTCTCTCATTACACACCTACGCCCATCACAAACTTTCAATACTGACATCAGTGATTTATTGTCAAGTAGGGACTTTGCATAATTGGTCTGAAAAAGCCAGACTATTGTGTGCAGGACTGTGTCCACACTTTAACTGGGCGTCCAGACCTTAACTGGGCCACACAATGTAACAAGGCTGAAATAATTAGGATACAGCCAATGTAATAAGGCTGAAATCATTAGGATGTAGCCAATATCTGTTTAATATATTTAAGAGCCAGATTAATTCATTTATCACATATATTAAACCATTAATTGGAAATGTATTTGCCAAGTTGTCTTAGGTTGCACACCATTCCCCTGGATTGTCTGAAACAGTGCAGAAAAAGCTCTGTTTAACAGGGTCTCTTAATTAGCATGTCCTCCTAAGGCAGGGCAAGTTTATTCATAAAGCAGGGTTCATACATGGTGACGATTCAAAGTGCTTTACACAGACATAGAAGAATTTAAATAAAGTATTATTATTATTATTATTATTATTAGTTCTAGCTTATTAAAGCTAGAATGTTTGTGCCCAATGTGTATAGTACCTGTTGCTGATGAATCTATGTTTCCAGCATAGGGGAATTAGCAAGCGCGTTTCAACTTGGCCTAAGGATAACATGAAATGTGGACATTGGCAAAGACAGAAAAGAAAACCGAATTTGTTCAACACAGAATTTGCTTAACATTATTAGGTAGCTATTTACTCCATCTATAACGATTACATTAGGGACGTGAGGTGTGATTTATCTGAACAGAACAAACAGATATAGCCTATTTTGCATCATTCTTGTGTCAATTACATTTGTAGCTGACATTTAATTAGAAAAATGGTTCAGTTTAGGGAAACATGACTAAGCATATGTGAACTTGTGTTCTCCTCAGTGTGTCAGTCTGGCCCCTCCCCCCTACTCATTCTTGGATTAAAGTGCTGTTTGACTTACCAGGCCATTGCACCTTGAAATGAGCTCGGTGAAGCCTGAGTAATCTACGGCAAGCTAATCCCCTGTACTGCAGGACAGATGAGAATAACAAACAGGTGGCTTGACGTGTGTGTGTGTGTGTGTGCTCGCGCTTGCATATACACAGGTAGTTGGCCTGGTTGCACTTTTTAAATGAGAGGCGGAGCGTACGTGACTGAGGAGGACACCGGGTGGAGCGTATGTGAAGGAAGAGGACACCGCAGGCAAATCTAATCCAGTTTCCCCTGTTACAGGAAAATTATCATTTAACTCATCCGTAATCTGAACTGTAATCTGTCAGAAGATTTCAGGCCCACAGCTAATGATGTAGCCATAGCACGACAGCTGGAGTGAAATGGTGAGGTGAATAGCGAGATGGAGATGATGCCAAAAGAAGATTCTGACGAGTCGCGAGTACACAAAAATAGATGGACAGTGGTAGATACGCCTCAGAGTTCATACATGGTGCTAAAAGCCATTTAGCTCAGCTATTGAATCTGTTTACTAAAACTGAAATCATTAAAATGACCTTAAATAATGTTGGTTGTTTAATATCATCTTAAAGGTGGCAGATTTACTTTACCATAAAAAAAATTTGCATCTATTTATTTGAGAATCTGTTTAAGAATCATTCCTTAAAAAATCGGTTAAGTGGCTTGTCTTTTCAAATAGAACGAACGCTGAAGGGCTGAAGATATTTTTTCAAATAAGAAGAAAACCACTGAAATCGCAGACGTCCTGTTTGTCTGTTATAACAATTTTCACTCATTGAATGAGTGTTCAGCTCTGGCTGTCATGGGTTAATAGTATAGACAGAGACTAAAGTGAGGGAGAGAAAAGAGAGAGAGAGAGAGGAGCACTGGGGGTGACACAAGAAAGCGATGCTGCTTTTGATTGCTGTGGAAACAAGATTAGTATTCTGAGTCCATCGGCTCCATCTCTCTGTCCCTTTCTGTAATGGCTGAGCACTGAAAGCTTTTATGTGCTGCCCTGGTCCTCACTGGCAACCCAATCCACTCTTCCCTACAGGGAGGCCCGCATGAGCTCAAAGGGACCAGGCCACTGAGCGACTGAGCGACATAGGTGTGTGTGTGTGTGTGTGTGTGTGTGTGTGTGTGTTCAGGGCAGCGTGGACAGTGGTCATGCGCTTGTGTGTCGGCAGCTTAGCTCCACCTCCTCTTTGACCAATTCACGACTGGTTCCCCATCGATATCTCTCCGAGTATTTTACTCTTGATCGAAAACAAGTTGCCAGTTTCAGTATGGCTACTTTTTTTTTTATTGCGTGCCGTTAAGCGTGAAAGCATTGTGGGTAGAATCCTTTAGCTACTTACCCTTCGTCCAGGTGTCTGGTCTGATCGATAATTATGTTTCCGTTCCTAAGTCCTTCTGCGAGGGAATGAAAAACGCATTGATCCCGTCCTGGCAAGAATGCTGCACTGAGTGCTGAGACATGACAAATGGAAGATTGCTCTGATGAATCTGGAATATCCTGGTCAGTCCCAGGTGACCTCCTTAGTGCTGGAAATAACAGTAAAACGATATAGACCTTCCTAGTTTTATCAACCCATTGGAGCAAGACAATGACGCGAAAGAGAAGATTGATGAATTGATGCTGACCCTAAAGTCCCATTCTTCCCTCCTGTTATTGGACCTGGTGATCAGCTGCGACGGGTCATTTCCTTGTCTATGGAATAGGTAGATGTGCAGGCCTTACAGCAGTGAAACGTCTATGATGTTGTAGTTATGAAGATTTTCAATACCCCAGAGTCCTCTACATATCCTGGACCATCTCATCCAGCCTATAGCATTACCTCCGTGCCATATGGGTCCTAATTAATGTCGGTGCAAGGAGTTACTGAACCGACGATTCATGGAAAGGCAGCTAGCCAAGTTTTCAGGAACCCTGGGCATGTCCTCTATCTGACCTCTGACCTGTCTGGCTTTATATGACGTTATCATGTCTATAAAAGTGTTACCTCATTCTCATTCTGCTTTCTGAAGAAGAGTGTAAGGTATCTACAGAGCTCATGTGTGTTGGACACAGGGCAGCTAAAACCCTAAATCTCAACAGATCTGTGTTATTTGAATTACAAAAGTGAGTGAATTAAAGGGGACATATTGTTAAAAATTCACTTTTTATAGTGCTTCTGCACATGCATTTGGCGGTATGTGGAGTGCCTACCAACCCAGAAACTGTAAAATAAGACAACCAGTCCCTTCTTGTGGGCTGTCAGAAAACATGGGATTCAACAAGCCATTTAGATTTGACTCCCCTTTCTATGTCATTAGGGAACTCATTAGTTATGCCTCCCACCCGATCTGATTATCTCCACCATTGGCTTTTTGAGAACCTTTTTGAAGGCGGGACTTTTCCTCTTGTAAACGACAGAGCCACTAGCGTTATATGAGCTAAGAGGTAAGCGCTGGAATGTGGCTATAAGCACAGACCAGAGCACTACATCAGAGAACAGAAAACCTGAATGGATGAAGTTTATTTTTGATGGCAGTGTCCCGGCTTTAGCTCAACAAAGTCCTGCTCATGTGCGCTAACCACTTTGTGTCTGACTGCTTTACTAGCCCGGCTCACTACAAGACAAGACTGGCAACGAAACGTTTACTAAAATAGGCATCAGTACCTTCTGTTCTGTTTCCTTTTGGCCATTTTACACCAGCTAACGCTGAGATTATTGCTATTATTTTCTGTTCCACAATAAGATTAATACTATTAGTTTGTTAGTTGAATGTCTAAGATGAACATTATCTTATCAACACATGCATAACTAGAGAGTAAATGTGGTTGTTGATCCTTGTGGTGTTTTGACCAAAGCTTGTCAGACATTTTATTAAAAGCCCAGGGAACTCTGTTATGTAAAGGGATATAATGTCACATTTAAATTCTTATCACTTCCCTTAATTACACTGATGCGCTGCTGTTTGTATTGCTATAGACTACATTGTACAACAGTCTTCGGGAAATCGAGGTCAGTGTTAATGTGACTCATAGTTTCGGTTATAGTTTTAGTTATGGTCAGTCTGTGTCTGTACAGAACTATCCTCTCTATCTGACATTAATTGTGAATCATTAAGAGTTTAGATTTCTTGCTACTAATAGAATGTAATTAATATCTTAATAGGGATGCCATCTTTCTACCTTTGTCATTTACGAGGCCTTATATTTGAGCTTGTCCATACAATAATGTAACTCCCTCTCTAGTCTATTCAAAACTCAATTTCACCTTCACAACCCCATACATTTACATAACTAGGTGAACAAATAACGTAGAAAAATTATTTCTACTTCTTTTAAAGTAGACATTCAAGCAAATCCTTTAACAAGCTAGGATATTTCTTTAAGTTATTTACTCGCAAATGTTAGCGTTTGGTTAAAGTAATGGGTGTTTGGCCAGTATTCTGGGTTCACTGTGTGATGAATGCTGACTTAATTGAGAGAACTGGGATGGGGAAGAACTGTTCACTGGAGAATTCCATTTTTCAAGATGCGTGAGATTTGACATCCATCCAGATAATAAATTGGGAATTCAGCCTCCTGGGTTTTAATCCGATAATGAGAGTTTTGAAGGCAGAGCTTCCAGAGAGGGACTTCGCATTGCTTTTCAAGGCCATGTTAGCTGCAATGGCCAATACTTACAAGTTCAGTTTGCTTGATAAATGTACTGCCTTCAGTTTCCAAGTGAAGCTTTAAAGGAGGCTCCAGTGGGCATTCTCCCAGCGCATGCCAACGTCAGCCTGCAGACACAAATTGGGGTAGTGAAGGGGACAGGGACTTCTCCCTGGGAGCTCTGGCTTCCACTGGGGCCTCAAGTTGATGTCCCTGAGCGGGGACATGTCTTTCAGAGCCACAGGAGACAGACGACAGAGGGATATGGGAGGGGAGAGCCAGGAAGGAGACGGAGGAGGATGTAAAGTGGTTTTGCTCAGCTGTCAGTGGGAATGTTGCGTGAGGTCAGCATGTAAGTGCTTTTGTTGGGCTGCCTATTAAAGCTGTCGTGCCTCCTAAGTAATCAGAGCCAGAGTCATATATCTATTTATCTGTGCTCGGCTACTCTATATATGGTGCCTGACACTTCAGAGACTTGCTGCTGACCATAGGGAAGATGCCCCATTTTTACTCTGTGTGTGTGTGTGTGTGTGCATGTGTGTCCGTGTGCATAGGTGTGTGTGTGTGTGCATGTGTGTCTGTGTGTATAGTGTGTGTGTGTGTGTGTGCATGCATGTGTGTATGTCTTTGTTCTTTTTTCTGATTGATGTAGTCCAGCTTTGAATACTTTGTATGATTTGTGGACTTTAGTCCCCATGAGATCCTCCCCAACATCTGGATTTGAAAAACAAAATCACTGTAGGAAATAAAAACAAGACAAGACATATTAGTTGGACCCATTATATGCAAAGGAAGAAGGCAATAAACCTCACTTGAAAAGACCTTTTTGATTATTCACCAGAGGCCGCACAGACACACACACCACACAAAGACAGCGAATGACATCTTTTATGTAATCTGAAATTATTTGATTCATTAAAAACAAAGACCAACATAATCGACACTCTTCCTCATTGTCATGATTTATCTGGCAGTGTGGTCTTCCAAGCTAATGAAGCCAGGAACCTAGGCTCTCCATATGCTGTCTGCAATACCACAATGCGCGTCAGAACCAGAACACCCCCCTCTGTGCTCACGTAAGCATTCTCAGACTCACACAAAGCTAGATACACGTACGCAAATTACCTTTGCCTCCGTTACCTTTCAGACTGTATGACAGCTGTTCACTTTCCATCCTTTTTACGCCTTCATAGCACTGCTTGGCAATAGATGCAATTTACGGAGTGTGTGTAAAAGCTGTCACTGTTTAAGTGGAGTGGAGTAATTTGTCAGGCGGAAGACTGACAGGGAGTGTTTATTTGATGCGATTCGTAATGGTAGCATGGAGCTCTGTAAGAACACCCTGTTTGCATCTACAGATACTTCTAGCCAATGATACACACATACCATATATTATGAGTCTATCTATCTATCTATCTATCTATCTATCTATCTATCTATCTATCTATCTATCTATCTATCTATCTATCTATCTATCTATCTATCTATCTATCTATCTATCTATCTATCTATCTATCTATCTATCTATCTATCTATCTACTGTATCTATCTATCTATTTATATATCTATTCTCCTATTCCTCACCTACTAACTGCAGATTCACGAGTATTGATTTTTTTAAGATTAATTCGTTTGATTATGGCTTGTGTGAAATTGCATAAAGAGATGGGTGGATAATGCGGGAGGAGAGATGGACAGAGAAGAGGCAGACAGATGGACATTTGGGTAGTGTGAGGGAGAGGACAGGAAGAAATGATTCCTCACGCTCAACATAGTCCATGTCATCTGAGGCAAGCTTAATATACAAAGAACAAAAGACAACATAAAAAAGTAAAAGTAAACAAAGGAGTGTGGCGTCCAGGTGGGCTAAGGCCAGCACAACAAATACAACTATCTACAACCCTGTCCTAAAATAAACAAAAACAAGTATTCTTCCCCAACAGGAAAAACAGGAGAAAAAGGCAACAAAGAAAATGGCACCCACCCCTACAATTCCCAACGAAAATAACAATAATGACAGTGAGTGCAAAAATCAATCAGTCTAAAATCACTCAAGCTTGTAGCCATAGAGGGAACTAACAGTACTAACTCATGGCGTCGCACAATAAAGTCATGAAGCTACCAGTACAGACTCTAGGCTCAGTTAAAGAGTGAGCTTCCATGTGGCACCTACCTCTAAACACACCATGGGGCGCAAGCATGCTGAAACCACAGCTACGTAAAGAGAAGGTACTCATCCCATCATGCATGCTCAAGGACAAGCCTTCAGAGGCGTAGAGATGCACCACCTGTCAGCGAAGCTTGAGTGCTGTATCACAAGGCGACTCCACCCCGCAACATCGGTGTGGAGTAGCCTGTCAATAAAAGCAGGATGCACAAAAGCAAAGAACACAGCAAAAACAGAACCGAGGAAACACACTCAAACATGTAACATTATGTCCTGGGATGCTACACCCTCCCCTGTTAAAAGAAGCAAGGAAACATGCTACGTCTGAGGTAGGGCGTCTGCTGAAACGCTATCAGAGGCTTTCTCGTAGCTCACGTCTAAGACATATTCCTGCAAACACAACGCCCACTGTATAAGCCTTTGATTCAAGTTGTTGGAGGTTTCTTCTGGGTCATAACAGTTAATTGCTCCAAATGTATTCCAGAGCTTAAAGGTTAGTATAAATAAAGTAGCTCATCTACAGGTTCAGAAAAGGTGAAGGTTCTTGATGGGCTGTGACACTGTTATAATAGGATCAACAAGGTCTCAATGTTCTGAACACACAGTTGGCATGAATACAATGCCAGTTAAAAATCTCATGAAGACAATCGTGAATCTGAAGGATACTCTGGTGAAGAAAATTGCATTGCTTGCAGTCATGTCACACAAATTTGAAAAGCAAGACCCATCACTTTGATTTTAACTCCAAATTGGCTTATTAATCAAATTTCAAGTTTTTTTTGTTTCTTCACGGTTGAAATCTATGACATACTAGAATTATCTCCTAGGAACCTATAAGTAAAGCTACGTGATGAAAGTTGAAAGCACATGTCCAAGAAAGCTTCTCGAGTGTGCAGAGCTGGGTAGCTCCAGGTCCTGACATGGTCCTCGCCTAGAGGCAGAAGAAGTTACCTGCACTCCGTGAGTACCTGGTAGTGCTATTGAACCAGCAGCTAATGGATATAACCCTCCCTAAATGGTTACCTGAAGGCCAGACGGACCCCCAGAAAGAGGCAGTTCGCCTGATAACCTGCCTCTGTGTAACATGATAGCTCCTGTCAGGCATTACTGTGGCTACGACCAGCAGGCACATGGCTCGGTACATGAGTGGGCAAAGAGGCAGGTCAGCTGAATGGGAAGAACAAGATCCAGGCCATCAACACCTACACTCCTACCAGTCATCAGGTGCCCTGCTGGTATAATAAGCTGGCCAACAGGGGAGATGGAAGACACTGACATCAAGACCAGGAAACTGGGCTGAGACTGAACGCCAAGCGGCTGAGGGAGGCTGTAAGGACTATTGAGCATCAGGGCAACTATCCGGAATGAAACATCCAATATACAGAAGTACACCAGGAAGTACACCAGGAAGATGGCTCCAAGTGACGGAGTGCTTAGTGAGTACCTCAGAGAGCAGAAACCAGAGGTGGATGGGAACGAGGAGGAGCAGGAACCATCATGTACCACCATCAAATAATGGGAGCAAACAAAAGAAGTGACTGATATGGAGAAAATCCCACCAATGGCTGATGTAGCACAGCCCACAGGAGCAGGCTGATGATGCAGCACATAACAGCAGGATGCAAGATGCTCTTAGGTAGAGCATACATGGGACACCATAACCAAGGGACTGGCATGGTACCTATAGGCTGGAGCGGGGAACTGGGAACACTGGGAAAATGACTCCAGCAGATCCCAGGAGTAACATCTGAGATCTCCATCAGGAGAGTGCAGTCCTGGGAACAGCTAAGATACTACACAGCACACTCGATCTTCCAGGCTTATAGTGGAGGACCTGAGCCTGACGGAACAATGGGAGGAGGTGGGAGGAGGCAGAGTGGAGAACCAGGAGTGTGTGTCTATGTATAAGTCATATATTCACATATATATAACAAAAACTATCCTATACTTTTATGGCAGCTTTGCACTTGATGTTCTCTTAACCAGCTTCACAAAGCTGTTTTACTATCAGTCTTGAAGATATTCCCATGTAGACAGAGCAATTATAAGGTGAGGAAGTTCTGAAAGAAACCTGTTTTGCTGAGGGTGCATTTAAAATTGTGTGTGTATGTGTTTTAAAAAGAAATTCATATATAGGCTAACACCCTTCCCAAATCATATTCCCAAATCTGAAGCATAATCAATTAGATTAAAATGTCTTTATTACAATTGAAAACATAAGTTCAGTCAGGTGTGCCCAAACATAGAGAGCAAGTTCAGTCAGGTGTGCCCAAACATAGAGAGCAAGTTCAGTCAGGTCTGCCCAAACATAGAGAGCAAGTTCAGTCAGGTCTGCCCAAACATAGAGAGCAAGTTCAGTCAGGTGTGCCCAAACATAGAGAGCAAGTTCAGTCAGGTGTGCCCAAACATAGAGAGCAAGTTCAGTCAGGTCTGCCCAAACATAGAGAGCAAGTTCAGTCAGGTCTGCCCAAACATAGAGAGCAAGTTCAGTCAGGTCTGCCCAAACATAGAGAGCAAGTTCAGTCAGGTGTGCCCAAACATAGAGAGCAAGTTCAGTCAGGTGTGCCCAAACATAGAGAGCAAGTTCAGTCAGGTCTGCCCAAACATAGAGAGCAAGTTCAGTCAGGTCTGCCCAAACATAGAGAGCAAGTTCAGTCAGGTCTGCCCAAACATAGAGAGCAAGTTCAGTCAGGTCTGCCCAAACATAGAGAGCAAGTTCAGTCAGGTCTGCCCAAACATAGAGAGCAAGTTCAGTCAGGTCTGCCCAAACATAGAGAGCAAGTTCAGTCAGGTCTGCCCAAACATAGAGAGCAAGTGAGATCAGATTGTGTTCCAGTTGTCTATAACTAGCATTAGCTGTCCAACACAAAGTTTCACCTATTCACGCACCTAGTTGCTACATAGTTACCTAACTGCACTTCAGAACAACTCCACGTTGTACAAAACTGAGGCAGAACTAGTCAGCTAGGATGCTACATTTGAGGCCAATAAGCCATGTGACAGTCCAGAGGGAGAGCATTGTCCTTCCTGCTGATAACACACACACACCACCTCACATTTAGATGTTTCCCTTCCACATTAGAAGCTGCTTGTATCCATGTTTGTTTGTTCTTGGCGCAAGTTTGGGGAACTTTAGCTCTCAAATATCCGCAGCACCTTGGTATGCATGTGCACAGAGCAGCGTAAATTGCTTGGTTGAGTCATATAGATTTTTCCTGACACTGAAGGGAAATTGTTGGTCCAATGTTGTTGTTTTTTTTTTTAGTGTGTGTGTGTGTGTGTGATGTGTACTTAACAGTTCTTTGTCTCAGTCACTCAGTTCTACTCAATAAAATGAAACTCAGCTTGTTTTATTATAGTAGCGGGTCAGTCCGTTACTCCTCAGTCATGTGGGTGTCATACCCGTCACACAGAAGTGTCTGTCACTTCCTTCTCTCTTTTGTTCCTTCACAAAATAACACATTTATCTCTCCAAGTTAGTTGCAACAAGATTCTAGAGACATGTCAATGACATTTTTTTAAAACCATACCTGGGTTGTCATGGGAGCACCCACCCAGTCTGTGTGTGTGTGTGTGTGTGTGTGTGTGTGTGTGAGGTCCAGCCTCTAAGGGATTCGTTTATGTTCATCTGCTCTGGAGATTCTCACCCAGTCTGTTTGCTAACCACAGTCCTGCATGATGGACATGACCATTTGTTATAATATTATGTACACTATCCTTAAACACACACACACACACACTTCCATGTACAACAACCTAAACTGCCACCCTGCCACAAACACTTTCACAGTAGAGGTTCCTGTGTGCAGCCTGCTATTGAGGCCACCTCTGCGCTCATCTAATGCAATAATCATTTAGATCTTGCATTGTTTCCCTTTTTAGTGTCATTTGAAGAACCTCCTCAACAATAACTCAGAGTCGAGTCGAGCAATGACGATACTGTGCCTCAGTTTTTACGCTAGGATTCCACTACCCCTTTGAGTGAGATCATTCAGTCACTAGAGGCTGGTGTAGTGGAGGATGGCTGGATATGAGGGATTATTATTATTACTGTTTACATCCTCATTTATGTCAACTAACCAGATTATATTTCCCCTGCATTTTGACACCCTCAGGTTTTGGTTCTGATTGGAAGTTCGAGTGAAGTAGTTCACTTTATGGACTTGATTTTATTTCATTACCAGCAATTTTACTGAGCTTCACATGAAAGTGGTACAGCTGTCGTTAAGGTCTCTTCATGAGAGCCTCGTGTCTAACCATATTCTCTCTTTTGTCTTTATCGTCGTGATGTATCTTACGTCAGAGCAACAGCAGGTGTGTGTGTGTGTGTGTGTAAAGTCTCCTCACTGAAACTCCCCAGGGCTTATAGAATGCAGAGGAGAGTGCAATGGGTGGTGGTATCAGGAAACGTGAGCCAATGTGAAGCTGGAATAGAGGTATTACACAGGCGAGGGGATTTACTGATGTCATGCACATAGCTATTTCAGTTTATGCCCTGTTAGATTACCTCATAGATGACCTCTGACCTTGAATTCCATTGTACTCTCATGAGGAATCATTCTGTAATACATTGCTCAGTGCTGACTGGGGTCAATAAGACGAGAACCGGGGTTGAACTGCAAGATGTCACCCATGGAAAACGACACACACACACACACACACACACAACCATAATTTAGATTAATTGCATATTATATTCTGGTTTGGCACCTCTTGGTTACCTGCATGTCCACACAGTTGCCAACATTACCAGTTACCAGTACAAGAAGCAAGTAACCTGACAGTGTCTTAATTTGTTTTAATAGTCCCAGTTCATCTCTGCTTTAATAATACTAGTATGCACATGTTCACAATGTTTCCTTCCACACACCCTAACTTTCCCCAATGCCCATGGCTTTTAAAGCTACTGAGGGGCCAGTGGTCCTTAATTGAATTCAGTAATGTAATTGAGAGCCAGCAACACTAAACTGGGAAATATGCCCTGAGTCCCTGTTTGTTAATGACCCTTAAGAGTCCTTTGTAATAATAGACTGGTTTCTAAATGCAGAGGGGTGGGAGAAGACAGTTGCTGGGGGGGGGGGATCGCGTCTGGAGCGGCCCTTGTTTCCTGCAGCCCTTTGCTGAGTCGCTGTGCTCTGATGCATTGCAGTGATTCCTCTGCTCCAGAGACATCAGATGGTGGCGCAAGCCTGAAATGAAACTTGCACAAAGGCGCACGGGAGAGAGGGCGTGGTCCGCTATGTTTGTGTTGCCTCCAGCTGTCAGTCAGATGAGTCACTGCTTACCCATAATGCACCAAGGAGTGATAAGCCATCATTTGGGGCTGAGGATGGTGTTTGCGTGTGTGCATGTGTGAGGGAGCACACGTGTGCGTCTGTGTGCATGCGTGTTTATGTGCGCATGTGCAGTTATGCCGTGTGTGTGTGTGTGTGTGTGTGGGTGTGTGCAGTGATGTCAGGCAGTAGTAGACAGTGACGGTGTGTCTCAGTGAAACGCGGGGCACATCAGGCACATTGAAACAGTGGTCGGAAGCACAGGATTACACTGGCCTGACAGCAGTGCCCTGCTACACCCATCACTCACTCACCCACCCTCGGCGGGCGAAGCTGGTGGGCACAGATGGATGTGCACACTCTGCCTGTGTGCGTGCATCTGTGTGTATGTGGGGGTGGGGGTCTGTTTGTTAGACTTGGAGGATTGGACCTGGTTACACCTTGGCAGAGACTGAGACCATAGTGTGAGGGTCATCTAGCCAAGGCACACTTGCGATTTGACAGACGGAATGGGAAAGCTAGCATGTACACACACATGCTGGTGCTCGCACACACATACATGTACACACACATGCTGGTGCTCGCACACACATACATGTACACACACATGCTGGTGCTCGCACACACATACATGTACACACACATGCTGGTGCTCGCACACACATACATGTACACACATATGCTGGTGCTCGCACACACATACATGTACACACACATACATGTACACACACTACCTCCTTTCTGCCTGTCAGCGTTGTAGAATCTGTACATTCTGTTAAACTATATGGTCTTCGTTTGTTGTTGTATGAAATCAAATTTTTTTTTTGCTGTTAATGCGCTCAAAACTGAGATGCTGCTCTAATTGTGTTGTAGTTAAATAATGAAGACCAGGGATGCACCCTGATCAACAGATTTGATGTTTGAAGGGCTTGCATAGCTGAACTGTATTAGAGTTTCTGTTTTAAGTCCTCCCTGTTTGATGTGTAGGCAGACCTCGGTAGGGTTTACATCTCCTTTGGAAGATATCAGTTAGGGAGATTTGTGTGGGTGAACACAGCATAATTATTCCGGCAGGGATTTGCAGCACACGTGTGCCTTTGCACATCCACCTTCATTTATGTGTGTGTGTGTGTGTGTGTGTGTGTGTACAGGTGCATGGGTGTGAGGCTTGTTTGTACTGTCGGCACACATCACAATCACCAGTCAATGTGTTTCAATTAAGCATGTCTTTGGGCGTTGATTCTGTATTTAGAAATAATGACACGTAAGGGTAGCCCAGCCCTTAAGGGCATGTGATCTAACTGGGGAACGCTGCATGCATGTTTAGTGTTCAGAGCACTGAACAATACTGTTGACTTTAGTGTTTGTGAGGTGCTTGTAGTTATGATTAAATGTGATAAAGCTGATCAGCCTGATGTTTCTGACTTGAGAACAGCTGCAACATTGTGTGTGTAGGTGTGTGTGCTTGCACACGTGTGTGTGTATGTGTGTGTGCTTGTGAGCGAGAGAGAGACAGAGAGAGAGAGAGACATGGATGTAGACAGAGAAGAGGAACAGTATCATTGTCCCAGATGCTCTATATTCAGTCAGGCAGAGGGACGTGGCCAGAATATGTGGAAGATAGTGTGCTGCACCTGCTAGTGGGGGTGCAGTGATGTGTGTGTGTGGTTTGCATGTGCTGGCCCTGCTCCAAGGACAGATTGGCTGCATTGGGAGGCCAATCGCTCCCCTGCATTTCCAGCAGAGATTAGTGGTGCTGGCCGCAGTGTCACGACGACATCGGTCTGGCTGACGAAGGTCAGAAAGCATGATGGAGAGGAAGAAGGCGAACTGTGTGTGTGTGTGTGTGTGTGTGTGTGTGTGTGTGTGTGTGTGTGTGCACTATTGTTTTATATTTATTTTTATTTATATCTTTATGCATAATAAATTCCATAGTAACATCTGTTGACTATTCTTTAGTAACATCTATATACCACCTTCTCATCAGTTTAGTGTCTTTTAGGATATTTTTGGTTCTAGTTTGTGAAGCTGTTTCTGTTTACCATTTAATACTCATTAATGTCATTAAAGGCTGTTAAAGCACATTTTTCTCCTATAGATTCTGTTGCTGGCGAAATCACACAGGGATCAATGACCCATTAGCTCTGATATTCAGGTGATGCAGTTTTATCTGGATTAATCAAGCTACTCCTGTGGAATTATATCAATCGATATTTTCCTGGTAAATCATAAACAAGAGGGTCAGTTTAACAAATCAGGCACAGATTGCATTTGCATTTGTTAAGTGGCGCGCAACTTTATGCCATAACATATCACAGAATGGGACATGTGTGACACATCAAGATATCATACAGAAAAGATGTTAACTGTGCTTCATCTGTCATTCAGCAAGCTACAGCCATTGGAACAGTCTGACATTCCACCTTTAATACCCCATAATTTAATATATGCACAAGGAAACCAGGGTGACTGGCACTGACACCAATGACCCTGATGTCCTCTGACCTGCATTACATGCAGAGGGCAAATAAAGTCTAGACAGAAGGAGGGGTCTCAAGTCAGGAGACAAGGAGACAGTTAGTATTACTGAAGAGAGAGAGAGAGAGTGTGAGGGAGAGAGACAGGGAGAGAGACAGAGAGAGACTGAGAGAGAAATGGAGACAGAGAGAGAGACAGAGAGAGAGGGGATACAGACAGATGCTGCTAGACAACCTTAACAGAACAATCTGATGTGCACCAGGATTGGAGCTCTGTGCTTTGGACAATAGGAAAGACTAGTACAAGAGGAATAGAAAGGAGCTGTTCAGAGTGAAGGAAGAGGGGAATTCAGTGGAGAGAAGGAACGCTGGGATTTGTCAGGTACAGAGAAAAAGGGAGAAGAAATGTGTTCCTTCTCATCTCCCGAGGAGTGAGTACATGAAGTTAGGAAAGAGGATTGTGGGAGATGTTGCCTGTGCAGATTCCCTCTCTAGCCAAAGGCTATTGTGAGTGCCAGCGGTAAAAGTTTGTGAAGCGCACCGAAATAAATAAATAAGAAAGTGTGGCAGTGTCTCAGTGGGACGGACAGGGAGGTGTCCAGAGGCATTCCCCAAGGAAATAAAATGGCTTAGGGATTTATCGACATCTCAGCAATTATAAGACCACAGTCACACACCACCAGTTAGTCAACCAGGGATTTGTGGGCTGGGCAGAGGAGAGAATCTTCTTCTTTTTTTTATCTTTTTTTATTCCTCTGTCCCTTTTCTTGAAAATGGCCTCAGGGGTGAGAATCTGGCACCATGGCTTTTCAATTTGTGATGTTTATCTGATAATAAAGGATCCATTGACAATGCGGGACAAGCTAGTTGCCCATTCACTGTGGCTATAAACTCAAAATATCAAAATTTAGACCAGTAGTGTTACATAGGTTGACTAACTGAACACCGGTATACAACACACACACACACAAATGCATCCATGAGTGATTTACAGGGGCCCCTCGGTCTCTGAGCTGTTGACCCCTTTATTTCTGACGACTTTACAGTTGATTGCAAGGAGTCTGAAGACCTTCTGAAGAAACGTGTTCATCCTTCTCCTCCGGGGACGTCCCCAGGGTCCTAGACACACGTGCACTCTCAGTCAGTGCCATGTCCAGCTGTGTCAGTAGCTGGAAGTTGATTTTGAGCGTGGCCTGTTGGGTGGATTATGGGTAATGCGCGTTATGGTTCAGAGAGGGAGGGGGAGAGTCTGGGTCGAAGGCTCATTGATTGAACGGGTCCGCTAACTCAGCACGTCCTCTGTGAGCGGGCCGGCGAACACAGTGTCGCAGTGCAGGTTGGGGTGCGATGCTGTAGGGTGGTGATGAACTCAGACCCGAGGCGCTGACGTGGAGGAGGAGACGAGGTGCACTCAGATGAACTAGACGCACTCAAGGGCATGCACGGAGGAGACGCTCACGCCTCTGGCCACGAGTGCCTATTTTCAAAGAAGAGCGCTGAAGCTGTTGTTCCTGTTCCTGCGAGCGCTACAGTTAAAATTACAGTGAGAATATATAGAAATACAGAAATAGAAAGTGTTTCAGCTTGGAAAGAAAAGGATGGCTTACTACACTCCAGAGGCATGCCTTGACCCGCTCCCCTCACGCTAGAAAACCTTCGCGGCTCTCCACCATATAAAAAAAAGAAAGAAATAAAAACCTATATGTGAAGATTGTGTAGGCACTGTGTGCTGTTCCTCTCAGCCAATGTGTGCTGTTCCTCTCAGCCAATGTGTGCTGTGCCTCTCAGCCAATGTGTGCTGTGCCTCTCAGCCAATGTGTGCTGTTCCTCTCAGCAAATGTGTGCTGTTCCTCTCAGCCAATGTGTGCTGTGCATCTCAGCCAATGTGTGCTGTGCATCTCAGCCAATGTGTGCTGTTCCTTTTAGCCAATGTGTGCTGTTCCTCTCAGCCAATGTGTGCTGTTCCTTTTAGCCAATGTGTGCTGTTCCTCTCAGCCAATGTGTGCTGTTCCTTTTAGCCAATGTGTGCTGTTCCTCTCAGCCAGTCTACGTCAGTGTTCTTCTCCCCACACCAACGCTTACAGCTTCACTGCCAGAGCCTCATTGGCCTGCCAGAAAATGCCAGCGACACGGGCAAATCGGAGCTGGCCAAACACAGGAGGAGGCGGCGGCCTGGGCGGAGTCAGGCGCCACCGGCCCGTAATGAGGAGCAATGGGCCTTGTGGAGCCGAGGCTCAGCTATCTGGGAGTCAGGTATGATCCAGGGACCCGGAGGCCCAGAGTCACAGGCCCTCAGTCTGGGCCTCTGGCTTCCATAAAGCACGTCGGAGCTGGTGCAGTCTCAGCAGAGCTCCAGGGCCCTCAGGGTCACGGCCTGGTAGAGCTCCACACTCTGAGGTCGGTATGACTGAGACACTGCGTGGCACCTGGTGTGAGCGCAAGTGGGTTTCAAACTATCTGGCTTTGGTTTTAACTGATTGTGAAGCTGGTAAATGGTAAAACTTCGCTTGCACTGTGATCATCTGCAGTAGCAGCTAAATGCTGCTTCTCCCTCACATATGACTCATATAAGGCCACCCTGTCCTTAAGGAACACCAGAGGACTGACCATGCTCACTTCTGAGTGGCGGTCTGGTGTCCAGTTGAGCCACTCCTTGTTGGCTGACTGATTCATCAGCTGCAGTCTGATTAATGGTTGCTCATTCGCCAGTCAATAAGCACATCAGGGAGTTCCCAGAAGGCCCAGGTTGCTGCCTTGACCGCAATGTACATGCCGCTCCACTGAGGCGCTCGGAAGTAAAGAGCACTGAGAGGCACACACACACACACACACACAAAATTCTCCGGATAACAAACCAAGAAACTTCAAACAGGCATGTCAGGCGTGTATGAGAGAATACATGATTATTGCTCTCACCAGTTTCTCTCTTTTCTCTGCTTGGTTTTATACAGAATACTGATGCCATGTTGGCTCTAAAGAGCATTGCTAACCTTCTGTTGCAACGAGTCACGGGCGCTCCAGCATGCCGGCCCGTCGCCCCAGGGCCAGCAGGGGCTGCTGGGAAGAGCGGCTTGAGTGCGGCCGCTAATGAGGGGGGCTTGAGTTAGCGGGCCGTCGCGCGCGTGCTAGCTTAGGAGCGCTAGCGCTGTCGTCGTTGAGCCAACGCTGCTTCAGGACATTTTCATCTCTGTGCTGAAGATTATACGTCTTCTTACTCATTAGCAGTAATGCTGGCTGTCAAAGGTGCATATCTGAAGTGTGTGTGTGTGGTGGGAAGTGTTTGAAGGATATAGAGAGGGAGGTTGAAAGAAAGAGAGTGAGGTGTGGGAATTGTTGCGTTTTACGTTGCTGCTGGGTGAAACGAAAACATTGGTCTCAACCGGTACGAGACAATTTAATTCAGTTGCATCTTAGAGTACACACACATACACACACATGCACACACACTCGCACACAAGAGCTTTAATCTTTAGGAGGGCATAGCTCATCATGACACCAAAACCACAGCCATTTTGTGGCCACTCCTGCATCATCAGTGGCTATGTGAGCAACGAGTAATTTGATGCATTGCCTGCTTAAGCAGAATTTGCATGCAATGCAGGGCATCTCTGAGTTTCTAGCATCTCTGCAGGTAGGTGCTCCATCATAAAGCTGTCACGTAAAACTGGAGCGAATGCAGAAAGATCACTCAGACCTTGTTCGATTTCACGTGATTGTAGAAGAGCTAAAAATCCTGTTTCCTGCAACATTAATTAGAAGTCACTTTGCCTTGTTGTAAAATGGAAGACAAGATCGCTTTGGTATTTAATGGGCAGGAAACCCATGTAATCATTTAAAAGCTTCCCTTTTAATCAAGCCTCATTGAGTCGGTGAGTCAAAAGGGAAAAAGGAGGAGAGGCGTGTGATTGGACAAACAGGTTTTAAGCTATGGCAAGAATCAATATTTGACTGGTTACCACTTCCCGGTGGCAGAGCTGTGTGGATGTGCCAGAGCTGAATGCACTCGGGGGCTGCCGTTCACACACGAGCTGGAGCCACTTAACAAATGGAATCCGGGTGCTCTCTGCCCATTCACTGCTCACCCGTCCTGCTGCAGTACCGTCTTCTGCCAGTAGCGTCAGACGTGGCCCTGGCGAGCTCACCCACACGCCGCCTCTTGCACACTCAGTACCTCCCCAAACGACCGAGCGACTGCCGTCAAACTCCAGTCAACCAGGTTCTCGCCGTCTTTTACACAGGAGAAGCGGAACGAGGGATGGAGAGACATGGAGTGCAAAGAAAGGTTAGGAAGAGACAGGTGAGTGTACTGGGAGAAGAGGAGTGCGGAAAACAGAAAGACAGGAACTGTTGGAGATGAAAAATGCAAACCAAAGTTAAAGTTTTAAGAAACGCAGCAAGGAAACAGACAGCACACGCACAAGGCAAGACGACGAGTCCACGAGGGAGGCGGGAGGTGCAGAGGACGCGTCTCCGCATCACTGTGCGTCCGCAACAGCAGAGCGCGCGCTTGTAATGCCGAATGCCACTTTATCTCACAGTTACCGTCGCTGGCATAATTAATCAGCCCGTCCACGACGGTTTACCACATTCCATTTCAGTACGTAACCATCACGATAAATCAGCACGGCTGCTCTTCCTGGAACTGGAGCGATTGGCAGAAGCGTCCAGCTGCTAGGCTGAGGCCGAGGCAGGGCGGGCCCCTACGCTCTCCCTCTCAGCCCCTCTTCACCACCCGCTCTCCAGGACGTCCTTCACTCGGACGGAAGTGGGTAAATGAGATCCCATGCCATCCGCACGCCCACGCATCGCATCAATCTCATCAGAGAGAGGAGCACGACTGAGGGAATAGCGGAGCTCATCGATCAGCATGTTCTGCACATGCAGGAGACCTAAAGCCCACTAAAGCCTTTTAAAAATAGATGACATGTTCATCGCAGCGTCTCATCTTTGCTCTCGCGAGCGGCGTCTGGCACTGCTAGGCCCGGCGCCGCTCAGCGGATCAACACGCTATCTACTCGACACTGTACAGTGAAGCCGAGGTCAGATGATGTCCAGTGGCTTGGGGGGTGTAAATCCATTGAGGGGGTGAAAGTAACACATCAGTCAGAAGTTTTGTGTGCGTTTGAATCACTGGGCAGAAATATGCAGCTGGGTCTGGACTGCCATTACAGCATTAGGGAGGACGGTGCAATCAGCCAGCTTGAATGTTGCGATTCAGGATCATCAGCAGACCATTAATTAAATCCGGGTAAGTATTTTCCCACAGTGATTAGAGGACAAAGGTACAAACACAGATTATATGAAAGTGCACATTAACATTGTTGGATAAAAGGCAAACATTCACAATAAGACCGGGAGATGGGGGCCCTCCAATATCCTCAGAAATCAGTTGATTTCGCTTTTGAATTTTTATACTTTGTATTACTGTAGAGATAATGCATCCTGACTTTAATGTCTTCCAGGAAAAATTGTTTATCTTCTTTCATTTCATATACCCCCCCCCCCCAACCCCAATAGTGGTTTCATCCTCCTGCATGCAAATCTGTTGTGTAGATTTGTGCAGACACAAGTTCTATGTTGACTAGAAAGCAAATGAAACCAAAACCAGGTATTTGGAAATGAAAGCAGTGGAAATAGAAACAAGGCAGAAAACCTCTGACCCATTTCATTCAATCGGGAACAGGTGAGTCTGAACTATGGCAAACAGTAAATATCCTGTAGCTAGTGAATCAGCCAGCTAGCGATCACATCTGAGCTGGCGAGCTAGCCGTTAGCAGCATGTGTGGTCAATTATAAAATGAAAAGAAAAAAAAAGCTCGTAACAAGCTTTGGTGATACGCTCCTGTTTACACTGACGTGGCTCTGATTGGTAAACATGACTGTCCAGTACCGCCTGGTCAGCCTCAACCCAGTTCTCAGTTGTCATATAAACTGCTTCAAACTACTGATCACTTACTTCGGCTTGTAACTAATTTATACTCAGCGGAGTTTATAACTCTACATTGCAGGTTTCTTTTTGCGGAGTGTATAACAACGCTGAGTATAAATCTGCAGTTTTAGGTACGAGCCTAAGGAAATGATCAGTAGTTTGTAGAGGTTTTTATGACAACTTTTTTGTCTCTTTTGCTGATTTGCACCCATGTAAGTAAAGTGATGTCAGTATCAGTCCACCTGTATACAGTATACCTGGTGAAATATGGGAGCACTCAGTAAAACCCCATTACGCAAAATATGAAATGCCGTGCCTTAGACACCACACCTATATTATTGACCCTCAACAATGTTATTGTTGGTAATGAACCCTAAGAGCACAATTATAAGGTATCAGTTATCAGAGGCAGCTGAAAATAGACTCCAAACTTTTTTGCCATCTTTTCAATTAGATGGAAAGTGGATTTCCAGAGTCATTGGATACAAAGGGTCAGTATCAAATCTCTTAAATAGCTCTGGCTTAATTTTGGCCAGTCTTGCTGTCGTACCTTCGTCTAGACAGTCAAAATGTCACCGCGTTTTGTGTGTAATGAAGGGTATTCATAATCCAGATTTTTGCTTGCTACAGATGTTGTCTGCTCTCGGTGCCTGTCATTCTAATGAAGGAAACCACATAAAGGGTATGTGTACTATAATGCCCAAAGATCTTTAGATGATGTCTGAGTACTATTTCACAAAAGACAGAAAAAGGAACTGGTGATTTGAAAAGACATGAGAGTATAGCAATTCTAATGTGCTTTTGATCCCACACAGATGAATATCACATGGTGATGCATGTTTCATGGAGATGGAAGCTCAGCAGGCCTTGTTGCCTTTATCTGAATAAAACAGTATGCAGATCAGTATGCAGATCAGTATGCAGATGAGGCTGTAGGGCTGAGTCTGCCCCTCCCTGCAGCCAATCAAGTTTTTGTCCTGCAAGCTAACCACAGTTCTGTCCATCTCTGATGCAATGCTATCAAATGCTCCAAACCTCCTTTATTTCATCCCCCACCCACCCACCAACATGCATTTCCTGTTCCTGTTTTGGGGACAGCTCACGCGCCTTATTCCTGTTTACACAGGGATGCTACGAACGTAGCAGTAGCACTTTGGCCATCAAGCTTTCTTTGGGTGTGTTCACATGAAGTCGATATCAATTCCAGATGTGCTCCTTTGTACCATTAGGTTCACAGTTGGCTCCACACATGATGGTTGTAAACTGTATATAATCTGTTTCCTGAAGTATGAATATGTATTCTTGTTTTCTACATTTGCTCTCGCCTTTGTTTGGAGTCCAAAGTTCACAGACTAACATGGTGACTGAAAAACTGGCAAAAGAGGAGGAATTGATCAGAAATACAGCACTGGCATGATTTTAGGATTTTTAAATGTGTGCCAAAATATACAGCATATCTTTTCTCATTACAAAAACAATGAGTCAAAACACAATACAAGTGCATCCAAGACACTTTCCTAATTCCACATTCCTGTCATCCAGTCAAGCATGTTTTTTTCACTTGAAGAGAAAACTGAAGTTAGATAAACAAAATGAAATAAAGGAAAATGATTGAAATATATTTTCAGTGAGTTGCAGACCCACTGTAGTTACTGCATATAAAACATCAACTTTTAATTCTAATTTATATCTGGACATGAAAAGAGATGAGAGGAAGAGAGACCGGAGCATATTGGCAATTTATTTGACCTGCACAGTGCTGCAACAAAGGGATAAAGGAAAAGGCAAAGAACTAAACATAACCACCAATAATGGGGGAAAATGATGCCCTTCAGTGCATGGCCCCTTCCTTAATAAACAGGATGCTGCCCCGGGGGATGAATCCAGCGAAAGTGCTTCTTTTGTGCGCAGTAATGCTGGGCTTCAGGTTCAGGCCTTTCTCGGTGCTGATGGAGCTACCACTGGGAGAACGATGCTGCCGTGTACTTCTGCTCGTTGCTGTGCACCACACCCGCATGAACACCTGGGGTTCCTCGAAACTCGCAACTTTAAGCTCAAATCTTAAAATATTATTTTCTGTACACAGTAAAGAAACCCATTAAGTAAAAGATCATTTTCTTTATTTTTGAATTGTTTTTTTTTACGTATTTTATGCTGGCCGGGACAGTAGAGGAGCGATAGGCTAAAGCCTCTGACTTGCTATATGATGTATGTGAAATGAGGAAGAGGAATGGTTTAATTTATACTGACTGATCCTAATACAACTGGTCATTATCAGTGAAGAACACTATACAATGCAAAAGAGACAATAGTTCTATAAATGGCTTGGAGTGAAAGGGGGTATAGTTAAAGGTGGAGGGGTGTAGTTAAAGGTGCACAGTAGGTGACCGAAGAAGAGGAGAGAGTGGAGTTGAGATAATTTAAGGAGATGTGCTGTAGAGTGATTATTTTATCTGCTAATTAATTACAGAGCACCTTGCTTGTAAATGTCATCCTTATTGTAAATAGCTTTTTTCAGTTGCTTATAAATATTTCTGTTTTGGCTTTCACATTTTTGCACTGGGAAGTTCACACTAAAAGATAGCACTTAAACAAAACGGATAAAAACTGCTAATTTCTTTTCTCGCTCTCCACATGTCTACTCCACAAATCAGTATTTTGAAAATCCTGAAATTCTTGTACTTGCCACTACATTAGTACTATACACCTCTCCCGGAGATGCATCTTGTTGTTATGGGGTCATGTAGTATTGTCAGAAGTTGGCATGTTTTTACAAAGGTGGGGCGTGTATTGCTGCGTGTTTGTCCCGTGTGAATGGATCTGTCGGGAATGGGCGCAGAACGGAGAGGGAGGAATGGGGGAAATATGAAAGAAGCTGAGAGAGAGAGATTGTGTTAAGAGGATTGATGGCTCCTAGCGAGCTCCAGACCACATGTTATTTTTACACCTGTCAGGTACAATGCCCAGGTTTGGATCACACCAGGCGGCTAACCGTAATGCTGGTGGCCGTTGAGACTCAGTCACAGAATCTGGGGCATCGTTGCGAATGTGTGATCTAATTCCTCTGCAGAGACGGCCATGATACTCTGTTGCTTCAGCAGGTGTGAGAGAAAAAGCCTTGGTGATAAGCTACAAATCATATAGCCACTTACATAGTGCTTCACGTACAATACACCCTCCCTCCGTCTATTTGCCTCCGCGTGGCCAGACTTCCGAAGCAGGACATGGCATCTCAGGTTTAGGTTGTTGCCACTTCAGCACTCAAATTCCAGCCGTTTGCCACTTTATGACATTAAAGTGCTCGCTGTCAACCGTCGCTCTTAATCACACACACTTCACGCAGACTGAAGGCATTCTCGCTGACCGAGTCTTCATTTTTCTGACTCACACATTTGAACCTTTTTCGTCTTTGAAACAACTAGGACAAATGTATAACATTTAACACGCAGAACGTACATCTCACGTCCTAACTATCCAGATTTCTTTGCCTCAAATCTGCATCCTGTAGTCTGATTTGTTCTCTGTTCACAGCTGAGGACAATAGATCAAGCCCAGAAGTTAATCTCCATCCTATATGACGTCTGAGGTCAAATGTTAAGGGGCCAAGGCATACCACTGGTCCTTGGAGACGCTTCCAGAGCTGAGTGGATCTTGCCGGATGCTGTTATTGCAGTGTGGGGTGTTTTATGGAGGATCAAGGCGGCACTGCCCGCATCAGCAGTTTATCTCAGCATGGAGAACATTGGCATGACATTATTAGTCTCATATGGCAATCATGGCACTGTGCAATGGGCAGAGGTTTAGGCCTACCTTACAGTGACATACACTCTGCTCCCCTGACTCTCTGTTACCTCTATAAGGGTTTGGGTCTGCTACACTGGACCACTATGGCTCTGGTAAGGGCATGATGAACTAATGTTTTCTCTTGGCTGACTTTAATCACAGGGATGGCATGCTGTACATGAGGACTTGTTGTTGTCGTCCTTTAGGTAGATCACTGTAGAGTGCATGTGTAGTGATCTAGCTAAATGAAGTGTCGCGTATTGACCAAGTGGTTCGATTATAAACTGCAGATCAAAGAACTGAAAGAAAATCCACTGTATTGCGTCCCTGGAAGAGAATTCCACCCCTAACGAGTCGGGCGGCTTCCATCCTTACGTAAACAGAAAGGTTTCCGTTGCACGAAACAGTGAAGTTTACGCCTGGCTTCATCTTACTGTATGACTCACCACTGACTTTGTCCAACAAGTGTCCCACATTTAGCAAGGCAGGAAAGAAGGGGGGCGGGTAAAAGCTCGAGCAAAGAATATGTTATAAGAGTCTTATGTAATTGGATAGCATAGACGTCATCTCTGAGACGAGAAAGTGACAATGCATAGAACAGTGAATTCTCAAGTACTTTACAGCTGGCGTCCTTGGAGTCGATGGTACCTGTAGTCCCTTTCTTTTCTCTTGCTTTGTTTGGTCTAATGCCAATGCATCCTGATTTAAGTACTCTTATCTCAGTCTAATGATCAAAGTGCATGGAAGTAGAACAGATACACTACTCACAAAAAGTTAGGGGTATTTTTCAGGATGAACCTAAAATGCACTCTAACCTTTACAGGTGAACTTAATGTGACCTTCTCTAAACTTTTGAATCCACGTGTCCAACTGTTCAACGTTTCAGTACTTTTTGCACAACTTGCTGTTCTCGAACAAAGAGCTTAACTGCAAAATTCATCCATGAATCAACCAATGAATTGAGTGGTTCAATTTGAAGTGATATTTAACAGTCCTCCTCACATTGTGACATCATGAGACCAAGGTGACGCCTAACAACTGATCAACAGTACCTCGCCATTCTGAGCCTTCAAACAGGATGTTCTCAGTCGGAAGTGGCCACTGAGCTTATAGTGTTACAGAGTGTCATCAGCAGGTTGCAGCAGAGACACAGAGAGACTGCAGAGAAGTGGACGACGACGACCTTTAGCCCCATCCCACACTGATGACCGCTGCATTGTGAAAAGTGCCCTGCGGAACTGGATGATGATGCCACACAACTCTAGGCACATTTAAGGGAGGTGAGAGGCACCCAAGTATGATGTCAGACCAATCGAAACCATTTCCATCACACGAGTGGTCTGCGTGCAAGACGACGTGCAAGCGTACCTGTCCACACCAGCAGGCACAGGTGTCATCATCTTGCATGGGCCAGGGAGCATTTTACGCTGGATGAGGGACCTGTGGGTGATGAAAGTCGATTCACACTGAAATGATGGCCACCAACGATGTTGGAGACATCAAGGAGAGCGCAGTGCATCAGCAGACGAACCTGTGGAGGTGGTGGTGTTACAGTGGGGGCAGGTGTGTCTAGTCAATACAGAACTGCCCTACACTTTGTGAATGGTACATTGACAAGCCCATACTACTTGAGTAACATCATTAATCCAGTCATTGTGCCTCTGCATGAACAACACGGGCATCATCTTCATGGACGCTGATGCTCCAGCTCATTAAGGTGGCATCATTGGGGAACAGCTGCTGGAGACTGGGGTGCCTCACATGGTGTGGCCTGCACTTTCTCCACACCTGAGTAGAAACCTATGTACGATGTAGAGGCTTGTAACTGAACCACAGAATCTCAATGACCTGAGGGCAGCGCTTCACGAAGAGTGGGACGCCATGCGCCTCAGCAGACAATAAGTCGACTTGTGAAAAACACGAGATGTCGTTGTCAAGCGTTGATGCTCAAGGGCACATGACAAGTTGTTGAGGCACTGACATAGGCATTAGCTTTTTATGTTTACCTTACATTTCACCCTATTTCACCATAATCCCCAACTTTTTGTGTAGTTTACATACAGCTCTCACATTTTGTGTGGTTAGTATGATGTCACTTGAGTGACAATGCAGTCAAAGCCTTCAAGCTCTCTTAACACTCTGCCTCTGAGTTCTACACACACACACACACACACACAGGAATGTGAGTACCTATATATGCTGAATCTAGCCCTATATCTGACCATAACCTTAACATCAGTTATTAGAAAGAATTTCGAAAGCGGCCAACAACCTAAAAATACACGGCCATCTTCTTTCGTCATGCCTTTCAGTCTTTTCAGTCATTTTCAGTCTTTCAGACTACAGCTACAAGCATACACACCCAAGTCAGAATGTTGGTCCACACCTTTTGTCTCACACCATTCACCTTTGCATTAGCCTGACATCAGCTCTTTCTTTACACACGCGCACACACACACACACACACACACACAGCATAAAGTGCCTCTGGTAGGTCTAAACCTGCCATTTATTAGCTCCTCACCCATGTGTCAGTACTTTCTCACACAGCAGCCTGATGCTGCGTTGCCATGGCAACATCTAAGGTGGTGTCCTCTGGTGATGCCATGTGCCCCCTTTAGAGAATTAGCAATGCGGTCACATTTCCAGCCTCTGGACAACTGCCTGCTTTGGACTGGACTGGGGCTAAAAACAAATATTAAAGCCATTCTATACTTGGGCCTAGTTCTGGAGTCCTGAAATGAACAGCTGCAACTGGGCCACAGACAGAGCCAAATCATGCTGCTATATTTGGACTCGCCCCAAACTGTTTAAACATTGTGGAGTAATGCAGCCTAAGCATCTGATTTCTGTAAGATTATTCTGTGTTGAAAGCAGCAAAGGAAAAAATGTGTTTTTATCTATGGGTTTTAGCTTTTGCAGACAATGCTTATCCGTTTCTGACCTTTGCAAGGTATTGCTGACCTTTCTATAATCATTTTCAGTGAATACACGTTCATGGTGCTATTTGATTCCAGAGGACCAATCACGAAAGAGCCATGAAAGTGATGCAGTACAAGTGAGACTCAAACAGTGAAAAAAAGCAAACAACTAGCCTAGTGACATGATTGGCTGTATTGCTCAATTTTCCTTTTTTGCAGTTTTAGGAAGCTACTATGCAGCCAGTCAATATATATTACACTGGATATGGTAATCTGGCCCTACAGATACTTTATAACTTTGTGTATTTGGCATAACTGTTGACATTGCTCATATCTTACCTAGCAGCTAATGTTAGCTAATGTTCATATACTGTATGTAAATAACAGCTGAAGGCCATGCAGACCATCAGCAAGTGCTAAAGCAAGCACTGTTCGGCCGCGGGTCTTTAATTATTTAGTAAACTATTTACTCTAATGTTGTTTGTGTACTATAAACCAATCTGAGACTGGATTGATTTTATTCCATGAATATTATTTCCATTAAAGAAAGTAATTTAACCGTATCAACATAACCCTTTCTGGAATGCAGCTCAGGACTTGAGAAGTTACTGGGAATAGAGAGATCCAGTTGACATTTCACGCAGGCTATGACTTTTGTACGACTTTTGATTCAGGCTAAGGGCGTGGTTACCATGCCCAGCATGCTGGTAATGAGGCTGACCCGCTCTTGGGCTGGGCTGACGGCAGGCGTGGGGCTCAGGAAACTCCTTGCTGCTGGCAACCAAGACTCTGGAGGAGAAGGAGATATAGTCATTTCTCAGAAGGGCTCCTGCAACCTGCAGCGTTCCTCATTCCACACAGAAGGCCTGAAGGATGCAAGCTGCTCTGGTCCCATTGTGTAGGCTCCACTGGGAGTGATGTGGAATGGGAAATGGGGTGGGCAGTAGAAGATGATAATTACTACTTTGTGGTCAGGCATAGCATGTCTTTAATTTATATCACTGGCTCTGGAAGCCACAGGGCATAAGTGATGAACCTTTCAGTGGTGAGTGAGGTGTTGAGTGTCCGCAAGTGATGAACCTTTTAGTGGTAAGGTCTCGATTACCCATAAGTGATGAACCTTTCAGTGGTGAGTGAGGTGTTGACTATCTGCAAGTGATTAACCTTTCAGTGATGAGGTGTTGACTAACTGCAAGTGATGAACCTTTCAGTGGTGAGTGAGGTGTTGACTGTCCGCAAGTGATGAACCTTTCAGTGGTACGGTCTTGATTACCCATAAGTGATGAACCTTTTAGTGGTAAGGTCTTGATTACCCATAAGTGATGAACCCTTCATTGGTAAGGTCTTGATTACCCATAAGTGATGAACCTTTCAGTGGTGTAGGTCTTGATTAGGCCTGCATGATATGAAGAAAATGTGCGATAACAGTGTTCATGACTTCATAATGATATGACTCGTGATGAATGAACAAATTTTCCATTGTGCATATTAGTTATGCTCTTCCTATGTCTTTCTACGTTAACAGGTACAGTGCTAACATGCTCACTGAATAAACTGAATATAAATAAATAAATGATTTCAAATGCACTTTTATTGAGCAAACTCCACATGAATACGAAGCCAATTAATAGAAAATTAATTAAAATAACAATGTTTAGTGTTTTCAAATTTTAATTGCTCTAGTCCCCTTTAAAATATTGTCTTGTAAACTTCGCGCAATGGGAGTGGAACCTGCAGGAAAACAGGGAGGAAGCAAACATGAGTCTCCAACTGAAGTGGTTTAATGAAACAAATGTAATGAAACCGAACATAAAAGTGCATTAACAAGAACAAAAGAACACCAACCTATCATTCAGTGCCAGGTAACGGCCACAAAGACAAAAGGCTCATAACGAGCAGAACATAGTAACCCAGAGAAGTGGCAGCTGGAGAGCAGCTAACAGCTAGTTGGAGCTGAATATGATTGGCCAAATGGTGCGAATGTTTCATCTGATAGGTCAAGTAAGAAAAATTGTTTTATTTACACACACACACACACACACACACACACGAATTGTTCTTATTGCGTCTTTTGCAGTGTGTGTACTGCGCTTGTCGTGATGACGATACAAATGCAATACGAAAAGCAGTCAGGACTATAGATTGTTCAGCAAAATAATATTATACAGGGTTACTGGTTACTTGGATTCTTCTGTTTGAATCTTATAATGAAAAGTGTCAAAGGGCAAAATAAGTAGCAACTAAGCTAAATACATAACTAACTAAATACAGTGTGGTATATTATAGGTGTGGGTGTGGATGTTTGTGTGTGAGAGATAGAAAGAAGCTAAAGCTATCAAGGAAAAAACGATCAAAAGTGACTCCTCTCTACCCACATGATGAAGTATATTGTTTTTGATATACTGTCAAGTGTGTCAAGTCCAATGGGAAAAGTTCATATTGATCAAGCGTACAACGCACACATACACACTTTCGCCATCCTTCTCCTTCCTTTTCTTACAATAACACACACAATTGTATAGTGTAGAAAACAACAAAATTACCCTCGTGACTTGGTCCAGTCTATAAATTGCTTGACTAGAGTGACTTGTTAAAAGCATTAGATGTTCGATACGGTGCTGGCATCAATTGTGCTGGAACTCTAGAAGGGTACAGAGTCTAACTTTGTTTTCCACTTTGAGCGCTGTCATTTAATGATTCTTGATTTAAGATGTATGTAAATATATACTGTGTGTTGCTTTCAGACATCTTTATTTTGTTATATATATCAATGCTGTCTTGCCCAGTCAGAAAAGTGAAGTCCCAAGATTAATATATATCAGTAATTCCTTCAGTTCTGTTAAAACAAGCTACTTAGATTTGTATTGTATTTGGATGCTTTTGTTGTGTTTTTTGTTAGCACTTACGATCCAGTATGTGATCACGAAATGTAGAAGTTTGCCCTAGTGTGTGGGTTATCGCAAAGTTACTACTTGGTATGAAAGAGTGCATGTGTGCCTATGGAAGGGTACTCCTCCCTCCTTCCCTCCCTCTCTCTCCCTTCCTCCCTCCCTCCCTCTACTCCTGTGTGCCTCGACACTCTTTTCCCTGTTCGTGTCCTGCCTCTGCCGCGGTGAGTCGGCTGCTGGCCGGGACACGGCAGAGCGTCTCCTGCTGATGCCTGCTGCCCCGGGGCTCGTAGCACATCCCTCCTCAGCCCAACTTCATCAGGTGATATGGCGCTTTAAAGACTGTGGGGACAGTGGGAGGGCCACGGCTCACAGCTCCCATTTGGAAGACAGACGAACAAAGTCATTTCTGTGTCTACCAGCATCCCAGGGAAAAAAAAGATCAATTTGCTCAGTGCCGTCTGGTGATCTAGCCAGAGCAGTCTCTCCTGCACACACACACATGCACACACACACACAGAGACAAGGAATGTGCACAAGGATGTACGTTTTCATCCATCATGCCCAACGTTCTGTGAGAATGTTTGTTTGATCGCGTTCTGCACATGCGCTCACATCCCCATGACTTCCCCACTGTTCATATTGCATAATTAGCATGTTAACTAAAAGTACACAGGCACACACAAACACACACCAGAGATATCAGAGCCAGCGCGACACAGCACAGACAAATGCACACACGGTTTGCCTTCCTATGTCCCTGCTTATGAATATGAAATCCTCATCTTTCTTTACTCTGCTCTGATAAAATCCATGCGCTTGTTGTTTCTCTTAGCCCACTCAGTTTGTTCACTCTCACTCGTCCTTTCGTTCTCTCTTCTGCTCCCTCTTGTCCTCTCACGCTCTCTTTCCCTCTGTATCACTCACTCGCTTTCTAAATCCTGGCCCTGTACAACAAAGAATGACTTTGGCTCAATCTGGCAAGCCACTAAATCCTCTTTCTTAGCGCCAATCTTTGTCCAGCTGAAAGCAGGTTTTATGTTTTATGCCAGTCTTATTTCAGCGTCCCCCCCAACCCCTCTCTCTCTCTCTCTCTGTCTCTCTCTCCACCACTCTCTCTTTTCTCTCACTTTAATGTAATGTCCAGACTCTTGGCTGCATGAAAAGGCTGTTAGAGGAATAAATGAATATCTGTGTGTTCTGTAAAATGCAGTGAAATGCTGAATGTGCCCCTGCACGGGTGGAGAGGGTCAGAGACGGGTGGAGAGGGTCAGAGACGGGTGGAGAAGAGTGGCCTGGAGGATTGGAGAGAGAGAAGGAAAGATGGAGGGAGAGGGGTTGGGGAAACAGATAGGCGGAGCGGATGGGTTGGGCAGATGAACGGATTTCTTTAGCCGCTATGTTGAGGTGAGCAGTAAATGAGTAAAATGACCCCTGCACAACTAAAGTGAGTCAGTCACGTAACCGCATGACTACAAGGTGGAGCGCAGAGGAGAGAGATGTGTGCAGTCAGAGAAAATCACCTTCTTAGTCTGCCTCATGGCATGGAGTCAGACATAATCTTCTCAGCTAGGACACACACCACCCCACCCACACACACACCCACACACATGCATCCACAGCATAAGTTTTCATCATAACCTGATGCTCATGCCTTGATCCTTTCAAGTCGAAGCACAATCATCACGGCGAGAATCCTCTGTGTAGTCTAAGAAAGAAAGTTTAGAAGGGATAAGGATAGAACGCAGAGGATGGACAAAAGACCGAAAGCATCGCAGGGTCCCGAGCGCAGTGCAGTCCGTAAGCTGCAAGACATTCTAACAAGCGGTAAAGCTTGGGAAAGGTCAGTTATCACCTGTTTTATCCTTATTGATCCTTTAGCTTTGCTCTCAGTGTTGTTTGTCTTGTCTACATCTAAATCCCATGTCTTGGGTGCTGTGTGATCAGATTATGGCTGTTTTATGGAGACAGGCATAGTGCAGCATGATAAAGTGCAACCTTTGTGTTATTTACACATCCACAGCCCTTGGGAACATAGTAAAGAGCGGGAAGTGGCAGGTCTGCGCAGAAAGGGACTGATGAGTTGAGGAGAGGAGGCTTGTTTACGTAGGGCTTCCGATCAGGCATGTCACACACGCACACAAAAGCATGCGGCTGTTGATTCCGCAGCACAGTGAATGTTTTTAAGCTTTTGTTTGTGTTGCTAAGATACAGAGTGCTGACAGATTACCTTCTTACCTTGCTGGCTTTTCCATTAAATAAAGCAGACTTGTATGCTAGTTTGTTTGAAGGCTGTCTAGAAATGTGGGGTTTTTTTTTTTTATGCCTGACCGTGATTGTTTTATATCACATGTTCTTGCATTTTCAAAACTCTCACCCGTTGGCCCTCTTGAATCCAGAATGTTATGCACACACAATGTGAGATTATTTTGATCGGAACAGAGGCCAAGTCTGGGCCATCCATTAAACAACAGGCAATTACTCCCACGTGTGACATGACAATTACTGCCAACAGACAGCACGTAAAAAAAAAAAAAAAAACATTCGACAATAAAAATAGACAATGCACTTTTATAATTAAACAACTTTATAGATAAGCACAATATCATCTCTTATTATCTGCTCCCTGATCCAGCGGACTAAGCACCAGAGCCAGAATCAATGCCCTTTTCTTTAAATGCCATTTGCTGCTTCCACATCACAAACCCATGCGTGTGTCCCAGCCTGCCACAAATGAGCCCCCCCGAATGTGCCTGTCTCCTTCTGATGTCTTCAATTAAAGGCCGGACACTTAAGCACTTCGCAAGCCCGATCCACGTACAGACCATGCAAATGGCCATTTCTTTTACATCAAAAATCTTTTTAGCCAAATTATCTAATCTGGAACTTTAGGTACCTGACCATAAATGTTTTGTCAATGTTACTATTCTCAAACCAGCCAATTTCACTGATATACAAGTCTGCATTTTTCAGAAGCAGCGTATTTCAAGTGTATTGATTATTTAGGAGGAAGGGACTCACTTGAGCCCCAGCAAATAATACGAACCCTCAAAGGCTAGAGCAATTAAAAAGCTTCAATTGGAGCTAAAAGCTTTAATTCATTTCCAACACGAGGGAACAAACTCGAGGCGTGAGGGCAGTTCAGCCTTTCAATTACTGCGTCAAACACTCGCCTCAGAAATAAAGAGACACATGTGCACACACACACACACACACACACACACACACACAGCGGAAGCCTGAGAATACACGAAATCCAGCAGTCCGTCCCTCAACCTGCACTGAAGGAGTCGGGATATGGTTTGTGCTGGTGGTGAACTCTCAAGCAGACGTTCGCGCTAATGATGATTCAGCTGTGCAGTGCATCTGCTTCGGTGAATTCAGAAAACTTTTGGATACTAGAGGCAAATGTCTACAAGTCTTATCGGAAGGGCTTTTGATGTAGCTAAATTCTGAAAAGCAGACACATTAATATAGTCTTTTTCATTTATTGCAGTGATGAGCTGAAGACACCCTAAGAAAATAAATATGTTGGGCATTGCAGCAAAGAAAATTTCAGTTCCTATTTTTCAGTTGCAGTTTAAGATGATGCAGCAGTGCTTTGTGCTTTAAGCTAATGGCACGAAGGTACTTTAGTTGCTTTAGTTGGAATTTCTGTTAATTGTATCAAGGGTTGGGGTGAGTGAACTTTAGATACACTTTAGAGGAGTGTACAGCACATCTGTGGCTGTATTTATTCTACAGTTCACCGTTTTGTATGAAGAATCAAGCATTTACTTTGCGCTTTGTGTCTGCACCTGGATCAGCTTGTTTTGCTCACTGGTAATTACAGCATTTTAAATGATGGTGTGTTTGTAATTAACTGTGGAATCAAGTGTAAGTTTTGTGTTTTAGGGGGATAAAACAAAATCATGATTTTGGTGCTTCAAATTTGAGACCTAATGCGGATCATGCATGAGCTGTTCCATGGTGTGGAAGACCTAGGGAAATGAGCAGGCTGTTTAAAATGGTCAGTGTTGAAGTTGTAACCCTAGAGTGAAGTTATAATTAAAAGGCATAAAGATGAAGTTTTTCCTTCTTATGAGTTGACCTTCTTATGGTAGCTAGTAATTGGACCTAACCTAGGAGCACACAGTAGGATAAGCAGGACAGTCAGGCTGGTACTGATTGGTTTTTTGGTTGGAACAAACATGAGAATTTGGAAAATGGAGACAGTGTTGAGGGCATTGTGCTTTAGATCAAGTGAGAGCAAGTGTTCTGGCCCTCACGCTGATAAAGAGCCTTCATGTTTGTTTCCCTGCTCTCCACCGCTGACCCTGTATCCTGTGTGAAGTGTCCTGTGTGCTTCTATCCTTTGTTTGCTGCTCTCTGTCTTGTTGTTGTTGAGGTAGTTTTTTTTTAGTTGTTTTTTTTATCTTTGGACTGTTCGAAAGGTCAGACGACAAAAGAACCACGGAAAAGACGGAGCTGGGGGGGGGGGGGGGAGGGCATTTCCACAGGATGCAGAGGCAGCAAGAGAGATGCAACAAACCTTGACTTTCCTGACACTGTTTGTCACTCCCGTGACTGTGTAAATTAGCGTGATCGTCTGGGCGCGTGTCTGAGTTATCGTAAGCGTATTAGCGTTGGCCTCAGTGGAGAGTGCGCGGGTAATCAAGCCCATTTGACAGAGTCATCATAGGCAGGTCTCTCTGGAGTTAGCAGCCTGTGCTGGGCAGCCCTGGCAGCTAGCACCTCCCTCAGTCCCACCTCTCTCTGAGAGAGGCGGCTTACTCAAGGTCACATGAACCTTTATAAAGTTAGTTTTAAAATTTGTTTATAAAGGGAACAACCTAGTAGCTGTTTCACATCCACGGACACATATCTTCGAGACTTTTTGTAGCTTTTACCTGTTATTAAATTTACTGGTTTTTAAATTCAAATAAAAAAAGCTGTTGTGCCAATCAATGAGCTTGAAGACAATTTAAGCATTGCTAGAATTTTATTTCATGATTTAATTTTATTTCTATGCTATTATATCTCTTTACATATTTTTATTACATTTTAATTGTTTTTTTTTTCCATTTTATCTTCCTACTATGTAAAGCTATTTGACTTGTAACTATGACAATTTGCTATACAAGTACAATTGCCTTTTTTTGCTTTAGATGTCTGTGTTTTCAACCATAATTAATCTAAAGTATCTCTGTTCATCATTTGAACGTTTGGCCAGCTGTGTTCAGCTTGGGCAGTGTTGTGAAAGAGAACCCTAAGTATGGCGTAATATTTCAACAGTACAGTGTTAGAATTGGTTCCTTGTGGATTTGTTTGGTGACTTGATTTGGCTTTAGGGTAAGCACGCAGTAAAATATAAATCATGTTGAACAAAAGATTTTATGTTCCTATTGGGGACATTTCATGATTCTGAATTATTCTAAACATCCATTAACTTTGGAGTACTTGTCTTGAGTGGTAATTTAGAAAGTGCCTCGCAGGTTCCTTTTTGTCCTTTTTGTCATCTTTTGTTTTTCTCTTCTTTGGCCCCTTTGGCAAGAAATCTGCTGTTCCATCATGTAAGTGGAATTTGTTTGTAGCCTCGCAGGTCTGTGTCAAGTGCTCTTAGAACAACCGTACCTGACTCTGTCACTCACACGGCTGGTCATTGTCTGCACTCAGACTGCAAGATCTATCAATGTAACAGGGATTTTCTTTTGCAGCCAAAGATATACCAATTGTGAGATATGGACACAACTGTTCCTTCTTTAATCAAGAACTCCATTAGAATGAGCTTTTATTTTGGTGGGTGGCTGGGGCCCACCGCCGCTCTGTGCTGAATTCATTAGAATGAGCTTTTATTTTGGTGGGTGGCTGGGGCCCACCGCCGCTCTGTGCTGAATTCATTAGAATGAGCTTTTATTTTGGTGGGTGGCTGGGGCCCACCGCCGCTCTGTGCTGAATTCATTAGAATGAGCTTTTATTTTGGTGGGTGGCTGGGCCCCGCCGCCGCTCTGTGCTGAATTCATTGTTCCACTGGCATTTCAAATGCACCACTGATCCTGCTAAAGATCCCAAAACGCTATTATGATTTATCAGGGAATTAATTTCAGATCCATTAAAGCTACTCAAGGCAGCTACAGTTGAAAGACAAAACAAAAAGAAACACTTGCGGTACCTGTTAACTGAGTGACTCATACAAGTGTAGTCTAATATTATTAGCATTTGTAATGCTAATTTTTAAACTACATTTTCTATTGTCGATTTCTAATTGAATGTGTGGTTTAAAACAAAAAACAAAGACAGTATATATGCTCGTAGACATTGACATTTGCTGTATGCAAATAGATGGTAATCGTTAAGAGAGTGACCAATCCCAAACCGGATATTGAAATGAGATATGGTGGGTTGGACTTCTGACCTCAATCCTGCTGGGTTGGAATCGTGTGATGTGCAGAACGTTCATGCAGGATATCCTAAAACTATACATAACCTGAAATGGTTTTGTATGAAGGAATAATCCAGATTACCTTCCAAGAGTTGTGTAGCTACTGAATGCATTTGGTTGAAGATATTGCCAAGTAAAGAGTTAGCACTGGTTGCTAAGTATAAGGATTCACATGTTTTATCCATCATTTCCATTGAACAGCTTGAACCGTTGGATCAATAAAGATATGGCCATGCCATTTCTCTTGTTAGGTAAATAAGATGAATGTTAGATTTTCTATCTATCATTATGAGTTATTATCATTATGACAGATGTGCTCTGTGGCCTCTGCAGGGAGGGGTGTAGACAGTACCTACGCAATTAGATTACCTACACAAAGCCCTGCAGGGCTGAAGGAGCTGTAATCAGATTTCAGTTCATCAAAGATTAAGGACATTGTTAAAATGTCACTAATCTGATGTTTCATGCACCGTATGCACCATGCATACATGCATTCAATGAGTAAAAATGATTATTTATGGATGCCGTTGTGTGCACAATATTAATATGAATTAACACACTATCCAAAAAGTTGATTAAGTGTATATACATGTTGTACAGGGTATATCCTTAAGCTGTATGACTGTGTTTCTCAGAGTAGCCATAATGTTTTTTCCAGACCCTGATGACGATGAGCAGAAGGTGAAGACTCAGAGGCCGAGGTCAGCTGACCAGCCGGGAGTGTTCCAGGCCCAGACAGGTGATTGGCTCCTTACTTCACTCCTCTCTCTCCTTCACCCCTGACCCCTGTTCTGAAACGGAGCTCTGCCAGGAGATCTTGTCGCAGGAGTGCCAGCAACCTCGTGGCCTTCTCTCCCCTGGGCTCTGTGGTGAGGAGTACTGCTTGACTCACCCACCAAATGCTAATGAAGATGTAATGCGATTATGAGACATGCAATTAATTTGATTCACCCCTTCCCTTCATGATGTTGCCTCTGTCCAAGGACGAGGCTTTCACAGACAGCGTAGTAGAGATGTGGCCGTTGGCTCCGTCTCGCCCACTCGGGGCTGGAGGCGGCTGACTGGTGGGGGTGCCGTCCCTCTGCCACCTCCCAGAATGCCTTACTCAGCTGCTGCAGGGGGGTGGGGGGGCGGAGGGGAGGGCCCTGCTCACGTCTGCTCACTCTCATCGACACACTGAGGAACGCTGACAATGACACTTATATACTGTATATATACTGTATATATTTTTCCTGGTTTTGATGCGCGTGCAGTTTTTGAATCGTTGAAACTGCACATGTAAGAGACTTTTGATTCATGCCGAGGTCAATTAGACATTGTTGTTGTTAACCTTCGGAGCACACTCCGGTCACGCTTCTCCATCCTTACTTGAAGCTCTTTGCTCTGCGCTCTCTGTCCGACGCTCCCCCCCCTGTCTGTCTCCTCCTCCTCTGCTGTGCTAGGAGATCCGGCGGCTGAGGAGTGGTCCCAGTGGAGTGTGTGCTCCCTAACGTGTGGGCAGGGCTGGCAGGTGCGAACACGCTCCTGTGTGTCCTCACCGTACGGGACGCTGTGCAGCGGCCCGCTGAGAGAGACGCGGCTCTGCAACAACACCGCCACCTGCCCAGGTGAGCCAGGGCATCCACCAGGTACAGTACCCCCCCCCACACACACACACACACACACACACTGCGCATGTATATGCACACACACATGCAAACACACACACATGCACACACACACACACATACGCTGCAGCAGTACTGCATGCTATTAGCAGAACTCAAGGAATAAATAATAATGCATGAGAATATCTTGTGCGAAAAGGTCTGCTCAAAATATTCATGGGAAATATTATTTTATAAATAATGTATTTTGCAAAGGTGATTCCGCTGATTGGTCATCATTAAGACGCACTCATACACACACACATTCACACCCAGAATGGTCCTTCAGTCCCTTAAATTGATGCTGCAGAAATGTTGCCCATTGTATTTTGTTGCTACATATTATATTAAGAATCTGAGAATAATGTCGGTTAGATGTGGTCAGCATCTGTATTCATATAATCGTATTTTGAGGGATACGAAGCAAAAATCTTGTGGAAACTTGGTAAACTGAGTCTTTCGTTCCTTTAGGTCCAGTTGGAGTGTTTAGTTCCTTTAGACACCTGATGTAAATTTCCCCACTTGTGAGGCATTTATGGATTACCGTTTGTTTTAAGATGATTCATGCAAATGTGTTAAAGTTCTATGTCTCATTTGATATCAGGCAGTAGTATTGATATTCTCAGCCTCTGCTTTGATGAGATATCGGTTGCAGAATATAAAAAATGTTTTTATTTTTTATTTCAGTTGGTCAAATGAAAGCTGCTTTGTTTCCGAGGGCAAAGGCAAATGATACTGGTGTCCTGAATACATAGCAGAAATACTAACCTGTTTTTTGAAACCAAAGCATGTACATTTGAAAGGCAAACACTAGGACATTTGAGATAAGTTCATAATACGTTGTCTTTATATTTTATTTAGCATTTGAGAATCAGGTCAAGCTACGCAAGTGTGCCGTGCTAAAATGCAATCCTTTGCTTAGAAAAGAAAGCATTGGCAGAAGAGGTCAATGTGATTCAAATGGACAGTGCAGTTCCCCTGGAGATGTCCCATCACTGACGTCTGTATTAGAGCCCAGCGCTGCATCTGTGACATTCTCTGCTCTCACTCTCCTTTTATTTTCTTTCTTCCAGTGTGGGAGAGAAGCAGGAGATTTACACTGCCATTTTCCGTAGCCTGTTCATAATTCAGGGACGACCGCGGTGTTATTGCATAGAGACAGAGATTACAATCGGACAGAGAAAAAGCTGTTCACTAGCCTTGAACTGACGTGTGACTAGGGCAGAGTTAGCTTAGCTCCACACATCAGATCTTCACATACAAACTGTGTCAAATTAAATGGCAAAGCCAGTGAGTGATGGCTAGGCGCATCTAGTCTGGGAACTGGGCTAATTACTCAGGGCTGTGGTGGTCAGATTGGGTGCTCGTGAAGCAGGACGGAGCTCATCGCTCTGCAGGTTCCCTGCTGAAGGTTCTGGTTCTTCTTTGTTTGCTTTTCTCCAGTTCTGACTTAATCATGGCCGTCGCGAACATTCTCCAAATAAACTTTACTGATGGATGCACTTTAATGGTAGCCCAGCTAACCGGGCCGAACGGGCTGATCTGCGCTTTCATCTGCCGTTTGGTTCCATGTACCATGAAGAACACGAAATAGATTTTTTTTTTTCCCCATTTTGAATTGAATAAATGGTTTTGAAATTGTCTTCCATTCTTGTGACATGACCAGCCACACAGTCAGACATTCTGGCTACGGGATGGGAAAGAATCCAATAAATACAACGCATCTGATATTTTCTTTCACAGACGTGTGTTATATGGTTAGTTTTCTTGGAGGGGTGTTGGGTAATGTGAGAAGTTAAAGGAGAGCGTCATCCTGCACCAAGCCAACTACTGGATGAATCTTTTTATGAGCATCTAAAGAAAACCTGCCATTTCTTCACAATATGTATGAGGACATTTCGTGTATCCCTGTTTCTCATAATGGTGTGGATCGCATTCAGGTGGCAGTCAGTAACTAAATGGAACCCAGTCTGCTCTTTTTAATGGAGAAATTGAATTCAAAGCTAAAGGGCTCTTGATAAATGGAATCTCATGCAATCCTTTAAGAGAGATAAAGTCATTCTTACCTGTCCTGAATGGTGTGTGTGGGGGTGGGGGGGGGGGGTCGGGCTGGGGTACTATATCATTCCATGTCTTCTCTGCCAATAATTCCAGGTTATGGCTCTGTAACATCTAGAGTAAGTCTGAGGGCAAATGGGGCAATTGCAGTGCTAAGCCAAAAGGTGGAGCTCTCTGTTTGCTTTTGCCCTTTAAAACCTATGACTCATCAGAGGCAAAGACCCTCCTCTCATAATGGTGCAGTTCAGCAGGGATGAATCTGTCTGTCACTGCTCTCTCCAGCCTGATCTGAGTCGCGAGAATATTTAACAAGGCGAGGTGTGAGGCTGAAATGCCGCAGCAAATGCACTGCTAATGGGCCGAATGAAGACCCTCTGGGGATTTGTGCCATTGTGGATTGGTTAACTATGGAAGAGCTCTCAATTCCATTCTGCTCCATCCACTTGCTAGACTAGCTCTCCTCCGTCCACTTGCTAGACTAGCTCTCCTCCGTCCACTTGCTAGACTAGCTCTCCTCCGTCCACTTGCTAGACTAGCTCTCCTCCGTCCACTTGCTAGACTAGACTAGCTCTCCTCCGTCCACTTGCTAGACTAGCTCCCTTCTTTCTGCTTTTTTCTTTCCATCCTTTCTTATTTTCTCTTTCAGTATCTTTTTGCTACTCCGTCTCCTCCCTTTCTCTGCCATCCTTCCTCTCTCTCTGTCATACTCATACAGCTCCCTACACTCCCGCCTCCTTCAGGAGGAAGTCTTACCACCCGTCAGGCCAGGATAGGCAGACTCGGGCTCTCAGCAGGAGGGGTAGATAGGCAGTGATTTGGTAGGTAATGCAGTCTATAATGCAAACTGTACAAAGGCTGCAAGTTCCCTGTCCACACCATCCGAGGGGACAACCCCCTGCCAGGGACATACGCCACCGGTCCAGCTCTCCCAAGCATCCTACCTTCAGTGTTACCAAACATTTCTGCTGGGCTAAAAGTGAACAAATATCTTGTGACCTTTAATTTTTACAGGGTTAATTGTATAAACAGAACCATCTGCAGAAAGGTTCACAATTAAGGGAGCTTGTCCAGCACAGCCGTTAATTACTACGAGAGCAAATACCAAATAAATGAAAATGTTTGTTTTTCTTTTTTTTTGTTCGATATTTTTTTTTTAAGGTTAGCATCTTTCAGCTGACAAGGTTTTTGGCCGCCTAGGGAACAAGTATCCATCCATCCATCCATCCATCCATCCATCCATCTAGCCATCCATCGCCCTCTTTCTCTCTCCATCTCTCCCTCTGCATTTCTCCCTTGCTCATCCACTTCGTGTGAGCTTTTCTGTGCTCTGTGTGTCGTTGATGGCTCCTTTGAGCTTTGCACTACAGAGTGAGATCAATTATTCATCAGCATACATAATTCACACTACATCCCTGCTCAACACAGTAGAGGGCAGCTATCTCTCCCTCTCTCTTTCTAAACCCTCTCCAAGTCTCCCTCAAAACACTGTGCCTCTCCTTTTACCCACCCCCCCTCGCCCATGATCCTTATCCCTTGTCTAAAACTCATCCATCCCCCAGAATCCTCTGCCTCTCATCAAATCTCATTCCATCTTCATGATTTTCCTTCTTTTGCCTGCATCTCTCTGTCAGTGTGTCCTTACCATCTCTCTCCCTCTCTCTCTCTCACTGTCCCTCCCTCTATTCCCTCCCCTCTCCATGTCTCCCCTTTTCTACATCCCTTTCTACATCATTCTTTATCTACCCAGATCCATCTCTGACTCCCTTCACTGGCACAGCAGCACAGAGAAAAGCGCGGTTTGAACTGTGGTGGGGTTGCATTGGTAATGTAGCGATCACTGTGCCCCTCGTCCCCAAAGCCAGTCCCGGCCCTAGCCAAGCGGCAGAGGTGAGCCGGCCGCCGCGCACCCTCTCGACCACCCGGCTCCTCCGTCTGGCTGCCCACCTGGCTGAGGCCTTTACTGTCGTTGCACTGCAGCGGTCTGGCGAGAGCTTCCACACTCCCACGTCCAGCAGCTCTCCTGTCATCACAGCGCGTTTCACATCCATCTGTGTCTCTGCGTGTCTGCTCGGGTAGCCTTGAAGTCTCATTAAGGCACGTTTATCCCACACCTTCAGCACAAGGATGAAACGCACACGCAGTGCGGTTCACATGTCATACTATCATTTAAACCAGTTGCAATACGAACGTGCAAATGAGGTCAGTGTGATATGACAAGTAGAATTTCCATTGATGGCATCATTGGTCCATGCCATCACGGTTCCCATGGTGAATTCCAACAGGGTAAAGAGTCTCATCCCAGTTGTGCATGATGCTTCATAATCCGTCCCACTCCGTTCAGCCTCCCTTCAACATGCTCAACGAGGAGGTGGGACTTCTGAAGAGGGAGCAGGCGGGTGGTGGGTGGTGGATGGTGGTGGGTGGCGCTGGCACTGTTGCCCTCTGGCTGGGTGGAGTTTCTCTGCTGGCTGATGCCCCTGTGGCTTCCTGCACCCTTCGCCCCACCTCTTGCCATCTCATCAACCTGCTGGTGAATGTGTCGGTGTTTCAGCACATGGGCTATGGGAGGAGTGGTCTCCATGGAGACTGTGTTCAGTCACGTGAGGCCGTGGCTCTCGGACGCGGGGCAGGAGCTGCGTGGCCCCCCCCCGGCATGGAGGCGAGGCCTGCGTTGGGTCAGAGGTGCAGACCAAACTCTGCAATCTGGCTGTATGCCCTGGTTAGTGCCGATCTCGCCATCACTCTAATCTCTCTCCCCCCTCTGCGTATGCTTCCCTGCTTGTGTTCTGTGTTCGTTAGCCCTCTGTGTCATTTAAGGGCAGCTGTTCTTTACTCTGGCACGTTGCTTCACTTCTCGTACAGAAGTGTTTGCAGCTCGGGGCTCTATATGCTGTATATATGTCCTCGGACATATCGGTGATCTTTCTGCCGCTTTCTGTCCTATGACTTTCCTGTTTTATGAATGAATCCTTTTTTTTTAAAATTTCGTTTCGATGACACCGCCACCCATCGAAGAGAATCCCAGTATGAGGTACAGCGAGTGGATTCCTGCCAGAAAGGTTGTAAAAATGAGAAGTGATTTAAACATGTGCTGGAGTTTTGGCATCATTAACATCCGGAAAAGAGTCAGACAAAGAGGAGCAGACACAGGGTGCCAAAGGTTCAGACATAGGTGCCAAAGTTTCTAACAACCATGGTGAGTTAAACAGTCACACCTTCAGCTGTAATGGCAATATCTGTAGTCTTGGGACTTGGGGTGTAATCTCAGTATTGTAAGTGTTTAACTGTTCACATTCATCCAGAGTTTCAAATCTGATATAGATGCTGTAAACATGTGTACCATGAAAGTGGTCATAGACATGTTATTAGGAATGGCAGTGGAAATGGCCATTAGAATGTCATCAGCCTAACAAACCTAAGGTGATGGTTATGGATCATTTGTCCAATGGGCAACAAGTAAATAATGAAAACGAGGCGGCCATTTTGATTAATGGTAACCGAAAACCACACTTGAGTGAAGCAGGAGCAGAATGTTTAGGTGTCTAGCGCCAGCAAATGGCTTAAAGTCATTTATAACCCAGGAGTTACAACTCTCAACTTGTATATCCATATTCTATCTAATCTAAATGTTTCTTTTTTCCTCAGCCTCTCTCTCTCTCTCTCTCTCTCTCTCTCTCTCTCTCTCTCTCTCTCTCTCTCTCTCTCCTCTCTCTCTCTCTCTCTCTCTCTCTCTCTGCTCTCTCTCTCTCTCTCTCTCTCTCTCTCTCTCTCTCTCTCTCTCTCTCTCTCTCTCTCTCTCTCTCTCTCTCTCTCTCTCTCTCTCTCTCTCTCTCTCTTTACAGTAATGTATTTAGGTTTTTTGTCTTTTTTTCTGTTCATTTGACTCATTCTGCCAGTCCCAGATTGGAAATGTCCTTCCCAGCGTCCAGCTCAGACAGAGAGGTAGTGGGTGTGTCTGTCCGTGTTTAAGCAGATACACAGGTGTATGCCTCACACCTGCCTCTGTTGACTCCCTGCTCCAGGCAGCACTACTGTCACCTTACAGAGCAGCATGCGAATCTCCAGATTAGTTATTACCTCACCGAGATGAGCAATAAATCATTTCCCTGTTACATTTCAATTTGGTTTCAATTTAAACAGTCCCCCTCATCGAGTGCCTCCATTACGGTGCCAACTGAAGGGTTAGGGGTGATGGCCAATCACTATGATTATCTTTGATTTGAGGAGGCACAAATAAACAGGCCAGCCAATCTGCCCGAGTGCCATTTGATTGACAGTGATTACAGCCTGTCAGGGAGCAGATCCCTTACCTCACCCTCCAGAGTTTCCCCCAGATCAACACCATCTCACCTTTCTCATATTCAAATCTCATCCACTGTCATGCTGCAAGGCCAATGGTGACATGCAATTCGCTCGTGGCAATTAACTCAAGGCAGGGTCAGGTCACACTAATAGACACTCAGTGATGCATGTGGGGACCATGAGAATGTCTTTTTGGACACCAGCGTCATTGTTATATCAGCCACTCAGCGCTGGGTCCACTGCAGCTAGTCATGCTTCAGTGCTGCCTTTATTGCCCCATAGGGGGCATTTCTGATATATGTTGGACCTCAGTGTCTGTGGCTTCACGCAAATGGAGATTTGAGTCTGTATGATTTTGTGGGGATGTTTGTATGCCCACCTTGTATGCCTAGTATGTACTATGCTTTGCTGTATGTTTCTTGCTGAATTGCTTTACAAATAGTTTAAAACAGCCGTAGACGTAAAAAGGGTCAGTTAAGGTCATGAAGTAAAGTCTTGGTCTTTGTTCTCAGCAGCAACATCTCATGGAAGAAAGTGGAAATTCTCTGAACAGGGGAAATTTTCTGATCCTTGTCATGCTGTGAAGTTTTGTAGTGCCATTTCAGACTTGAGTAAAAGAAAAAAGCAGCTAAAGGATTTTTAGGTAACTGACGTCTCTTCAGTTTCCTTTGTCTGCCCTGCTGGCGGCTAGACGAGCATTAGGTGCAGGTTTTATAGGAGACAGCAGACAGGGAGTGATTGCAAACTGCAGGAGTGCAGGGCGTCTGGAATGGCATGACTTCAAATGACTTTAATGGAAATTGTTGAAGGGAGCTAGTCAGGCTAATTCACCGAAGGGCAAAGGAAGTAATAGTTAACTGTGTGTGTGTGTGTGTATGTGTGTGTGTGTGTGTATAAATGACATTTTTCATTTTTATCTTGGATTATCTTAGTGTAATTATTCTTAGTTGTGTGCATGTATATATGGTGCTTTGTGGAAACGTAATGGTATCACCAGTGACCTTTCCTGCCTCTGTCTGATCACAGCACTCATGGTTGTTGAGGTTCAAAGGCAAGGCAGCTTTGAAATGACGAACACCAGCACAGACCTTGTGTCAAAAGGAAATAGATACTGGTCTTTGGTATATAGAAATCTCACTCTGTCTGTCTCTCTCTGTCTGTCTCTCTCTCTGTCTGTGTGGTCTGTATGATAGACTGTGGTTCATCAACATGGGCATGTGAATTCTAACTAATCTGCTGAATACGAATACTCAGAATAAATGCAAATGTTTTTTTGGAGAACATTTCTAGAGCGCAAACTAATGTGGAAGCCCTTCTCCACCCTTCTCCACTTCTCCCTTCTCCACCTCTCCCTTCTCTACCCTTCTCCACCTCTCCCTTCTCCACCTCCACCCTTCTCCACCTCTCCCTTCTCCACCTCCACCCTTCTCCACCTCTCCCTTCTCCACCTCCACCCTTCTTCACCTCTCCCTTCTCCATCTCTTCCTTCTCCACCTCCACCCTTCTCCACCTCTTCCTTCTCCACCTCCACCCTTCTCCACCTCCACCTTTCTCTATCTCTCCCTTCTCCACCCTTCTCCACCTCTCTCTTCTCCACCCTTCTTCACCTCTCCCTTCTCCACCCTTCTCCACCTCTCCCTTCTCCACCTCCACCCTTCTCCACCTCCACCTTTCTCTATCTCTCCCTTCTCCACCCTTCTCCACCTCTCTCTTCTCCACCCTTCTTCACCTCTCCCTTCTCCACCCTTCTCCACCTCTCCCTTCTCCACCTCCACCCTTCTCCACCTCCACCTTTCTCTATCTCTCCCTTCTCCACCCTTCTCCACCTCTCTCTTCTCCACCCTTCTCCACCTCTCCCTTCTCCACCTCCACCTTTCTCTACCTCCACCTCCACTCTTCTCCTGCTCTCACTTGCATCTTTTCTTTTTGGTTTAGTTGATTTCATCTGGAATGAGTTAAAAGAGAAATAGCGCAAGTGTAAATGAAAGAATAAAGTCACTAGGGTTAACAAGGTCCTTAATCAAAAACCAAGATGAAGGTGAAATGGAGTTATTATTTTAAAACCTTACCAGTTGTACCTCAAGCTATGACACAATGCCAAAGTCTGACTGATGGCTGTCCCACAAAATGTTTGGTAGCTTATTGCTGTCAGTAGACTCTCATCTTTTTGACTGTCTATCTCTCTCTCTTATTCTTCCTGTCTTTCCAACTGTCTCTCTCTCCCTCTTATTCTTCCTGTCTTTCCAACTGTCTCTCTCTCCCTCTTATTCTTCCTGTCTTTCCAACTCCTGTCTTTCCAACTGTCTCTCTCTCCCTCTTATTCTTCCTGTCTTTCCAACTGTCTCTCTCTCCCTCTTATTCTTCCTGTCTTTCCAATTGTCTCTCTCTCCCTCTTATTCTTCCTGTCTTTCCAACTGTCTCTCTCTCTCTCTTATTCTTCCTGTCTTTCCAACTGTCTCTCTCTCCCTCTTATTCTTCCTGTCTTTCCAACTGTCTCTCTCCCTCTTATTCTTCCTGTCTTTCCAACTGTCTCTCTCTCCCTCTTATTCTTCCTGTCTTTCCAACTGTCTCTCTCTCCCTCTTATTCTTCCTGTCTTTCCAACTGTCTCTCTCTCCCTCTTATTCTTCCTGTCTTTCCAACTGTCTCTCTCTCTCTTATTCTTCCTGTCTTTCCAACTGTCTCTCTCTCTCTCTTATTCTTCCTGTCTTTCCAACTGTCTCTCTCTCCCTCTTATTCTTCCTGTCTTTCCAACTGTCTCTCTCTCTCTCTTATTCTTCCTGTCTTTCCAACTGTCTCTCTCTCCCTCTTATTCTTCCTGTCTTTCCAATTGTCTCTCTCTCCCTCTTATTCTTCCTGTCTTTCCAACTGTCTCTCTCTCTCTCTTATTCTTCCTGTCTTTCCAACTGTCTCTCTCTCTCTCTTATTCTTCCTGTCTTTCCAACTGTCTCTCTCTCCCTCTTATTCTTCCTGTCTTTCCAACTGTCTCTCTCCCTCTTATTCTTCCTGTCTTTCCAACTGTCTCTCTCTCCCTCTTATTCTTCCTGTCTTTCCAACTGTCTCGCTCTCCCTCTTATTCTTCCTGTCTTTCCAATTGTCTCTCTCCTCTTATTCTTCCTGTCTTTCCAACTGTCTCTCTCTCCCTCTTATTCTTCCTGTCTTTCCAACTGTCTCGCTCTCCCTCTTATTCTTCCTGTCTTTCCAACTGTCTCTCTCTCCCTCTTATTCTTCCTGTCTTTCCAACTGTCTCGCTCTCCCTCTTATTCTTCCTGTCTTTCCAATTGTCTCTCTCTCCCTCTTATTCTTCCTGTCTTTCCAACTGTCTCTCTCTCCCTCTTATTCTTCCTGTCTTTCCATCTCTCCCTCCCACCCTTGTGGCGTTAGGTGTTCAGCTGTGTGTACTCAGCTTTGGCTGAAGAGGCGAGGCAGGCCGTGTGACAGCAGCTGTCGTCTCCCATGGCAACCGAGATATGCGCATGTCGTTTCTCATTGGTGGTTGTTTCTGGGAGCGACGATGAGTCGGCCATTCAGAAGCAGCGATGGCGGCACAGACGGACAGGCAGCGTTCCTGTGTACTGATTGAGTTTATGGGACGGGGAAGATTGTTGTTATTTATCACACTTCTGCTCCATGGCAATGCTTCTAAACTCGTAACCTAGGTGACTGCCGCATATCCAGTAAGCCTTCGCCCTGTGCTTACTCTCTGCATAGGTCAGCCTGTCATCATTTGCATGGCCAGTTCACATTAAATCTAATGCCGTATATTGTGGAAGTGCTTGATGTTTTCTAAGGATTAAATAATGTTGAAAAAAAATGGAAAAAAATGTTGTTAGGAGGGGCAGTTTGCCAAATTAGTGGTAGTGTCATTATTTTGTGTCAGTGTGTCTTCTTCCATAAAATGCACTTAAATTAAGAGTGAATTTCATTTTAAATCGTCATCAATCATACCAACATCAGCCTGAATACAACAAGAATGAAGAACTCTCCACATGTGTGTTGTAAGAAACATTATCATGAAGTTGTTTCTTGTGTTCCTGAGCAGGACTTGACTCGGTTTCTGCTGGGAGATTCAATGTAAACTTCATTATATTATAGTGACTTCATTATATTATAGCGTTTTAAGCTTAAGGCTTTAGTTTAATATGAAATGATCGGGCAGATGTAGTTTCAGTGTGAGTTTAGTTGACAGAAGGGATTTGCTTCAGTAAATACAGGTGCCACTTCAGTGAGTCCAGGTGTGATCCAGATTCCATGCAGAAGCTCGGCATTACTTGCTGAATATGCATGAGCACCAGACAAGCACAGCATTTAACTGGAGGCCCTGAGCAGGAGGCCCAGTCAGATGGCTTTATTATAATGAGGAAATGGACCCAAACAAGCAGGTAGCCTCCCATTTGCCAAAAATATACATATATAATAACTATATACATATATAATAACTGATGGACCTGGTGCAATGTGAACTGTAGCATGAGGTACTGGTCATAAATAATGTATAAGGGTTTTGTCCTAATGCAGCATTGGAAAGTTGGATGAAATCGGTTTGGAGATTAACAGGCTGACTGCAAAGATTAACAGACTGACTCCCATTTCATTGCAGGCAGTGTGCAGTTTGCCATGGTTGGTAATATATTGCATAATTAGATTAGAATCAATAAACTTGTGCAGTGGAATTTTTCTCTGAAATCTTTCTCTCATTGTCAACCACAAGGTGGGTATTTTACTAACTAAAGTCATCCTTTGACTGTATTGCCATGGTTTCTTATGCAAATAACATTGTTTAATTTTCTAAAAATGAAAAGAAGAAAAAACTTTTCTTCAACAAATCTCCCATGACCACTCATAATATCTCCCTGACATCACAGTCAAAATACGGATCTAATTAGTTTCTGTACAGGTGTTATCAGACTTTTATTTTGTAGGTAGTTGCCCACAGATATATATCTGTCTCTAAATCATTTTAAACACTTTTTATGCCTTTAAATGCCCGTTGATGCTGTGCTACTCTATTGATTACAGGCAGTAAATGGTGTGATATCAGGCCCGGTGGTGTGTCCTGATGGTTCACTGGTCCCGCGGGCCTGGCCTGCTTCCTGCTCTGAGGCAGCGCTTACGTCAGCTGCTGTGTAACAACATTCGCTGGGTTGTAAGAATCCAGGCAGTGTGCAGTGCTCAGGTCCAGCGTAACTGTACAGTGTGCAGTGCTCAGGTCCAGCGTAACTGTACAGTGTGCAGTGCTCAGGTCCAGCGTAACTGTACAGTGTGCAGTGCTCAGGTCCAGCGTAACTGTACAGTGTGCAGTGCTCAGGTCCAGCGTAACTGTACAGTGTGCAGTGCTCAGGTCCAGCGTAACTGTACAGTGTGCAGCTGGTCCACGTGTCAGAGTTGGTGTGTTAGGGTCGTATGAGGACAGTAGTTTACTGGCAAACGCGGTGCTGTTAGGATGAAGTATACAGTAACTATGATGGTGATGTCTGAGGAGTTGTAGTCACCTGTAAACCTATTCCAGAGGTATGTCGTCAAATCGCCCTTGGTTTCCCTAAACTAAAGAGACTTTAGTGCATTAATGATAATTGTAATTATCCCTCAGAGTAAAGTGGGATTACATAGGAGAGTCTGTGACTGATTGACTGTGTTCCACTGTCCACAGACACAGCCTACCTGCTTGTGTCAACATCGATGTCTGCTGGGTTGTCCTTCTGGCTTTATAACGGTGTCCTTTTCTGTTTCTTTCTCCTCTATCTCTCCTTTTTCCTCTGTCATACATCCCTCTCTCTGTTTCTGACCCATTATGTTCTATTCTTATCGCTTCTCCTACCCTCTCTCTCCCTCTGCCTCCCTCTCTCTTTCTATCTGTCTGTCGATCTGTCTCTCTCTCTCTCTCTCTCTTGCTCGCTATCTCTCGCTCTCTTTCTCTCTGTCTCTCCCTCTCTCTCTCTCTCCCTCTCTCTCTCTCTGCTCTCTCTCTCTCCCTCTCTCCCCCTCTCTCTCTCCCTCCCTCTCTCCCCCTCCCTCTCTCTTTCTATCTGTCTGTCGATCTGTCTCTCTCTCTCTCGCTCAATCTCTCTCCCTCTCTCTCTCTCTTGCTCTCTCTCTCTCTCCCCCTCTCTCCCTCTCTCCCTCTCTCTCTCTCTCTCTCTCTCTCTCTCTCTCTCTCTGTAGTGGAGGGCCAGTGGATGGACTGGGCTGCCTGGACACGCTGCTCTGTATCGTGTGGGACGGGGACGCAGCAGAGGCAGCGACGCTGCAGCGTGTCTGTGCAGGGCTGGTCTGAGTGCAAGGGGACGCACGCGGAGACGCGGGAGTGTACCAACCCGTCCTGCGGGGGTCCGTCCCAAACACGCTCACACACACACACACACGTACAGACATCGCTTATGCTAATGGGAGCTTGGTGGCTAGAATGGGATCGTTCGGTTAGGAGCCTCCACGCTCCTGCTGCACCTCCTCATTTCTCCTGCTGCTCTCCTCGTGACTCACTTGCTCCCCCCGCTCACTGCTGGCAGGAGGAGGGAGCTGGGGGCCGTGGAACTCCTGGAGCCCGTGCTCCAAGACGTGCGACTCCGGCTGGCAGCGCCGCTTCCGCCTGTGTGAGGGGACGGGAGTGCAGGGCTACCCCTGCGACGGCTCCGGGGAGGAGGTGCACGCCTGCAACGACAAGAAGTGCCCAGGTGTGTGTGTGTGTGTGTGTGTGTGTGCTCCGCTTACGTGACAGAGACGGATCTGAAACCAGAGCTCGGCTTGTGCGCTGCTCAGGTACGCTGCGCACGCGGACGGTGGCCCTCCTCTCTTCTCCGTTTTTTCCGCGAGCAGGTCGTTTCATCATCCTCTCCAGCCTCCCTCCCCGCTCCTCCCTGCGTCTGTGTCGGCGCTGTCTTCTCTGGGCGTCTGTCTCTTTCTGCCATCTCTCTGTCTACCTCGGGCGTTTGCTTTTCCACGCTGTTTTTCTCTGCCTTCCTCTCTCATTTGCTCTCTATGTCTCTGGGCCACAAGCTTTTATGTCTGCCTGTCTGTCTGTCTGTGTAGGCCTCTCACTCTCCCCCTGTCTGTTTGACAGGAGTTCTCCCCATTTTCCCTCCTCCTCCATTTCTCTCTCTCTTTCAGCTAAGCTATGTCCTCCTTAGTGCCGGGGAACGCTTCAAAACCCTGCGCTGAGCTTTTCCAGAGTGCCACACAGTGCAGTAAAGCACAGCCTGTAATAAGCGTGTCTTTCACCAGCTTTGGGAGGCTATAGATTAAATAAATGGCAGGTGAAGCTGTGGAGCTTCTAGCCTCTGCAAGCTTTGATAGTGCTGTGACAACATGTTCAGGATGAAGATCTGTTCACTAAGTTTGTTGATAAAAATATATGTGGGTGGTGGTTCTCATGAACGTCCTCTGCTTTTATAAAGGGAGAAATGCGTATTTACGTGATGAGTAAAAGCAGGTTTCACTGCAGAAATAAAGCATGTAGCCCTGTGTTTTACATGCACTAAAAAGACTGCATGGATTTCTTTAGACAGATATGTGCACACACACACACACACACACACACACTCCTGCTCTCACATCCTGGCATCTGTTCTGTGTAGCACCTCACGAGATCTGCAGGGACGAGTACCAGGTCTCTGTGACATGGAAGAGAACTTCAGCTGGAGAGACTGTCTACAACAAGTGTCCATCAAACGCCACTGGTGAGTCACCCACCTGGAGCTCAGCCGTCACACACACACACACACACACACACACACACGCAAACACACACTCATACCCACTCTAACCACCTCTCCATTGACTCCTACCAAAACAATTATTCTCTCTTAGCATAAATCATAATCACGCTTCTCAATGTTACGTTGTGCTCATTTTGTTGAAATGAACATTGTAATTATTTTATAAAAGTTAAATACTAAGTGCGCTGCCCTGTAGTGGAGTGACTTGATTTGGCATCATACTTGTACTTGGTACTTACTTGTCTGTATCTTGTGAATACAGAGAATGCTATATACACTCGTAATGCATTAATTGCAGACTAAATGATGCTGATAAATAACATTTAAAAAATAATAATGCATAAAGTTTTTTGTAATGGGGGGGGGGGGGGGGGGTTGTGCTTGTGTCCAACCGAGAGATAAAGAAAATATCTTAATCAGTGCGTCAGTGTATGAACAAATATAACTAAAGACTTTAGGAGAATTACTGTAATATCCTGTGACCACCATCTGTTTCAAAAACGGTTTAAGAATAAGGAAAAAAGGAAAAAAGCAATAAAAAAAACAATACAGACACCAGCTGTGCTGTGTTAGGATCTGAAGTGCAAGTTCCAGATCATGGGACGTTGGTTTATTACAACATTTTATGGTCAGTAAATCCAGTCCATAAAACTACATCAGAGATGCAATTAGTCATTTCTGAAAACTTACCACAGGTTAAGGTCTCATGACTCCAGTCAGAACGCGTTGATTTCTGCGCTTTTAATGGACATTTATTTTGGAGCCCATTGCGATGTCCATGAGTGGAACTTCAGTGTGTTGTGTTGCCAGCCTGCTACTGGCTACCTGTGAAGAAAGATATCACCACACAGTCTCTGAAAAGTGTGTATGTGTGTGTGTGTGTGTGTAATGTAGTGTGTGTATCTTGCATGTTCTTCCTGGGATCTGGCAACCTCTCAGTTTATTGGGTTGCACCTGATGTTGTTGTCACTACCATCCGTGCTTCTGTGCTGCCCCTCCATCCACCCTTTTGGTAGAGTTTCTTCAAATAAGCCACTTCCGCTATTTGCTGGTTCATATTGTGGAGGGGTTTATCCTGCCATGATGCTTCCTGCTCCCTCTCATTCCCATCCACATCATGCTTCTGCTGTCTGAGGTACTCTAGAAGCACTTCATCACTCGGGGCCATCTTCCTGCCGTACTCCTGGATCTTTGATGTTTCATCCTGGATAGTGGCTCTGATTCTCACTAGTCCTCAACCCCCCCCCTCCTACCGCTTAGTGCCCAGACTCAAGAGTGCTGGATTTGGGATGAAACCATCTGTGCATTATGAGGAGTTTCCTTGTCCTGATGGAAGTGTCTTCTGTGTCCTCCTCTGGCCATCTTATTATACCAGCAGGATATCTGATGACGGGTGGAGTGTAGGTGTAGGTCTTCCCCTTCAGCTGACTTCAGAGCACCTGACACATTCTTTGTAGGTATTTGGCTGTAGCTGCTTTTCTTGTGGCTTCTTCATGATTCCCATTTGCCTGAGCGATTTGATAGGTACTTGTAGATGCCCTCAACATTTGTTACCATCTGACAGTCCGTTCCCCTCAGTTCCGACTACCTTCCCCCTTATTATAACCATCCAACCTGAAAGACTTTCCGATGTTGATGCTGTGTGTCCTGGTGAGATGGATTCAGTTCTGCACAAGGGGCATTTTCTCTGTAAATCTCGCACTTGGTGGTGACTTGTACTGTTAGTCTGAAGTTTGTTGTTTGAAGGGTCATCTTCAAAGGATTGAGTTCTTGATGAGAGAAAAGTCCTGTTGTCATGCAACCTCTGTCTGTGTGTCTGTGTGTCTGTCTGTCTGTCTGTGTGTCTGTCTGCACATAATCCCTAGCCTGTCGTTTAGCCATTGCCTGGTTGTGGCTGGGTCAGGCTTTATCCCCAGGCGCTATTGCCTGTGGCTTTGCCTCACACTTTTTTATTTTTCCCCACGTTTAATAAACGCTGTGTGCAGTATATCTCAGACATCGTGCTGGATCCAGCCTGCAGGCTTCCATTGATTTATATGTAATAAAGACAGAGGAGGCTAATAAATGATGCCTTTGAAGTGTGATCGCTTTGTGCAGTGAATGAGGTCAAAGCAGGAGTATAATCTGCTGCCCTCCCCAGAATAAAATAAAATTAAATAATACCTACAGGCAGGTGAGCTAACATGGCTTCCACTCCCAGTGTTTCCCTGTGGATCGCTGTGCATTTGTGTGTATGCGTGTATGTGTTTGTGCGTGTATATGTGTGTATCGGTGTGTATGCGTAGCTCTGATTGCTGTCCAGGATGCCTGGTTTCAGGTTCTGTGTTGCATGGATGGCTAAGACTCTTGGTCTGCTGCAGACACGAACCATGATGCAAGTGTGGGTAAACAGTGGTGCTGCAGTGTCCAAGTGTCCTGAAGAGCTTTGCTCTGTGATCTTATCCATTAACCATAATACCACAGCCCGCCATTACCCAGAGGCAGAGAAGCCATGTCTGGACTCATAGCAACAACTGCACGTCTGCCCTCTTCATTAGTCAACACGCATAGACTCTGGCCATTTTATTTTTCCGTCTTGTGTAACAATGTTGAAATTACGTCTGTGTCTTCTCTCTGCCCCCTGTGTAGGATCTGCTAGTCGTCGTTGTTTGCTGGACGCTAATGGAGTTGCTTACTGGGGTCCTCCGAGCTTCGCCCGATGCATCTCACTTGAATATAGATATTTACATTTAGCTGTAAGTGACGCATCTTGCTCTTATTTCTGACTGTGCGCCAAATATAAAGAAAAGTTGAGGCACATTTTCATATGAAGCCCTAATATGTTTCAATCGACATATAATGCTCAATGTGCAATGCTTTGAATAATTCACCAATTTGACGTATTCTGCATTACTCTCAGAAGCTTTTTTCCATCTTTGTGTGCTCTTCCTAATTTCTGCCAGAACTAGTTTGGTGGTTCTTTTGCCCTTCTGTGTATTACAGTCCCATGACGCTTCTAATGAAGGTGGCCAAAGGGTCAGTCGTGATGAGATTGGCTTGATTGCACTGTTAACCTATTCGCTAACCTCGCATTACGATCCCACACTGCTCTGCTGTTTCTGATTGCTATTGTTCGCCGCCTCTTGGACCCACGATACTGTTCTTAGTCATTCAGTTGCTCCCCAGTCCCTGGTACCCTGGAAACAACACTCCTCATTCTGCTGGATTCAAGTTTACTGTAGCATGTTGGCAGTTATAATTACAGTGGATATAATGGGTCTACCAAATATCATTCACTCTAGTCCAGTCACTGAGGTTGACAGTCTAATTCTGTATTTTGCTACTTTATTTGTTGACCAGACTTTAAATGTAGTCCTGTATTATAAGCTTTTTCCTGTGTGTGTGTGTCTAAATTCTCAACTTCGCCTGTCTTCTTTGCTCCTGTCTTATCTCTGCTCCCAGTTACGAGAGCATCTTGCGAAGGGTCAGAGGACCCTGGCAGGGGAGGGCATGTCTCAGATCGTGAGGAGTCTCCTGGAGTTAATGTCCCGTCGCAACTATTACAGCGGTGACCTCTTATTCTCCGTGGAGATTCTCCGAAATGTGACGGACACCTTCAAACGAGCAACCTACATCCCAGCTCCCGACGACGTGCAGGTGGATGCCCGGACACACAGGAACACACACACTTATACACACACGCACACACACACACCATCATACCCACAGTCTTTCTTTCTTTTCCTCTCTTTCTCCATCTTCCTCTTCCACAGAAATTCTTCCAGATAGTGAGCTTAATGTTGGACATGGACAACCTTGAGAAATGGGAAGACGCTCACCAGGTAAGGGCTAGTTCTTCACCCCTCTCCACTCGCATGTTCGCCTCATGTGCCCCTCAACTTCAGGCCACTTAAGCCACGCCCATTGTCACGCAATTGGTTAATAAAGTCGAAAAAGGCCAGCGTGTAATTCAGAGGCCGAGAGCTGTGACATGCTAGCCAGCTGCATTCAGCTCTGCTCGTGATAGGTTCCTGTCTGATGTAAATCTCAGGTTCAGCATTCAGTTTGACCAATCATATACCAGGGAGGAGGTGTGGCCACAATAAGACATGCCCCTCTCGTAATGAATCATTCGTCATTCACTGTATAAAAACCTGCACCCTTCATTCTCTCTTTCAATGAATGTATTATTCCAAGACGATGTATATCAGTGTGTATTTAAAGAAGAATATTACGTTACCATGCCAAAGAAAAAAAAAGCATGCATGGTTTTTAATGGAAAATGTTTGGATGCTGCTGGGTTTGATTATTGCTAGATGATGTAGGTAATGCCTGCAGTCAAATATATTCTACCATCTTAAAGGGCCGTCTCTCTGAGGACCAGTGAGGGTTCCTGCTCCTCAAATACCCACTAAACTCCACTTTAGTGGGAGCTATAAGAGGGATAATTTATGCCATAGACTATGTAATGGACTTTTTGCATGCTATTATTTTAAATTTGCATCTAATTTTGTATGAGGCTGTTTCTAAATTTGCATGGGCCTGGTTGGTGATTTGGGCCTGAAGTGTGTGTGTGCATGCGTGCGTATATATGTGTGTGTGCATGCGTGCGTGCATGCGTGCGTATATGTGTGTGTGTATATGCGTGTGTGTGTGTGTGTGCGTATATGTGTGTGTGTGTGTGTATGTAAGTGCCACACGCTCTGGTATTTTGAAACGCTGCTTGTGTAACACAAACCTGAAGCCTGAAACTGAGCCTTTGTCCTTCAGACCCACTACTGCTGCAACCAAGATCATTTTAAGAACAATGGCCCAAATTCCAGTCAATCTCCAGTTCTCCTTCCTGCTTATAACTTTGTATGGAAGGGTCATAGCAGCAGTGAGAGAGAACGTATTCGCTGTGTGAGGCTGAACTGTCCACCACAGTCACTTAGGGGCCCTCCTACTTACTGAATCGCTGAACTTTCTAGAAGCCCAGAATGACCACCCGAGCTCTTCCTCACCCACATCATCATCAGCAGCACATCAAACAGCACCTCTGTTAAAAGGTCTTCATCAGAGCAGCGTTTTCGTGCTATGCCACCGACCCCCGTTGGAGATGACATTGATAATGATAATTGCTCTGTACTGTTTGATCTCATTTCTCTAGACGTTACATGCGTGGAGTTCTGTCCTCCTGCAGAGTTTTCATTCCGCCAGAATGAACCACACCTTATTATTACATCCAGATAATGAAGTTTTTTGAGCGCTTTAATATTACGATCAGACTCCACAGGACTGCAGCCCTTCTGAGTGCCGGGGCCGCCCGTCCCCGATCGCTGGGGCACTAGGGAGCCACTGCGCTCGCAGCGCTTTACTCAGTAACCGTTGTGTGAGCATATGTTATTTTCTGCGTGCTTCAATGGCAGATTGCTTATATAAACACGTCATTGGGTTTGAATTCACATAAGGTCACATACGGTTACAGGAATGATGTTCCTTCTCAGATGCTGGCATGTTTGAAGATGTGAGCTTTGGGGATTTAATGCTATTTATGGCAGGCTGGTGACTCCCAAATGTGTGTGCATGCACACGGGTGTGAGAGTGTGTGTGATCTGTCTAGGCTGAGTAGAAACCAGGCTTCCTGTAGGTCACACTCTCACTTGAGTAAATAATCAGAATCTCCTCAAAACCTATTGACCTTCTCACCCCATTTACCTCAAATTCACTGCCCAGAGAGAGAAAGATATGGAGAGAGATACAGATAGAGAGATACTGATGGAAAGATACAGAGAGATAGAGGGACATACACAGAGAGAGAAATACAGAGAGAGTTGGCTCCATTCACTGTGTTGCTGTGTGGATACATTTTGTGTGAAGGGGGGGGGGGGAGGTGATCCCTGTGACAGGCTTATACTTTTTTTTTCTCTCCTGGTTTTTTTCCATGTGTTTGGTCTGTTATGGTTCACTGAATGTAATGACATAATATTTTTATCATTATCACATACCCATAAAATAACACCTGTTCCCAGGAAAATGTGCACAGGCTTTGCCTTAACAGAGCTGTGTGTGTGTGTGTGTGTGTGTGTGTGTGTGTGTGTGTGTGTGTGTGTGTGTGTGTGTGTGTGTGTAATCTGTATCGTGGCACGTTTGTGTGCATACGTTGTGAGCGTGAACAATGCATTTGAGTCAGCACCAGAGCCCTTTAGGGCCACTGTGTTTCCCCACCATCTGGACCTTTACTAACTGGACTAGTGCAGTAGCATGATATACAGAGGCCAGGAACTATAGGGCCAGCCTGCCTCAGACAGACCAGCCCTATATACACACATATACACCTGCCTCAGACAGACCAGCCCTATATACACACATATACACCTGCCTCAGACAGACCAGCCCTATATACACACATGTACACCTGCCTCAGACAGACCAGCCCTATATACACACATATACACCTGCCTCAGACAGACCAGCCCTATATACACACATATACACCTGCCTCAGACAGACCAGCCCTATATACACACATATACACCTGCCTCAGACTGACCAGCCCTATATACACACATATATTCAAAGGTAATCCACTACATAGTTTCCCTAAGAATTTAGGCATCAACAAAAATAACACAAATCGAATGCAAATGTTCGTGTGCTTCCAATTTGTTATTTATGTGTTATTAAGTCTCGGTGGCTGAAACTGAACAAACAACCAGCCTCAAAGCCCCTGGACTCCACATGCCACAGAGCTCACACTAAAGTCAGACCTAGTCCCTACATGAGAACAGAAAACAAGGCCATTTCAAAATATCAGGGAGTTCTCCAGTTATTCATTACAATGGAACCATGCAGACAACCACAGCGCATTTCTGATCTGGCTCCACGTAAACCACAATCTGCAGCATGGTAACCTGGGTTACAAGATTGGGCTGGACAAAAGGCACCAAATGCAGTTTTTCCCCCCTGAGCCCATGTGGCCCTTTACCCCTGAGATTCCCTCCTGTGAGTCCAGCTCTGCGTCTCCTGTAGCGGAGCAGCAAGATGCTCCTCTGCCATCCATAAGTCCCTTAAATTACGCGCGTTGGTTAGACGGGTAGAAGACTCCAGCTAGGCCGGGTTGCGTTCTCCTTAGCGTCGCGGGGAAATGCAGATGCGGCGCCCTGTCCCTCACAACAAAGGCTGCCGTGCGGATTAGATCCCACGCCAGGATTTGTGCAGGCAGCGCCGCGGAGATCAAGCGCCCAAGCGGCGAAGGATCCGTCCCGCCGAAAGTCTCCCCATCGTGGCCGTGACTCACCGGCGCACGTGCGCGGCGCCCAGCTGCGTGTGCCTGTACTAACGGCCTGGTGCTGCTTAGCAGAATTGATGGCTTTAATATCACGCCACGGTTTGTACGGCGGCCTCTGGTCCGGTGTGTCTCCGTGCCTGATCGGCAGGGAGCAGCTGCAGGTCTTTACCTTTGCCAGGGGCCTGCGGAGGCAGGGAGGGTGTGGAGCTGCGATCCTCACCTGCCGCTTCTCTTCACAGGTCTCTCCAGGTGCAGTCCTGCTAATGCGTGTGCTAGAAGACTTCATCCATCTCATTGGGGAGGCTCAGAAGCCATTCCAGAGCTTTCTAGTTGTTACCACTAACCTCAGTGAGTAGACAAATCAGAAATATGACGAGAGAGTTGAACATGATCTGTTTTATGTTCATGTGATATGAGGTTGTCGATGTGTTAATGTCTTGTTAGATATTAAAAATGTGCAATTTTCAGTGCTTTGGAAATATTGTACTCTGTAGACGTGCCAATAAAGCCATCTTGACTTGACTTTATTTTTTTGATCCTAGGATTGTTCAGTCAACTCTCTCTATTATGCCTGTTATCTACCCTTTTCTTTCTCAATCTGTCTCTCTGTCTGTATTTCTCTCTCTGTTTCTCTCAGTAATAACTATCCAGCGAGAGCCGGTCTCGGCCGTCTCCAGCGACATTAACTTCCCCATGAAGGGGAGGAGGGGTATGAAGGACTGGGCACGCTCAGCAGATGACAAGCTCTTCATCCCCAAAGAGGTCTTCACTCTGTCCTCTGATGGTAAGTGGCATATCTGGCTTTTGTTTACTGGAGAGTTTCATTTCTAACAAATGCACTCCACAGAAATAACTGCACTGTAGACAAATTTCCAAGCACCAGCATGGACTCAAATACTTTTGAGTCACTGTCAAGACCATGTTTCAGACTTACTTATGTCAGCCGTTAGTATCGGACTAGGGTGTCAGCTCCAAAGGTGTTATCTTGCTTGGGATTATTACTCACTTCCTGTCCTTTGGTCCATCCATTCTTCCTGCTCTCCCTCTTCCTCCCTCCCTCGCTCACTAGCTGTAGCTGCAGCTGAGGTACTGCGTGTCCACGGGAGGCTCGGTTCTCTGCATGGCGGGTCCTCGGTTGGGTCGTGTCCTTGGTGGGTCGGGTCCTTGGTAGGACTGTCCTATGAAGACTCCTTCTTAGCAGCCTGTACAAATGGAACAGTCTAATGAGGCACCAGAAACTTCAACCTAAAGTGTTTACAAAAATCTACCACTAAGTAAAATGTGGGCTAGTTTGTTAGCATTTGCTCTGTAATCAGATAATTCATGTATGTGGAAAAACTTCAAACGAACTCAGCTCCAGATGCTTTGTCCTGGTGCTGTTTTTCTGTTCCCCTTCACATTGCACATGTGCAGAGAACTGTAGGTAATCACAGGCCCGAAAAATACATTATTTGAGACCTTGAAATTGCTCAGACTGACGTAGTAGCCAAGAAGTCCAGCCCAGCTTCAGCCATGGCTTAGGAACACAGCTGCTGTCTCTCATGCTGAGACATTGACTCATTTTGCTGCAGGGTGCTTTATTTCATTCTCAAAGTATATTTTGTCATTTTTTAAATTGGGGGGAGAATTTCAAAAATTTGAGAAATTGCTCTTCGGTTTTGTTTGGCGAATGTGTGGGGGTTTCACAATGGAGGTGAAAATGCTGTTCTGACTCACAGTGAACACGGTCTGGGCAGCGAGGATGTTTTGCATCTGCCCTTTTCTGTGGCCAGAATGTAGTTACTGAAACTGTGTTTGATAAGGTCTCTGCTGTGGATCTCTGATGGTTTAGAGATATTTTCCTAAATCAAATTCTTTGTGTATGCCTCAGTAGATAGATAATTTAGAGTTTTAATTGTGGCAATGTTCCAGATAGATGTCTTAGCTTTTTCGTTAATTCTGTTAACTCTGTTTTACTTTGGTCTACAGTGCTTGACTGAGACTGCTGTATGTTGGGGGTCAGTAGGTTAGTTTGTCTAAGTACCTATCACGGTACAGACACTGACCCCTCCCTTCGGGAATCCATATATGTATTTCCTTTGGGTGTGGTTCATTCATCGCACCCATCTTGTTACCTTGATGTGTTGCACTTCTTGTTTACGTCTAGGTATATAATGTGCGTCGATGTTGTGATCACCGCTCGTCTTTGTTTGAGTCCACTCTGTGTGTATTATGTGTTATTTGTGCTAGCGCTACACCCACTTCTGTTTGTATTAAGTAAAACGCTTAAAGAAGCATTCTCTCGTCTCGGCATCCTGCCTCCACTCCTCGAGTTATAGTACCTGTTGGCAGTGGGGACTTGGTTTAGGGCTGGACTCATTGAATGGTTTTAAATGCTTCATATTGAATTGTATTTTGATGGCTGTAATTTATATGCTGCCAAAATGTTTGATATCTTATATGAATAAGTAAAATCAATGGATATTTCTGTCTGATTCTGCTTTGCATGCATTAGTTGGCTTTTGAACTTGCTGGATAATTCTGCAGGATTCTGCACGTAGGAACTTTGTGGTTCGTCGTGTTTTACTAATTGGGCGTCGATACACGTCCATACGCCGCAATAGGTGCACTAACACTATCAAAGGTTTTGCACCAAATTTGAATTGGGATGTCAATTTTGTATATTTCTTTCTGATTGCATAGAAAGTGCTTCATGCTTTCTCTTTTAGTGCATTTAGTGCATTCATCCCCAAAGTTTCCAGAGTCGCTGATTTTCAGCACAAGGTAATCAGAATGTAATGAGTGTTCTAGGGCAGTGCTTCCTATGGTGGCAAGGTGCCTGTTTTTCTGAGACTTGGCTTTTTTTCTGGAAGATTACAACTTTGGTTTTGTCCAGATTGACTGTCCCTCCCCTCCCCCCTCCCCCCGCTCTCTGTCAGCGTATCTTTCACTATCTCTCTTTCTCTCCTGCCTTCTATCTTCAACCCTTGAGCACTTCAATCACCCTGAGGTCTGAGGGTTGGAAAATCGATCGTGTTTCACAGGACGAGGGTGTGTGAGACGGATGGGGCGAGCGTGTAGGGAGAGGTGGGCGTCTGATGGAGGGCTGAAGGCTGAGATCGCTGGAGGAGGCCCAGTCCTCAAAGTGCTACAGGAGGAAATTAAAGGACAGGGAGTATAGATACCGCATGAGAGGAAGAAAAGGCCGGCCTCAAGATCGGGCACTGGACACAGGAAATCTAGGGCTGAAGAAACAGGAAGGCCTCCCAGTGAAGCGATGAGAAAACCACACCGAGATGGAGGAGTGGTTGCCAGGTTCAGCTGAACAGGCTCAGACGTGGACAGTACCTCCTACCATAGACTGAACCATTAGACCCAGCTGCCTGAGAGGATAATACGAATGCCAAGAGCGGTGACTTCCTGTGTAGATCCATGCTCTCTCCCACCCCCTTCAATGGGCAGGAAGCCGTATCCCTTGTCCAGCCCTGTTGTCTGGCTCTGTGGTTATTCAGGAGGGAAGCAGAAACGCTCACCTGCATAGCGCCTCCTAGAGTCTAGCTGTGTTCAGGTGAAGGCAGTGAAAATGGAAGCAGTGGTTAGTCTCCATATAGGAGCTGGCATGTAGGCTGCAGGTCAAGACCCGCATTGGTGTCCTTTAGTGTGACCAGGCAGCTGTGGTCTCCCCACCTATGGATGTGTCTCCTTGGTTAGTAGAGAGAAATTAATCCATCTTTCACTGGCCTCTGACTGCTAAACCAGAGAAGCATGCACAGCATCAAGGGTGTTGTTCTTTAATATTGATCTACAACAGTAATTAAATGGTTTTTGAATAGTCCTCCTGCATCACGATAACGCTGCTCTTTAACCACACTCCCTTTTCACTCTTTTGATATTTTCTGCCCACATTTTTATTTTTATTTTTTTACCCACATGTCTGATTCAGCCACAATTATTATTAAATTATGCAGGAAAATGACTTAATGTTATCCCATGTGCAACATCCACACTTTTTGTTTAAAACAAAAATACAGTGGGCCACAATGTTCTGTGGAGTTTGCCTCCGCGCTCATTTTTGAATTCTCTAAACGCTGACACAAAGAAAATTCAATGCCTAATTACATATTACACCTAGTTTCATCTACGGTGCTCAGCAGGCACAGTGAGAAGAAGTGATTAGAAAGCTAAGACGCAAGGGAAGGGTAAGGTGGATGGGGAGAAGATTATCAATGGGGGTGGGGACAAAAGCAGGGGTAAGGGAGGGGTGGGGTCAGAAGGGAGGGGTGTGGTCAGAAATGAGGGGTGGGGTCAGAAAGGAGGGGGTGGGGTCAGAGGGGACAGGGTGGGGACAGAAGCAAAGGTAAAGTAGGGGTGCAGACAGAAGCAGGGTTCTTGGGGCCTGGAAGGAGGGGGATGCATTTTCCTGCATAATTTAATAATGGAGGACGTTATGCAAGAAGCCATGATGAAGAGGAGGAGTAAGGAGAACGTGGCCCTGTGATAGGGAGGCTAAAAAAGAATAAAGGTGGTAGTACAAAAGTGACAGAGTGTCCAAAAAGGGAAGGACAGAGGGTTTTGTGCATGGCTGGAATTCTAGAATAGTGCATCTTTTCTGGTCCTCTCTCTCCCTCTCTCTCTCTCCCTCTCTCTCTCTCTCTCCCTCTCTCTCCTTACTCCTAAAGGTCACCTTTTGCCCAGCCTGGCTTAAAAAAGTTCTTCTGTCCAGCAACTCTCTAAATCCAGGTCTATTGTGCTTTATCTATTGTTCCCTTTGTGTCTGAATTGGATGATTGAACCTGAATGTCAGGAGTTTATTTATTCATTTATTTTTTTTTCTTTATTTATTTTGTTTACCCCGCTGCAGCTGCCGCTATGATGATTATTCACAGCATTACCCGCCATGCGCGTGTGCACGTGGGTGGGCGAGCATGCACGCTAGGCATTGCTTTGTGTGCTGCGTGCACAGGTTCTGTTTCAGCGAGCGTTTGGCATAGCGCCCTGAGTACTGCAGTAATAAGGCTCTAGTCTGAGATGGTTACCTTCCTTTAACGCCAGCTGTGTCGCTCATGTTCTGCTTCCAGAATCCGACGAGGCTCCGTACTTCGTTATTGGAGCCGTCCTGTTCCGCACCCTCAGCTACATCCTGCCACCACCCAAGTAAGTGTCCCTGTTTATTGAAGCGTGTAGCCCAGGAGCCAAGAGCCTCCTTCACCCCAGGCTGATCTGGGCCACACAATAGCACGTGGGCTATCGAAGACGTAGGTTTAAGGGTTCATACCATTCACACCGTTCAACACATTAATCTTAAACATGGGGTATCCCACAGTTCCAACTCATGAACCCTGGTCATGCTCTATTTCCATTAGAAGAGAGGGTATTTTTTAAACTGACAGACAGGCATATGCTAATTCAGGCATGGAGAAAACACCCACCATGGTCTTCCGGCCTGTCAGACCGGCGTGTACAGTCCTGCTGGTGCCTGCAGGAGTCGCCGGGACTCTCTGCTGACGAGTCTGCACCAGCCTCTCTGGGGACGTTGCTTAAAACATTCAGCTTACAGTGCATTGCCTAATCCTGTAATCCCTGAAGAGACAATCTATATTGCTCAGTGCCTTCTGCTTCCGCCCCCCAATATGACTAACTTAACCACCCTCCCCAACCCCCCGAGCAGAGATACTCTGTCATTGCACATTATAGAATGAACAGAGTGAATAGAAGAATTTGTTTTTGGAAAAGCGAGAGGAAAAGGCCAGCTTTGGATAATTACATTCCTGAATGTGTTGCCTTTTCTGGGGGATGCTGGGGGAGAGTGCGCTGACAGCACCTGGGCGGTGAGGGGGACTTCCTGTCAGGTACAGCAGTGCCACTCGAACGGCGCAGTGCTGTGAGGGGGACTTCCTGTCAGGTACAGTGCGGCGCAGTGCTGCTACTGTATCTCCGCCCAGGGGAGGAGCTTCATTAAGGAGACGTGCTTGGTGGGAGATGAGGGCTGTGACTCCGCAGGCCTCCAGCCGTGGGTGCAGCAGCCGTGCCAGAGCCCTTCACTCCCGTGACAAACGCAAGCGTGCGAGAGCCTCCTCACTGCCACTCGCATGGTGCTCGCAGTTTGACTCCCAGCATTCTGCCTACTGGAGTGCTGACTGCTTGTTCTTATACTGACCTCTCTCTCTCTCTCCCTCTCTCTCTCCCTCTCCCTCTATCTCTCTCTCTCTCTCATTTCCCCATCCATCTTCTCTATATGCGTATATGGTTTGGGCAAGAGCCCCTGTATACAGCCCAATGCTCTTGACTGCTCTTGGTTACACTCTTGGCTGTTAAATATGTATGAGATCACAGCTGTTTGTTTAGATTTGGTTGGCGTTTGGTTTGTATCTAATTAATTTTCTCCAGAGACACACACACACACACACACACACACACACACTCTGCAGCAGAGAGAAGTAAGCCTACACACTCTGGTCTTCTCAGTGACCTGTCACACTCACTCACTCACTCACACATACACACTCACTCACTCACACATACACACTCACTCACTCACTCACTCACACATACACACTCACTCACTCACATACACACTCACTCACACACACATTCAGGCAAATGCAACACCACCTAACACCCACTTGGGTCCTGCTTTCTCCTGTCAGAGATCCACTGGCGATCAGCTCGAAGATCTTGACGGTAACGGTGCGTCCTCAACCCAAACCCACCGAGCCGCTGGTGCTGGTGGAACTGGCACCTCTGCTCAATGTAAGCACACCAAACACAGCAGGACACCAGTGGGTCAGTGGGTTCATACGGTGTGACTGTTTGCCATGACCATCGACTACCTGCATATTTTTGCAACAACATTTGTGACCTCCTAGTGATTTGGCATCTCTGTGAAAAATGTACAGCCTTGTAATCATTATTTTTACAATGACTGACATTAACAGTGACCTGTATGTAGGGTGCTAGTTTGTCCATGTTAACACGTTATATACTAATGTTAAAATATAGCCTGGATGTGTAATTGTTCTTGCACAAAGGGCATTCCAGCATTAACATGTATGTGACCACTGCAGATGGCATTACCAGAATCACCTTCCATTAATATCTCAGTGTACATCATATATGACCTCCAGATTGGTTAGCAATGCATCATGGGAAGCCATGCAGAGGCTACTGTGCTACAGTGCTGAGTGTGGGTAGTAAATCAGCAGAGAGCTCTGTCATGTTGAGCCTCTACCGCCCCTCCAAGTTGCTATGGCAACCTTCACCTGCTACCTCCTGCAAGAGTTTGGGGACTTTTGCGTGTGTGTGTGTGTGTGTGTGTGTGCGTGCGTGTCCGCGCTTCCTAATCCCTCTGGAGGAAGTGCTAGGTCGTGCCCTACTCGGTGGTGGTTGTGGGCCAGCTGCCGCGGGGCAGGGTGGCCCCCCCACGCTGCTGTGCTGTGCCCCTGGCCACAGATGCATGCTGGGTGGGAGGGATGTGGGACGTGGCCTCCCAGCCGCGGGCTCCCCGCACGGACAGCTGCTCCGAGGCAGGTCGCTTGCTCGGGCGTGACCCTGATCTGCTGGAAGGGGGGGCAGAGGCAGCCCCTCCCCCACAGCCCCTCCCCCGCAGCAGAGCCCAAACCCATCCGTCCCCGTCAGCTCAGCGTGGCCAGCGTTGTGGCCCTGGCCACACGGCGCCCACGTGCCCGTTACTGACGGCCGACCTGAGCGAAAGTGATTCCGGCGTTTCCCGCGCTGCGCTTCCAGGCACGGCCGTCCCGCGCGTCTGGCGCCGTGAGCGGCCGGCGGCCATCCTCCTGACGGGGGCGTGTCTGGACGGGAGGTTCCATCTGCCGCTCCTCTGGGCCGGCTTCCCACGCCGCCGCCGCTCGCACCTACGCTGCGTGTGCCGTGTGCACCATGCTGCGTGCTGGCAGGACACGTGTGTGGGGACACGTGTGTGGGGACACGTGTGTGGGGACACGTGTGTGGGGACACGTGTGTGGGACACGTGTGTGGGGACACGTGTGTGGGACACGTGTGTGGGGACACGTGTGTGGGGACACATCCTTGGGTGCGCCTGCAGGCAGGACTGTACCTCTCTGCCAACAAAGCCGAGGGCTCCTGCTGTTTTCATATCACTGATGTGTGGTTAATGAGATGAAAAAAGCCAGGTCATACCAAGATGGGCCACCAGGGGGTGTTAGATTTGCTTTTGTTGCGAATATAACTACTACTTCAGTCAATAATAGTAATAATAATAATAATAATAATTGTAATACCAATATTTATGTTATAAATATTATGATTGTTCTTATAATTTTTTATGATTGTTATTATAATGATGATGCATATGGGGTCAAGGTCTTGGATCATGACCTATGAAACTGGGTCTCTAAGAGGTTAGAGACAATCATTGTGCAGTCTATAAGGCCCTAATCGGGTCAGTAACTTCTGCATAGACAGCTCAGCCCCAAAGAGAACGATAATGGGCAGAACTGGAGCTGAGACAGATTAGTCAATTATACCAGTCAATCCACTGATGAACCAATAATGGGTGATTCACCGTTCCACGCACCACTGAGCCCTGATTATGGCATCACACTGGCCTGGAAGTCAGGGAATCAAGTTCAGCTCCGGTGAATCAATGAATCGTGAATGAGTTTTTGTAATGAATCATGTGCAGTCTAGACAGAGATCGCTAACAGTACAAACAGTCTAGAGGTGTCAATGGTAAACCTACTGTAAAACCTTGTTGGTGTTCAGTGCACACACACACACACACACACACACATGCAGACAGTATTTTCTGAAGCCCTTTCATGTCCGTTACCTTTTCTCTTACCTCATAGCACCATGTTTTCTTCTGGAAGCTCTGAGTCTCTCCTCTCTGTCTCTCCTCTCTGTCTCTCCTCTCTGTCTCTCCTCTGCAGGGCACGTCAGATCCACAGTGTGTTGTCTGGGACCACACCAGCCCGTAAGTCGGCCGTCACCTCCCACAGTCCTGCGCATGCACACACTCTCACACACCTGGACACGCGCACGCACAGACTCAGCCGTGCGAGCTCTCCGTCTGCGTCCGTTTGCTCGGTCTGATGTGTATCTGTGGGGAGGAGGAGTTCGCTTGGCAGATTCGTTAGCAGCCAGAAGCCACAGTAATGAAGTTCTTGGCAGTGTGTTAATTGAATCAGAGTGGGAATGAGCGTTCTGGCCTCACAATGGGAGGCCGGCGATGTTCTCCATGTCTGCCAGGCACGTTTTCACTTGAGTCTTATCGCAGCTGAACTGTGCTGATCAGGGATCTATAAGCATATCAGCCACACAGTTCAAGCCTTTTTCCTCGGAAGTGTTCAGCTGGTGCGGGCTGAGCGGCTTAGAGGACTGCCATCGCCCCCTCGTACCTGTCGCTGCTTCTGCTCCTGCTAGACATGGTCTGATCATTTACTGTGGCATCCTGGGAAAGTGCAGAGGTCCCATTTTTTAATTGTGCTGCATTCCCTCTGCATCATCAGGTCCCCAGGTCCTGAAAGATCAGCTGTCTCGCAACCCTTCACTGCTCAGCACCCCTGGACTGCCACTCGCTTGGTCCTGTTGGCTGTTGAAATGTCTGAAAACCTCTTTTGTTTATAACTCTGAATTTAAGTGAGAAGTGAGATATTCCCAAGCGTGCAGACGTGCGCGTACGGTTGTGTGCTGCTGTGTGTGTTTAAAGGATTGTTGTGCTTCTGTGACAAAGCATATTTGCCTGTGCTCAGAGAGGGGAGAGAGCCGAGGCGTGGGGAGTGTGTGTGTGTGTGTGTTTCTGTGTGTGTGTGTTTCTGTGTGTGTGTGTTTCTGTGTGTGTGTTTCTGTGTGTGTGTTTCTGTGTGTGTGTTTCTGTGTGTGTGTGTCTGTGTGTGTGTGTTTCTGTGTGTGTGTGTTTCTGTGTGTGTGTGTGTGTGTGTGTGTGTGTGTGGGGTGGAGGGTGTTGGGGTAGTGCAGCTACCTGTGTACAGCACCTGTGGAGCAGTGCAGCATGGGTGGTGCACGCACGACTGCTCCGCTAGTTCCTGGCAAGCAGCTCCCCACTGCCACACCACGCTGCCCGCGTCATTAATACCCGCCGGCCGGCCACCCTGAGGCACGCCGGCCGGGCTGAGGGGGAGCTGCAGGCGGTAATTACTGAGGCAGAAAACCGCCTCTATCTGCAAACACGCAAAGTCAATTAAAATAAAACCCCATTCCCTCTCCCCGCAAATTATATTCCGGATCAGTCAGTGATGAATAGGGCCATGTGATTAAAAAGTCATGAATTTATCCCTAATATAGACCTAAACATAGAACCGTGGGCGATTCGCCCACTGTTAAAGATCCTTTACTAAGAGGTAGGTGTTATTTCAGCACATTACCGTCATCGTTGCACATGATATTATTTAGCACAGTTAAACACACACACTGACTGAGGTAATTTTTTTTCTTTCTGTTTATTTCCTGCTGTTGTTTTTTTTTATTTAAATTGTTTCATTTTCCACATTTTCTCAAAAAACCTTCCCTGCCACTCCTGTCTGTTGTCATTTCTGTCAGACACGCAGTAGTAAAGCCTCACCCTCCTCCTCTGCATAATCAGGTGATTGTAGTACAGCCGCGGTCTTCTCCTGAATCACAGCAGTCGACGTGCTCACTGCCTGCCCGCCTGTGGGCGATGGCGTCCGCCCATGTCTGACTTTCCGAACAGAGCTGGGCTCTAATCACAGGACCGCCACACAGGTCAACCTGCCCTGTTAACGAGAATTTAAGATTTATGTTATCAGTGTTTTTGGGCTTTTGGTAAAGAGTGATGACCAGTTGATGAGTTGACAATGCAGCAGAAGCAGTGTGAACCGCAGACGCTTGTCTGAACTTTGCACACTGTGGAATTTTAAAATTCTCCTCTCTGTGGGGAATGACCTTATCACATCGGCTGGTGTTTGAGCACCAGAACTTCACATGGCGCCTAACTCCCTCGCATGTTGACAGTTAATCATTAAAGCTTTCAAGCTGTTTCCCAAACCACAACGGAGCCTCTGTAATCAGGCACATAAAAATACAGCACTGTACAAAACAAACCCTATGATAAATTGCATTCGGTTGCAGTGTCATAATGAATGCGCTACACATATATATTAGCGGGATGGTTCGGGCGTTTTCACCGCTGCTGGTGAGTAGCAGTGCGGGAGCTATCCAGAGCTAACTAGGCCCCCGTTTGTTAAAACTCATTTGTTCTGAGCAGTGTTGTGGAGTCGCTCACATTCTAAGGGGCATAGCGAGTGCTGCTAGGAAAAAAGCCCATTTGCGTCAGAAGTGGTCCAGGGCGGCTATTTCGTCGTTGCTCAGAGTGGCTACTGCCTCTGTGATTTCAGCTAAACTACAATTCCTCTTTTCCCACAATGCTCTGCTTCCTGTGACTGTTTACTTCGGTCGGCGTCACTGAGGGACAGTTGTAGATGGCACAGCGGATGGAGCGGATGGAATGGGTGGTGCTGAAGGACCACGGGCAGCTGTTTTGTTTCTGTTCAGCCACACACCCACACACACACTCCCACACACACACTCCCCCCCCCACACACACACCCACACACGGTTCCCTCTCCCTCATTCTTCTCGCTCCCCTTCTCTCCCCGTGCTGCTCACGCCATGTGCCTGTGCTGTGCTGAGTTAGCACCCTGAGTTAGCACACTGAGTTAGCACCCTGAGTTAGCACCCTGAGTTAGCACACTGCTACCACACACCATTTAGCTCTGGCCCTCTGACGTGTGTTTGAAGTGAGGTGGCACTCTGCTTGCCTCCTTTCATCTTAATGCCATCTCCTCTCTCAGCAGGGCTCCCCCTGCTCCCACCCACAGATCCCCCTCACCCCCTCACCTCACTCCCCCTCTCCTCACTCCCCCTCTCCACTCACTCCTCCCTCCCCCTCTCCTCTCTCTCCTCACTCATCTGCTTCATCCACGTGTTCATCTCTGCTGCATTCTCCAGTAGGCAGGACATGACCTCCCATCCCCCAGACCACCCTCCACCCCTCTCTCTCTCTCCTCTCCCTCTCTCTCCCTCCCTCCCCTCTCTCCCTCCCTCTCTCCTCTCTCTCTCATCTGAGTGCTTATTAATTTCCGACAGATTGTGGGTGGTCTCACCCTCTTCTCTGTGGTGAAGGCTCTTTGGCAGTTCCTTGTGAAAAGGATGCACAGCTTCCATTGTTGTGAATAGGCCAGTGAGCTTGGCGCTCACACGCTGCCTAAGAAATGCCAAACCAGAGCGCTGGCGATGTAGCTGATGCTCACACTCATCTACTGACACGACTCGGAGAAGATTTAGCTGAAGGGGACATTGGTGTGTTGGGACTGGTGTGTTGGGACTGGTGTGTTGGGACTGGTGTGTTGGGATTGGTGTGGGGATTGGAGTGTTGGGATTGGTGTGTTGGGATTGGAGTGTTGGGATTGGTGTGTTGGGACTGGTGTGTTGGGATTGGTGTGGGGACTGGTGTGTTGGGATTGGTGTGTTGGGACTGGTGTGTTGGGATTGGTGTGTTGGGACTGGTGTGTTGGGATTGGTGTGTTGGGACTGGTGTGTTGGGATTGGTGTGGGGACTGGTGTGTTGGGATTGGTGTGTTGGGACTGGTGTGTTGGGATTGGTGTGGGGACTGGTGTGTTGGGACTGGTGTGTTGGGACTGGTGTGGTGTAAATGATCTGATTGGTGTTGCAGGAGCTGCTTCTTTACAGGTAAACCAATGGAAACGTAATTACAGGTAAACCAATGGACACGTAATTACAGGTAAACCAATGGAAACGTAATTACAGGTAAACCAATGGACACGTAATTACAGGTAAACCAATGGACACGTAATTACAGGTAAACCAATGGAAACGTAATTACAGGTAAACCAATGGACACGTAATTACAGGTAAACCAATGGACACGTAATTACAGGTAAACCAATGGACACGTAATTACAGGTAAACCAATGGACACGTAATTACAGGTAAACCAGTAAGACAGTAAAGGACTGGTGTACTCAGCCATAACCAAGACTCACTCAGCTGTAGTGCAGTGGGGAGACCGTGTCCTCCACTAGTGCAGTGGGGAGACCGTGTCCTCCACTAGTGCAGTGGGGAGACCGTGTCCTCCACTAGTGCAGTGGGGAGACCGTGTCCTCCACTAGTGCAGTGGGGAGACCGTGTCCTCCACTAGTGCAGTGGGGAGACCGTGTCCTCCACTAGTGCAGTGGGGAGAGTCCTCCACTAGTGCAGTGCAGTGGGGAGACCGTGTCCTCCACTAGTGCAGTGGGGGAGACCGTGTCCTCCACTAGTGCAGTCCGTGTCCTCCACTAGTGCAGTGGGGAGACAGTGGGGAGACCGTGTCCTCCACTAGTGCAGTGGGGAGACCGTGTCCTCCACTAGTGCAGTGGGGAGACCGTGTCCTCCACTAGTGCAGTGGGGAGACCGTGTCCTCCACTAGTGCAGTGGGGAGTGGGGAGACCGTGTCCTCCCACTGGGAGAGTGCAGTGCAGTGGGGAGACCGTGTCCTCCACTAGTGCAGTGGGGAGACCGTGTCCTCCACTAGTGCAGTGGGGGAGACCGTGTCCTCCACTAGTGCAGTGCAGGGGGAGACCGTGTCCTCCACTAGTGCAGTGTCCTCCACTAGGGCAGTGGGGAGACCGTGTCCTCCACTAGTGCAGTGGGGGAGGGTCCTCCACTAGTGCAGTGGGGAGACCGTGTCCTCCACTAGTGCAGTGGGAGACCGTGTCCTCCACTAGTGCAGTGGGGAGACCGGGGAGACCGTGTCCTCCACTAGTGCTGTCCTCCACTAGTGCAGTGCAGTGGGGAGACCGTGTCCTCCACTAGTGCAGTGGGGAGACCGTGTCCTCCACTAGTACAGTGGGGGAGACCGTGTCCTCCACTAGTGCAGTGCAGTGGGGCAGACCGTGTCCTCCACTAGTGCAGTGGGGAGACTAGTGCGTGGGGGGAGTCCTCCCACTAGTGCAGTGGGGGAGACCGTGTCCCTGCAGTGGGGAGACCCACTAGTGCAGTGGGGGAGACCGTGTCCTCCACTAGTGCAGTGGGGAGACCGTGTCCTCCACCAGTGCAGTGGGGGAGAGTGCACCGTGTCCTCCACTAGTGGAGACCGTGTCCTCCACTAGTGCAGTGCAGTGGGGAGACCGTGTCCTCCACTAGTGCAGTGGGGAGACCGTGTCCCCTCCAGTGCAGTGGGGAGTCCTCCACTAGTGCAGTGCAGGGGGAGACCGTGTCCTCCACTAGTGCAGTGGGGGAGACCGTGTCCTCCACTAGTGCAGTGGGGAGACCTCCCTAGTGCAGTGCAGTGGGGAGACCGTGTCCTCCACTAGTGCAGTGGGGGAGACCGTGTCCTCCACTAGTGCAGTGGGGGAGACCGTGTCCTCCACTAGTGCAGTGGGGGAGTCCTCCACCGTGTCCTCCCACTATTGCAGTGGGCATACCGTGTCCTCCACTATTGCAGTGGGGAGACCGTGTCCTCCACTAGTGCAGTAGTGTCCTCCACAGTGCAGTGGGGAGACCGTGTCCACTAGTGCAGTGGGGAGACCGTGTCCTCCACTAGTGCAGTGGGGAGACCGTGTCCTCCACAGAGTCTGTTGTTTGCTCAGGGCTCGTCTCCCCTATGCATCCACCTGTCATCTGTAAGGAGCTTGGAGCCTGAGAGAGAGAAAGAAAGAATTAAGAGACTGACTAAAACTTAAACTTGTCCTGTGTTCTTCCTCTCCAGAGAGAGAGCATTACCAGCTCTAGTGAGCGGAGAGTTCTAGGTGTCAGCATGGTGATAATAGCAACCAGGACTCTGTGCCCAAAGGAATAGTCACATTACAGGCCTTTTTGGTAATTAGGCAGAAAGCCTTAATATCTGTTTGAGTGTGTTTTAAGTGGTTTGTGGAAACTTTCTAGATTTATAATTAAGTTGTGGTGTTGACCCATACGATGACCAGTATGCGTTTTCATCAGAAGATGTGAGGGGAGAGGCCTGACACACTGGTGTATTAGCACAGCTAGCGGATCTGAAGAAGCGTGCTACGAAAGCTTAGCCACGTGTGTGTGCGTGCGTGTGTGTGTGTGTGCGTGTGTGTGTGTGTGTGTGTGTGTGTGTGTGTGTGTGTGTGTGTGTGTGTGTGTGTGTGTGTGTGTGTGTGTGTGTGTGTGTGTGTGTGTGTGTGTGTGTGTGTGTGCGTGTGTGTGTGTGTGTGTGTGTGTGTGTGTGTGTGTGTGTGTGTGTGTGTGTGTGTGTGTGTGTGTGCGTGAGTGCGTGCGTGCGTGAGTGCGTGCATGCGTGAGTGCGTGCATGCGTGTGTGTGTGTCTGTGTTCGTGTGTGCGTGCGTGTGTGTGTGTGTGTGTGTGTGTGTGTGTGTGTGTGTGTGTGTGTGTGTGTGTGTGTGAGTGCGTGAGTGCGTGCAAGCGTGTGTGTGTGTCTGAGTGCGTGCGTGAGTGCGTGCATGCGTGTGTGTGTGTCTGTTCGTGCGTGCGTGCGTGCGCGTGTGTGTGTGTGTGTGTGTGTGTGTGTGTGTGCTTGTGTGCGTGAGTGCGTGCATGCGTGTGTGTGTGTCTGTGTTCGTGCGTGCGTGCGTGCGTGCGTGCGTGTGTGTGTGTGTGTGTGCGTGCGTGCGTGTGTGTGTGTGTGTGTGTGTGCTTGTGTGCGTGAGTGCGTGCATGCGTGTGTGTGTGTGTGTGTGTGTGTGTGTGTGTGTGTGTTCGTGCGTGCGTGTGTGTGTGTGTGTGTGTGTGTGTGTGCTTGTGTGCGTGAGTGCGTGCATGCGCGCGTGTGTGTGTGTGTGTGTGTGTGTGTGTGTATCAGAGATGTCCTATTCAGCCTTGCAGGAGTTATTTCCAGCTGTAGCAGATGCTACAGAAGGCCCTGATTAATCAGCACGGCTGTGATACCTCATCACTACTGAAATTGGACAACCTTGATGTATTTGGACTTCCAGTATTAATTAGAACATTTTGAGATGAAAAAAAACACTGCTTTGGCTTAGCTGGATTAAAATGGATTGAAACCAATAAACTAAATTATGGTATAAAAGTTGAGATTAGTTGCGTCATTCTGCCTTGTAACTTGTAACCCACAGACATCACAATAAATCTGCCTTCAATGTTTTTGGCATGAGAACACGAAGCCCCAGAATCTGAACGATAAAGAATCAGACGCTTGACTCAGACGCTCAGTGCAGCACAGGTTACAGCTGGGGGGGGGACAGAGAATGGACACTTAGTTTAACAGCCTGTTCCTGTCAGGCTGAATGAGGCACGTAATAGCAGTCAAGGACAGTAGAGCTGTGAGAAGGACCCCTACACTGCCTGCTAGTGGGATCGCTCTTCTCTCCTGGCCCAGTGTCGGGCGTCGGGACTAGATGCTTCGCACCACAGATTACGATGGGGGAATAATAATCTTATCAGCATCAGAGAATGAGCACTTTATAGTCAGGTCAAAAAGGCCTGGATGAACGTGGAGAGCTTCATGTGCAGACAGGATAAACATATCTGATTGGTTAAAGAAAGAAAAACGAAACCAGACAATCCGGAGCAGTTTGGCATCCGCGTGTCGTTATGTATGGAGGCCTCTGGAGCTGTTTTAGTGCTACTGTGACTTTCGAAGAATATCAAAGTGACTTACAGTATATGTAATTATCTACTGCTGTCTGGGTGTTTACAAACAGAATATTTTTAAATGTGTGTGTGTGTGTGTGTGTTTGGGGATTACAGTGCTAGCGGGCAGGCAGATTGGTGCAGCTGCGCTAGTCTCTCCGTGGTCTGTGTTTGTCCCATAATGCCCTGCTCTGCCAAGGTTATTTCCACATGCACATTCATCACGGCTTTTCGTTTACAGCGGAGTGTTAACTGCTCGTATGTCTGCTGCCTTTGGAAATCCTGCCTCATCTGCAGTGGGCAGAGCAGCACGGTTTAAGCGTGTGGTTGTGGAACGAGTGGTGCCCCTGTGCCCAGCACAAGCTGCATGCGATGCTTCTCTAATGCTACTCTTGATTATCAAACGCCTGACATTTTCAGCTTTGTTCGTCGTTCTTGTGTGTCGGCGGTTCCGTCGAGTGTGGCATTTCCAAATGCTGCCTCCTTTGTAAACACGCTGCTTTGTTTCGCCGGTGGCGGGCGGGTGATCAGCCGGCCGGCCGGCCGGCCGCCAGCCCTTACCCACGATGCCTCACCCAGCACGGCTCTGCTGGGTGCCCTGCGTGAGCCAGACCACAGACGTGTCTGCGGTTCACGAGTCCTTGGTGCCCGCGGCTACGCCATCGTGTCGAGGCGTATAAGACGCCACCGCCGTCGTCTCACTGCGGGGCGCCTCTATCACGGAGTCACGGAGAGTCTTGTCATGTATTTAGCTTTGTTTATCTTTTGAAATAAAGATGTGGGGGAGGATACTGCAGAGTGTATCCAGGGCGTTACCTTCTCTTAGCCACAGGTGACCCAGAATTCGGCCAATCAGGTAGTGAGGATGGGTGTGGGTGGGACTTGTGGGTGTGTACCTGAGCAGAATAGCTCCAAGCTCTGAGTTCCATCACACAGCACTCAGCCCATGACAACAATCTGCAGTGTTAGAGTTCACGGCCCCTCTGACTCAAAGCAAGTCAATAAAAAAAAGAGACTCAAGTTTTAAAGAACTTAAAAACTGGGCTTCAGAAAAAACGAACGGCACACGTGAGCCTGTACGTAACGGCGTGAGCTGCGCGTGCAGAGCGGTGGTGCGCGTCTTTGATGGGGTCATGCATGCAGCGAGACATTAGACACAGAATCTCCTGGGGGAACCTGTGTTTACCGGCCACCATATCATTCTCAGCGCAGCAGTGCCTATGGGTTGACTGTAACATGGAGCCATGCGTCGTGCTGGTGTGAGTGCATCAGACATGGCGGCATCGCTGGGCTTCTCTTACAGGGGATCCGCCGCCCCAGAATGCGCAGTGCTGCGCTCGCCAGCTGACCAGCGAGGTGGACGCGGCTTCTCCTGCCTCCCTCTTCTCCTGCCTCCCTCTTCTCCTGCCTCCCTTCATAATGAAGCGGGAGCGCAACAATAAATGCGTGCGACAGAATGAGTTGTGTTCATCGGCCTGTCTCAGGAACACCGCCCAGCGGGTGGTGGCTCGGTTGTTTGTTTGCTTTTCATTTTCAGCAGCAGAATAAAAGAGAATAATAACGGCGCAATGGGAGAGAAGTGTCTCATTTTTTCTTCTTGCTGTATGGGCTTGTACCCCAGATGACCCCCTCTTTGCAATAAAGTGTGACCGTAATCCCTAAGCATCGTACGGTTACGAGCCGGACTGGTATAATGTAAAATCCATCTGACTGCGAGAACTCGCTCATGTACCATGCAGGGACTACCACTGGCTTTGCTCTTTATTCCCATTCCCAGTCTCTATTTACTCGCTCTTTCTCGTCTCTTTCTCGTCTCACTATTCCTTCCACTCCTGGTGCACCTTTTAGCCAGTTACGTTCCCACACGTGACCCTTCGTGGCTGCTTAGCTTGCTGCGCGTGCAGCTGTAGCCCCTCCGTGCAGCCTGTGTATTTTTGTCTTCAGACTTGTGTGTTTCGGTGTGTGCGTCATGACAAGTGTCACGATGCTAGTATCCTAACAGGCGTCTAAATTTAGCCAGGGTCTTGATGTGAAAATAATGATCTACCTCTTGCAAGCAGGAGCCTGTCTGGCGAGCGTTAGTGTGGGGGCGGGGCTCTGGGGCTCTGGGGCTCTGGGCGTAGGGGACAGGGCGAGCGTTAGTGTGCGAGCGTGTGGGCGGGGCTCTGGGTGTAGGGGACAGGGCGAGGGTTAGTGTGTGAGCGTGGGGGCGGGGCTCTGGGTGTAGGGAACAGGGCGAGGGTTAGTGTGTGAGCGTGGGGGCGGGGCTCTGGGGCTCTGGGGTGTAGGGGACAGAGGGGCGTGGGGCTCTGGGGTGTGGGGGAGGGGCTCTGGGGCTCTGGGGCTCTGGGCGTAGGGGACAGGGCGCGTTAGTGTGGGGCGTGGGGCTCTGGGGCTCTGGGGTAGGGGCTCTGGGGCTCTGGGCGGGTTAGGGCGGGCGTGGGGGGGGCTCAGGGGACAGGCGGCGTTAGTGTGGGGGAGGGGCTCTGGGGCTCTGGGGCTCTGGGTGTAGGGGACAGGGCGTTAGTGTGTGGGGCGGGGCTCTGGGCGTTAGTGTGCGAGCGTGGGGGCGGGGCTCTGGGTGTAGGGGACAGGGCGAGCGTTAGTGTGGGGGAGGGGCTCTGGGGCTCTGGGGCTCTGGGTGTAGGGGACAGGGCGAGCGTTAGTGTGGGGTGGGGGGGGCTCTGGGGCTCTGGGGCTCTGGGCGTAGGGACAGGGCGGCGTTAGTGTGCGGCGTGGGGGGGGCTCTGGGGCTCTGGGGCTCTGGTAGGGGACACGTTAGTGCGGCGTTAGTGTGGGGGGGGCTCTGGGGCTCTGGGGCTCTGGGCGTAGGGGACAGAGGCGGCGTTAGTGTGCGGCGTGGGGCTCTGGGGCTCTGGGCGTAGGGGGGGCGGCGTTAGTGTGGGGAGGCTCTGGGGCTCTGGGGCTCTGGGTGTAGGGGACAGGGCGAGCGTTAGTGTGGGGGCGGGGCGGTGGGGCTCTGGGGCTCTGGGCGTGGGCGTAGCTCTGGGGCTCTGGGACGGGGCTCTGGGGCTCTGGGTGTAGGGGACAGGGCGAGCGTTAGTGTGGGGGAGGGGCTCTGGGGCTCTGGGGCTCTGGGCGTAGGGGACAGGGCGAGCGTTAGTGTGCGAGCGTGGGGGCTCTGGGGCTCTGGGGCTCTGGGTGTAGGGGACAGGGCGAGCGTTAGTGTGGGGGAGGGGCTCTGGGGCTCTGGGGCTCTGGGGACTCTGGGGCTCTGGGGCTCTGGATGTAGGTAGGGACAGGGGGCGTTAGTGTGCGTGGGGGGAGGGGCTCTGGGGTGGGGGCGGGGCTCTGGGGCTCTGGGGCTCTGGGCGTAGGGGACAGGCGGCGTTAGTGTGGGGTCTGGGGCTGGATGTGGCGTGGGGGGGCTGGGGAGGCTCTGGGGCTCTGGGCGTAGGGGACAGGGCGAGCGTTAGTGTGCGAGCGTGGGGGCGGGGCTCTGGGGCTCTGGGCGTAGGGGACAGGGCGAGCGTTAGTGTGCGAGCGTGGGGGCGGGGCTCTGGGGCTCTGGGGCTCTGGGTGTAGGGGACAGGGCGAGCGTTAGTGTGCGAGCGTGGGGGCGGGGCTCTGGGTGTAGGGGACAGGGCGAGCGTTAGTGTGTCAGCAGCTCTGAGAGTGTTTGCATGCTCACGCAACATCGCGGCTGTGCGTGCGTGGAGTCCTGCCTTTGTGGTGAGTATGAACGCCGATCTAACCTCTTCTGAGAGAGAGAGAGAGAGAGAGAGAGAGGAAGAGATGCTGACCAGGGGAAAGGAAATTGTATGCTGTCCAATTTGGTCCATATGTTTTTGAGTGCACAGCACAGACGTTAAAGATGAAAACGCAAGATGAAAAGAAATCGGAGATAGTAAACAAACATATCGTCTCCACACAGGTTGTTTTGCTCTGGTGATCTCATGAGAGTTGTGCTGCGTCTCACAATCCACTACTCATCTTAACAAGCCTTTCCCTTAGGTGCACAAGCTGTGGCGTGTGTATTAACCCAGGCTTACTCATAATAGATGTATCCTGCAGTCCTGCATTGGAATAGCCTACACCTTTGCACGCAGAGCAGTCACTACAAGAATGAACATCTTTCTTTTATCCAACAGCGCAGAATCACTTGGCAGATGATGTATTATGCAAATAATGGATTAGCATTTGTATTTATGTAGTGTTGTTTAAAAAAAAAAAAAGTTGCCTTGTCTGTTTTAGTTAGTTACTCACTTTCTTTCTCCTGCTTAAGGGTTGGTCTGTAGACTAGCTCAGCCCGGCAGGGTTGGTCTGTAGACTAGCTCAACCCGGCAGGGTTGGTCTGTAGACTAGCTCAGCCCGGCGGGGTTGGTCTGTAGACGGGCTCAGTCCGGCGGTCCAGTCTGCTTCGCTCGTGTGATGATTAGCATGGTTAGCAGGGTTCTTGTATCTCGAGTCCAGGTGAAAGGGCGGGTGATTGGACCAGGCCACTGGTTCTGCATGCTGTGGAGCACTGATGATGCTAACCTGTTGGAGTGTTGCTCTTAGCACACGAAAGGAAACTAATCTTTCTAAAGGAGCTTAAACGCAGTGCTTGGACAGCAGAGGTGGGGGCCAGTGGTAAGTGCTGCCCATGGCTTTTGCCCTTCAGAACCCAGCAGCCCAGAATCTAAGCTGGTATTGTCCAGAGCCCAAAGCTTGGAGGCAAAAGAAGAAGCAGGTTTCCCATTGGCCCATGCTAAGACCTTGCATTAGGGGTTAAGATGAAACGGCGACTAGCTGGCCGTGCTGATATTAAAGCAGCGAACCCTTGTACTCCTGCTCTGTGCTGGAGCAGCGTGAGCTGCACAGGTCAGTGGGGCACATAGCGCTTTATTTCCAGCCTGATGCGTTTTGGAATTGTGAAACGTAGCCAGGTGAACCCACAGGGTAATGAGGCGATTCGTGTCATCCCGCGAAGTCCGAAGCTTAACTCCCCGGTGAAGTCTCCGGCAACACGCTCTGTCACTGTGGCATCGGCGGGGAGTCCCTCTGCTAGTTGTGCCTCTGCTAGTTGTGCCTCTGCTAGTTGTGCCTCTGCTAGTCGTCCCTCTGCTAGTCGTGCCTCTGCTAGTCGTCCCTCTGCTAGTCGTCCCTCTGCTAGTCGTCCCTCTGCTAGTCGTCCCTCTGCTAGTCGTGCTTCTGCTAGTCGTGCCTCTGCTAGTCGTCCCTCTGCTAGTCGTGCTTCTGCTAGTCGTCCCTCTGCTAGTCGTCCCTCTGCTAGTCGTCCCTCTGCTAGTCGTCCCTCTGCTAGTCGTCCTTCTGCTAGTCGTCCCTCTGCTAGTCGTCCCCCTGCTAGTCGTCCCTGCGCTAGTCGCCCCTGCGCTAATCGTCCCTGCGCTAGTCGTCCCTGCGCTAGTCGGCCCTCTGCTAGTCGTCCCTGCGCTAGTTGTCCCCCTGCTAGTCGTCCCTGCGCTAGTCGTTCCCTGCCTTCCCTAAGCAGAACCGCGGCAGTTTTGTCTCTGAGAAGTACGCCGTCTGAAGCAGCTCATTGATATGCCCCCGGCGTGCCGCTCCTGCCACGTCTTCTCCCTGCTCTCTGCACTTGAGCTCATTCACCACTATGCTCCTTGAGTCTTTTGTCCTCACGCCATGATCTCACTCTGGTACCCTAACCACCCCCCCACACACACACACACTCTCTCATTCTCAGGATGCTTATCAAACTCAGGGAAGAGATGCACTGCTCCCAACATCACAGTCATAACCAGGCTGGGGTTAATTGAATTGCCTTTCCTGAAATAAGACGGTTCTGCTGGATTGACGTTTAGCCTCCATCTGCTGATTTGTTGCTTTAGTCTGAGCCTCATGCGGGTCCACAGCGCTGAAATTCTCACCCTCTCTGTCTCCACGAGAACGTCCTCCGTTTAATCCATCACATCCCCAGTCATAGCAGCGTTCCTTATCTAACTCCATCTCTCCTGCTAGTGAAGAGACGCTTCTCATGAATATCACAATAAAAGCTTAATTTATGGGAATCAAGTAACACAATAAATTCTGTGTAGTTTCGTCTGTGATCTAGCTGAAACCCATCTGAGAGCTTTAAGCAAAACACACAGCTTCAAATCTTAGACTCCTGCTGACACTGATCCGGTGGTTTATTTACAGGTCAGGGGACTCTGTGGTTGTGCAGGGGACAGCTCAGTAAAGGACAGGACTGAGCATCAGGCTGCTTCATTACACCCATCACAGCATATTGAATAGTGCAGTTGGCCTTGAGTGCACAAGTGTGGCTGCCTTGGCATTTAATTTTTTTTTTTTGGTGTTTGTGTCTTACGCCTGACTAATGTTTCATTACACTTGGAAGAGACGACTGCCACAACCTGCTCAACCTCCTTTGTGAATATATGCAGAGCTGGATGAATCATTTATCATTTCATGGAGCTGTTACACCCCCCCGCCTAACTCCCAGGCCCCGCCCCTCCTTTCCTTCCCAACAGGTCCTGTTGTTAGTCAGTGTTTGCAGGTTTACTTATCTTATAAAACGGCTTCTGTGCGGTTCGACGGTCCTGTGATGTACTCCAACCCTCTACCTCTCATTTCACCCACTTGGTCGGCTATTGATCGACATGCTTGTGAGCTTCAACTGAGGCTGTTTTGATCCGAGCCTAACAAGATGCAACCAGATTTCTGTTCTACTTATTTTGATCCTTCCTGCCGTCTGAAAGGCTTGGGCTTAAAGGCAGATCGGATTAAACGCTATGATACACCACTGAGCAACAAAAGAATTACTAAATGACATTAGGTGCATCGTTAGTTGTTAAATGCTTCGTTTGTTCGAGAGTACGTGTGGAAAGGTAGTGGCAGGACAAAAGGAGCATGTGGTGATCTGGTACATCCCCAGACGCCCAGAGAACGTCTCCCCACCCACTACAGCTCCACATGCCGGCCTGGGCTTATTTGTTTGTGGTCTTGGGAAACTAGTAAGCTTGGCAAACTAAAGTTTAATACACACACACACACACATATTTTGTGCATTGTGATGAGCCTTTTCTCCCAATGGATCTTGCTAATTTCCGTGGAATATGTCCCACATTCAGCCTTAATCTCCAGCAGGTGCTGGACTAATGCTTGCAGTGGAGAGAGCGTTTGTCTGCCGTGTAGAGCGCCACCATGTGGCTTGGTCCAGCCTCCACCCAACAGCATTGGGCTGTGAGCCACTCCGTAGCACCACCTCTCTGAGAGGTGCTTCACAGGACGGTCGCCCCCCCCCCCCACAGCAACTGTACCTAGTCTCTATCTCCGGTCATGGCTTAACAGGGGACATGGCCTAAATGCCATAGTTATGTATATTTGCTTTGTAGCAACTCTGTGGTTATGTTATGTAGCAACTCTGTGCTGGTCTGAGGATGTTTCATGTGGTTCAGACTGTGGGAGGGAAGTTCAGTCCCAGCTCAAAGTTCCTCTTGGTGACCTGTGAGCATGGATCTTCTCGCCAAACCAGCAAGTTGCTTTTGAATGGACTCTTCAGCTAGTTCTGCACTTGCACCTTCCTGCTGTTTAAAAGAGCCTGACACTGGCAGTGAAATGAGCCGGAGATATTGGAGATGTGTCTTTAATTGTGGGTGGTACTAGAGTAGAGCTAAAATGTCATGCGAACAGCGCGAGGTCACCCTGTTTCACCTCAGGGTGCACCATGCAGGATGATAACCAGCAGAGCGGACGCAGGAATATAGTCCCCTGCTGTCCTTCTCCACTCTAATCTTCTGTCTGATGATAAATGGAATCATTTTGCTTTGCTTTACAGCAGAATGAAATGAAGATCTGTGCAGAAGCCACTATTGTAAGTGAGGTTAAAAAATAAAAACATGCAGAGTATTTATAGTGTGAATGCTTCAAGCTTCAGTGTGTTTCAAGGTAAATCTGACTCCCGAGGATATACATGGAATATATATTTTTTTAAATATTTGCAATTTATGAAATCTATATCCCGACTTAATAAAGGTCAGTGTGTTCTTAGTGGGTTGATCTCAGTACTGCAATAATTAACTGGGGAAAAAAAAAATTCTTTCATTTTTACCCCCATGATCTTTTATCATGTATGCACTGCAGTTAATTAACAAATGACTATTAATAGTGGGGTTCCATGTGTGTGTCTGAGAAGCGTTATTCTTCACGAATGTCGTGTCAGTGAGTGGGCATATGCAGCCGTGATGCGCGGAGACTGGTAATTAAACGCAGCAAACGATCACGCTTGCACCCGACATTAAACTTTTCATTAGGAGGCTTTAAACTCATTAGCTGGTGAGATGAGAGGCCAAGCCATGTGTAATAGTATGAACGAGGGAGACGGGCGGAGGGAGAGGTAGCCGTGGACACAGAGGTGTGCCAGCTCTGATGCTGGGGGCACCATGTTTGGAGATCCGAAAATGAACGGTGGCGATGCAGATAAGTGATGGCATATTCTGTACTGAAAAAGCAGCTGGTAGTTGTGTTGTAAAGGTCGTATCCCAGTTATGCTTTCTAAATAAGAGCTAGGCTGTTCTTTCAAACAGCACTTTCTGGCCAGAAACAGTTTCTTGGAATGTTAATGCAATCTCAGCGTACAGATGAGGTCATCAAAAGGCCTTTTCATTTGGTTCTGTTCCCATCAGTCTGGAGTCTTCATGGCTTCTGCTCTCAGTGGTGAAGGCACCATCTGCATTAAGGGTTTATGGAATCATTTAGTTTCTATGGCAGATTCAGATTGTTTTGTTTGTTTATTTGTTTGTTTATGAAATAGTTCAAATATAATAATAATAATAATGACAATAATAAGAATAGTATATTGTATGCATATGGTAAATTTAAAACAGTCTAAAAAAAGTGTAACATCCTTTTCGGATTGAATTCGGAATAGAATTCTGTTCTCACAATTTTATATGAAATGTAGCTTTTAGTCTGAACTGGAAGTGATGGCAGCCAATGAAATAAGAGACTGACCAACCCCGTGTGAGTGGATTGTGCTAGTGGTAGTGTTTGTAGTTCTATCACTACCACACCCCCCACCTGCTAATGGGAAACACAACTTGCACATCTCAGAAGCCACTACAGATCCGCTTTCCTGTCATTGCTTTCCGAACACAGCAATTAGTTCATTCTCTGAATCTCTCTCACACAGCAATTAGTTCACACTGCCTTTCTGTCGCACACACACTCACGTCCTCTCTCTCTCTCTCTCTCTCTCTCTCTCTCTCTCTCTTTCTCTATCTATCTATCTCTCTCTCACTGTCTATCTATCTATCTATCTATCTGTCTCTCTCTCTTTATCTATCTATATACACACATACATATATATATATATATATATATATATATATATATATATATATACACACACACACACACACATATATATATATATATATATACACACACACACACACACACATACATATATACACACACACACACACACATACATATATATATATTGATGGTGTTTGTGTGCTCTCCCTCCACCCTATCAACAGAGAGGATGGTGGAGAAAACTGGGACACAGAGGGCTGCCAAACACTCCCATCCTCAGCACTTCACACCAAATGTCTCTGCAGCAAGATCTCCACGTTTGCAGTGTTAGCACAAAGAGCTAAAGACCCGGTGAGTACGACCTTTACCTCTGCACCTTCCACACTGTCAGGCTCCGCCCACTCATAGCGCCTAGCCTAGCCACACACCCGGGCGAGCTACGAGAACGGCCGTAACGGGGCCGGCAGAGCGCTAACGGGCGGCAGTGGGGAAGCGTTGCGTGAAGCACATTCCGAGACTACGTTAAATACTTTCAATTTAGAATTCTGCTGCTATTTCGAGCTTCGAGTCGCTGGTGGAAGAAAGTGTCTGCTCGAGTGCACCTTTGTTTATCTGCTCTCCGAAGCAGAGAAAAGATGAGCTGGTTAACGAGATGGCAGTCACAGAAGAAAGTGTCCTGCCATAAACACTACGGTCTGTGGTAATTATTTCAGTGTGGGTGCTGTTGAAGTACTGGGCCGTAAGATCGGGGATATCGCGCTCATCAGCAGGGGGGAGTAGGAATTTCAGAGGCGGTTCGATTCCTCTCTGCAACCTTGGCAGGTGACTAGGGAAGGGCGGGTATTACATGAGCAGCAAGCATCTCGTTCTGACATTTGGCTGAGATTTTGGAATAAACGATGGTGTGTACGTCAGGCGTTGGCGATCTCACAAGCAGCATTTGTTTATTGGAGCAATGCACGGAAGAGTCTAGAATTTCTAGGAAAGGCTTGTGCTTCTTCTGGGATTTGCTACTGTTACATTTTAATAAAATGCAATTATCACTTAAGGTGAGTCCCTGTAAATCACTTAACTCGTTAGATCAGATAATCCCATCCCTTTATGGATTATGCTCACCCCTGTCACCAAGATGCTGCTAGTCTGCCACGTCTGCTGCAGTTTTTTTCCTCTGGACCGAGAGTCCCAAAATGGATGAGCCGTGTCTGCTTCCGTGTGATGAATGTGTTTTTCAGACACCGCACACAATTTAAGTCAGACGTAATAACGGTGCATTCTCGGCCTACTAAAACTAATGGCGAGGTGAAAAAAAATGACGCGAGCTGTTTGCCCTTTAGCTAGCCTGATTCATTTCTGTATTACTGATGCTCTTATATGGAGGACTCACCATATGTCTGCTCCGTGCCCGAGCCTCTCTTCTCTAAGCTCCGCCTCTTTCTCCCCCCTCTTTCCATAGATCTGTCTCTCCCCTTTTACCCTTCTGTTACACAGTGAGCCTGACCCACTTTTGTTTAGCATGTTTCCTCTGTCTGTCTGTCCCTCTCTCGCTGTCTTTTTTGAAGGCAGCCCCATTAGGGTGATTGATATGCGTGACGGGTGAAGGGGATTCTGGGAAATGGAAAACAGCCCTGAGGAATGAACAGTGTGGGGCGGAGAGAGGAGTGTCCAGCCACTGTCAGCCGGGAGCTGTGTGTCACACGGCGGACACCTGTCCGTGCCTGTCAGCTGAGCCGGAGGGGTCGAGCACGTCTGCACAGAGAAGCAGAGATGCTCAGAAAGTCTGTTGGCTTTGCCCAGTTGGCCCAAAACAGCTATCAGAAGTATTGATGTTTTGAGAATGTTCAAAGTGCTTATGCAAATTCCATCACAGAGGTGCATAAGCAGGACAGGACAGCGAACTGGGTGGTCAGGGTGGGGTACCTGGGTGGTCAGGGTGGGGTACCTGGGTGGTCAGGGTGGGGTACCTGGGTGGTCAGGATGGGGTACCTGGGTGGTCAGGGTGGGGTACCTGGGTGGTCAGGGTGGGGTACCTGGGTGGTCAGGGTGGGGAACTCGGTGTTCAGGAAACAAGCAGTTTCCTTACAAGCAGAGCATTCTGGTTAAGGTGCTTTAGTGGACAAATGCAAAACGAAAATCATGACATTAAACACGACCTTTATTTCCACTGCTGTATTCTCTCCACTCTCTGTAGTCTCTTCTCTCACTGTAGTCTCTTTAAGAAAAAAAAAATCAGATTTATCTGTAAGATTTAATGACTATTCTACTTACTGTGAATGACTATAAAAACCTCTCAAACTCAGTTTGAGCAGAGCAGGTGAAAGCAAACAGGTCATTAAACGTTTGCCACTTCTCGGCTCATTTAGAAATGCCCAACTGTTCTGCCAAAGATAGTCACACACGTTAGCAGCATTATGGTCCTACCTGGATGAAATGTACAGATTATTCATTCATAACACCGTTACAATATATTCTCAACTAAACGTCACTGTGTTCTGCAACACGCCATGTGGCTCCATGTATAAAAGCCTGTCAGGATTCTGTCAAACGTCCATATTCCACTGAGCTGAATCTGGTGGCTAACTTTGTCAGCCGAGACCTGCCAATCATCTGGGATGCTGACATTAATGTTTACTTCCTGCTGCTGGCATGCCTTGTGACATTTGGAGATGGGGGAATAAACAGCGCCATTAGTGCATCATCATTTTCCTTCCATTAACCACGCCGTGTGCAGGTCAGTGCATCTTCAGCGGTAATGTTCTGCAGAAGCCCGTAAAGTACTCCACTCCACTGGAAAGGCCTTTACTGCATCATCACATGGAAACTGTTTTCAGAGCTACAGCAACCACGTCTTTAGACGGAGGGAGAGGGGGGTTGATGGAGCAGGAGTAGCTCCACCCGTTCACCTCTCCGACGTCCTCGTTTTTATCCCCGTCAAAGTGCAGAAACTCGCAGTAGACGGTGATTATGGGATTGGGGGGCGAAGGTGGTCAGGGGAAAAAAGTACTAGTGCTAGTCATTTAAACGGCAAATTTAAGACTTAACTTTATCCTAATTTTAAGGGCTTAAATTAGAACCATAGAAAGAACACTGGGAACTTTGGAAATTGACGGTGTGAATGCGGATGTAGGTGAAATATTTTCAAGAGGTTGCGTCAGGTTGTTTTGTTTACAGTTTGCGCTGGCATCATGGGCCAGAGCTGAAGGTCTCACATGCTCTCCTGCCCACGCACCGCGGTGGATGTGCTGCTCACTGGGTTGGCTGTGAAACGGAGCACAGATGGAGGAGGCCTTCTGACACCTTCACCTTGTGTCCCTCATGAACTCCCTGCCCACACTTGTGCATCCTCTCGGGCTCATGTGCTGGTGTATCACACAAGAAGGGTCGGAACGATGCTGCAGAGAGGAGCTTCTCGTGAGTTTGCTGTCGCAGATAACAAGTCGGAGTCATTTTACGTGCGCCAGGAGTGTGGCGGACAGCTATGGAAAATGCATTATGCAAGGCTGTGGGTGACGGGACGGTGTGTGGGGAGAGACCAGTCCCGCCGAGCATGAATGACCATCTCACCCCCAACGTTAAAAGATTATCCAGGGCAGCGTGTGGGGAGGAGGACGCTCAAATAGATAAAGGCGCAGAGCGCTGGATTAACCTCTATATTTAATAGAAAATGGTGGGGACAGGATTAAGCTCCAGCTTCCCTGCCATTGACAGTGGATGGTGTATTGCCCCCTAATCATGTTCATGTTCTGCACTGCTGAGACAGAGAGGCACAGGCTGAGTTACTATGTACCAGGCTCACGGGTTCCTTATACGAAGAGCACTGAGATAACGGCTGCGCAAGGTAGCTTCTGTTTGAGGTACAGTGACTACAACTCCCAAGATCCCAAGTGTTTGCCATGCTCATGACTCATCAGTGCCAGTCGGTTATCCAGTGATGGATGATGGGAGCCGTAGGCAGTGACTGGATAGTCACTTTTTTGGCCGTAACAATTTGCCGTGTGTCAGTTTCTCCACGCAACATAATGGCTTTGAGCTGATTTATTGGCATACAAGATCAAATGAGAGGCATTCAAGCAGAGACAAAGACACACACACTGCCAGTGAATTCTGGAGTGTTACCTCCCCACTAGCCAGACAGATACACACACACATTTGTGTCCTGAATCAGAGGACCAACCTGCCTAGCATGCTAAAGGGCTCTGGGGCTAGATGGCTTAAAGACGAAGACCCTTCTGTTTGTGTGGATACTGTCGACGAATGTGCCTCGGGCATATTGACAGATCTTTCCTTCACTGGTGCTGCATACACACACAAACACATGCATAGGTACGTGCGCGCACACAAGAACACACTCTCTCTAAGAGTGTACACAGCACATGTACACTTCAATAGGCTGGTGTTACGTAGCCTCTGCCATTTCATGTTTTGCGCCTTCCAGAAAGATGCAGGACAATCACAGAACTTAATGTACAACAAAATCTTCCTTTGGTTTCGGGCACTTCCTAAAACTGTCACAAGGCCATCTGTAAAAATCTGTACAAATAGCCACAATGAGGCAGCACATCACTGTTTGAACTTGAAATTAATGAGCATTTCTCAGCTGCAGATCATTTCCACTGACATGCAGTGTGTATATTTAACATGGTCTTCTGCCCCCTCCATATTTAACTCATATTAAGTTAAAGTGAAGGTGGAAACATGTGATGTGATTTGAACCAGGCATGCAGAGAGGACTTTGTAAAAGGCCTAGTTGATTCTAGTTCAGAGCTTCCCAGAACAAACACCAAACCATATTGCTCATATCGGTCTCATATTAGTGCATAGAAAATGCAATGGATCAGCATCAGTTTATGTAAATAGCTTTTCATGTTTAAATTAAGTGAGATCATTTTTAAGATTACATTTAACTTTCTCCATTTTAAAATCAGCCAACCTGAAGTGGCATCAGGTCTCCCATCTCAGGGGCCTCTGAGACACGGCTGACATTTACATCAAGTGCTTCTCTGCAAAGTCATAGACACAGATCCTCTCTGTGCCTCCTCTTCTGAGTTTACTTGACCGGTTTGCCCAAGCTCCTCATACGTGTTGATGTGCCGTGTCGGATGGAATCATTTTGGGCCAGTCCTCAGATTTCTGTAAGCATTAATCATCATCTGTGGAGTAATAGCGGGTTGCAGAAGGCTGAACTTTATTGAGGCTCTGGGTAGTTTGGGGACACGATGATGGATCAGTAGGCTTGCTGCCTGAGGCTCTGGGTCTCCATCATGGTCTCAGCATTCCCAGTGCCCTGACAGACACCACTCCCATGCTGCCTTTCTCCCAACCACTTCAGCTTTAACAAGTGTCCTGGGAAGCTAAAGGTAACCTAAGCATATGCTAAAATAGCCACCCGCTCTTCTGATGTTGCGGCGAGTGGCATATAAACAGAAGGTAGCGAGTCTCATAGGTCTAAGGCCTATTTTAGGGCTCACAGGGTCTTGCGCATTTGATTAATGCAGACTTTTACATTGTGTCCTTTGCCTGGGGTTTTTCCTCAGTCGTCGTCGTTCTCTCCTGCTGTCTGCATCCTCACACCCTCACACACACACACACACACACACACACACACACACACACACACACACACCCTGCCTTATCCCCTGCCATCCAGTGTCCAGCTCCACCCATACATTTCCCTCTCCCCCTTTGTCATAATGAGTTATTGCAGAGTAAGAAGGAGTGAGGGAGAGAGGAGGATAAATAGTCTCTCAGCAGTATGCAGGAGCAGGAGAACTAGGTTAAGCTCGGCCGGCTGAAAATAGTCCCGGCTACTGCTCACTTAGGAGCTTCCTGCTGCTCCGGGGCTGCTGGGATAGACGGCCCATGATGTCTTCTGTAATTTGTGGGATGGGAGCTCTGGATGCAATGGAGGGAGAGCAGACCTGTGGTGCGTTTGCCCCGGCTGGCGTGCTTATTAAGGACTGCACTTACTGCATGGGCTCCAAGGGCTAGAGGTCTGTAACCAAACAAAAACTCTCCTGCATAGAAACATCGGATATAAGGACCAGGAATTATGGTCCTGCCTTCTGTATTAGGTCTCGCCTTTCCATGGTAAAGTAGAATAAATAAAGCTGACTGCTAATGTGCGTTATATCATTTCACCATTTCTTAGCTTGACCATAAAGTGAGATATTGGTTACTAAACATATTCACTTTAACATTTAAGTTTATCGAGAGATGATTTTTTCAAATGTTCATGAGTGACTGTCAGTTGGTCCATGTCACTAGTGCTTCATCTGAAGAAACCCTCTCATCTCATCTCAACTCATCTCATCTCATCTGTCTTTCGTTGCACTTTAAACAAAAACTAGTCTAAAAAAAATCGTATTTCTTTTCATTCTACCACTGTCTTTTCATCACTTGCAAATGTGTCTCTTTTTTGAAAAGCCTCCGAGGGGCTGAGGTCCTTTATCTCAGCCTCCTCTTCAGCCATGCAGGCGTCTCCCCTAGCCCTTCCTCTCCGTTAGGAGTTTTGATCATGGATAACTCCCTGGCTTCGGAATTCTTTTGATGGGCTCGTGGCCAATTGAAATTCAGCTTTTCACGCGTCGGATGAGAGAGAACTCTCCCTCCATCTCCACCTGCTTTTGTTTTTCGCGAGGCGACTGAAGTTTGAGTTTGTTGTGTCTCCAGTGTTTTTGAGTCCACTGTAGTCGGTGATGTCGGTGCGCCCTGGCAGTACGGAGCCCACAGTGCTTGTGCAGACTACCTATGATAGAGCTGCTTATTAACATGCTGTAGGCAGCAGGCTAAATGTAAGATGAAAGGCAGCGCTTGGCAGTGCCGCTCTGCTTCCTCTGTGCCACCTGCAAACGTTGCACCTGCCAACTCTGCCGTCCCAACTGTAGCCATGAAACTTTCATAAAGCCCCCTTTGAATTCCAGCATCGCCCACACCTGCAACCCCCTGCATTTCTACCAGACTTTCCCTTTATTGTCCTGTTCCTTACACACTCACACAGTCTTATACATGCTACACATTCCTTTTTTGCTAACCCTGGAACCTGAAAGCTATCGGTCAATAATGGGACTGGCTTATAAATGGCTGATAGAGGGATGTAGATGTATATATTCATGACCAACATCGTACTCTGCTTCAGACCAAAACTCTACAGTATTCAGTAGTTGTACTATGCAGTACCTTTGAGCTCTGGAAATGAACACTGAAGTTTTTGTGGTTCTGCTGTCCAGTTTTGCTTCTGGTGCAATTTGCTGTGTTGCAAACTGCCACCATGAACCACAGAGTGCCTGAATTACTGTTGTCTGTGTCCTTTAGCAGACAACCAGCTTATAACAAGCTTAACAAGAAACACAGAGAGTGCCGTTTCACAACCAGTTCCCAGAGATGCAAATTGCAAAACTGCTTGCTTTTTGTTTGGTAAGATCAACCCAGATCCAATCAGGTCTCAATGAGCACATGACCTTGCAGGCGTTCTCCACCCGAGGAGCCCCCACCCAGTCCAGATTGCTCCTCAGCTCCTGTGCGGTCCCTCTTATTTCCTAGCTCCACCCTGGAGCTGCCGGCTAATTATCACATACACCTGTTCTTGTTAATCTTGTAATCAGTCTCTGTATCTGTAGCCCCGTGTCTCAAACAGCTCCCTAGTCCCTGCATACCGTGTCCTTTGACCAGAAACAGCATCACACTTTCAGCACACTTTGTTGTGTTGATCGTTTTAAGAGTGTGATTTTCCTCCCTCATTCTAGTCATGTGTATCGTATCAGTCAGTGCAGTGTAGGTTGCAAAATGTCAAATGGCCGATGAATAACACATGTTCCAGTGTATCACACACACCTAGTCTTGTTATCAGGACTCAGGAGTCTAGTGTTATTCTGGACACTGTGATATCACACGGAATCTGAAGATATTTTAGATGTACATGTCGTTGCCCCAACATTATACAAAAAAACAATTTATGCCTTACTGCAATCTGTCTGTATCCCTCACGTTCCTCCTTTAAATCTGAACTTAAACATTCTCTCAACATTTCCATTCTCGAATGCACTGACTAGTTGCCATTGTTTATTTGCCTTTTGTCCTGTTGTATTGTCTTATGTCTGTAATGGTCTTGTTGTCTTGTCTTTTGAGTTTCGTCTGTTGAGTTTTCTGTATGCTTTATGGAAATCGACCTTGAGTTTAAGAAAGGCTCTATACAAATAGTTATTATTATGCTTCCCATATAAGTTATGGGGTTATATAAGGCTGCTCAGAGCAGTTTTCCATGATGTAAACTGAGCTAACAAGTGGACTTGGTCCAAGACTGCCCCATGTAATCCCAATACTACACCATGTAATCCCAAGACTGCCCCATGTAATCCCAATACTACACCATGTAATCCCAAATTTCACTTTCATGTAAGGATGACATGGTGGACTGAGTAGGAGAGTTTCCAAGTCATGAGTGAGAGTCATGGAATTAATTAGATGAGTAATAAGCAGTATTGATTAAAAGAACAGATTGTGCCATGAGGTTCGTGGGGTGAAACAGAGCGAAACGATGGAGACACTAAGCAAGACGAGGGAAGGCCATATGGCCCATGCTGCCTGCCCCCATGACCTCTTCCGTTACCCTGGGTAACTCCCTCCACGCCCCACCCAGCCGCTCTCTCTCAGTATCCCTGTCTCCCTTTAGCCAATCCTGACAGGCCTGTAATACATTTCTCGACGGTTCTTCTGCAGAATGTTTAACTGAGCCAACCACATGGATGCGGATTCCAAAGAGATTTATGATATTTCTGTCTGTATCTCTCTCACACCCAGGACATGGGACCTTCCAGCCTCCCCTCCGTGCCACTCATGGTGGGCTGTGGGGTGTCTTGCACTGCACTGCTCACCCTGCTGCTTATCTACGCCGCCTTCTGGAGGTAAGAGAGACCCTGCCTTAACTCAGCTGCCAGACACTCTCATCTCCAGGGTCAAGGTGGTTAGGAATCATCTCGGTGAACATCCGAGTTCATTGTGCAGCCGTCTGGCTTGCTGTTAAGATGGGGGGGAAGAGAAAAACATGAGGGATTATTCAAGCGGAGAAAGAGAGGGAGGGAACCTGGCGTGGGGCGGACCCGCACTGGGCCAAAACTGCAATTAGCTTTAATTACCAACAAATGAGGGATTGTGGGAGCAGTCAGGGTTATGCTGGGTACTAGTGGAGGTCTGGGAAGACTCCGACAGCAGCAGAACCGCCTGTGTGGCAGACGGGCGAAGCAGAGGCTAACGTCACGCGCTGGACGCCATCTGCCCCCACCCAAGTGCCCGTTTGCCCCGAGGGTGATGCAGCGTCTTTAACAGTCATGCTCCTGGGAACATCAACAGAGTAAAATGACTAATTATCAAGAGTGAATTATTAGACATCTGCGAGATGTGTGGTGAGTTTTGTTTTTTAAACATTGGTCTGTGTTTGCTTACCTGTCCATTACTGCCTACATAAAAAGAAGATGAATAACAGACGAATAACAGACAAACGTGATTAGCTTGTTGTGATGACATGAATGTGGCACCATTCAGCTGCCATGTTCAGTCCACTGTCAGTGGGTGTTAATGGTACAGGCAGGTGCAGCTAAATGAGCATCAAAGACGTGGCACAAGTCACTTGTTTTTATTAGCTTAGGCGCTTTAGTGTCATGAGTCGGCATTTCAGCAGAACTGATTTGTAAATCATCGATTTAAGAGGCCAGTAGGATAATTAGCAAGGAAGTGCAGTTCCACTTTCTCCGCCATCTTCACACATCATTATTTGTCTGTTGCTTAAACTTCAGAATTCATGTTTGTATCACATCATTTTCCAAAATTCAGGTGCTAGTGTTTTTATGTAGCAAATGTTTAAATCTTAAAAGAGGGTGGTGAGCTGGTAGTTTGATATCATGGCTCCTGGAGCATATCCAGAACCATCCCTCCATAATCTACTTTAATCCAGAGCGCTTCCTCCATCCCTCCATAGCCTGCTGTAATCCAGAGTGCTTCCTCCATCCCTCCATAACCTGCTGTAATCCAGAGTGCTTCCTCCATCCCTCCATAGCCTGCTTTAATCCAGAGTGCTTCCTCCATCCCTCCATAGCCTGCTGTAATCCAGAGTGCTTCCTCCATCCCTTCCTCCATCCCTCCATAGCCTGCTGTAATCCAGAGTGCTTCCTCCATCCCTCCATAGCCTGCTTTAATCCAGAGTGCTTCCTCCATTCCTCCATCCCCTCCATAACCTGCTGTAATCCAGAGCCTGCTGTAATCCAGAGTGCTTCCTCCATCCCCCTCCATAGCTTCCTCCATCCCTCCATAACCTGCTGTAATCCAGAGTGCTTCCTCCATCCCTCCATAGCCTGCTGTAATCCAGAGTGTGCTTATTCCATCCCTCCATAACCTGCTGTAATCCAGAGTGCTTATTCCATCCCTCCATAACCTGCTGTAATCCAGAGTGCTTATTCCATCCCTCCATAACCTGCTGTAATCCAGAGTGGTTATTCCATCCCTCCATAACCTGCTGTAATCCAGAGTGCTTCCTCCATCCCTCCATAACCTGCTGTAATCCAGAGTGGTCATTCCATCCCTCCATAACCTGCTGTTAATCCAGAGTGTAATCCAGAGTGGTTATTCCATCATTAACCCATCATTCCATCCCTCCATAACCTGCTGTAATCCAGAGTCATTCATCCCTCCATAACCTGCTGTAATCCAGAGTGGTCATTCCATTCCATAATCCCTGTAATCCATTCCATCCCTCCATAAGCTGCTGTAATCCAGTCATTCCACTCCTCCATAACCTGCTGTAATCCAGAGTGGTCATTCCATCCCTCCATAACCTGCTGTAATCCAGAGTGGTCATTCCATCCCTCCATAACCTGCTGTAATCCAGAGTGGTCATTCCATCCCTCCATAACCTGCTGTAATCCAGAGTGGTCATTCCATCCCTCCATAACCTGCTGTAATCCAGAGTGGTCATTCCATCCCTCCATAACCTGCTGTAATCCAGAGTGGTCATTCCATCCCTCCATAACCTGCTGTAATCCAGAGTGGTCATTCCATCCCTCCATAACCTGCTGTAATCCAGAGTGGTCATTCCATCCCTCCATAACCTGCTGTAATCCAGAGTGGTCATTCCATCCCTCCATAACCTGCTGTAATCCAGAGTGGTCATTCCATCCCTCCATAACCTGCTGTAATCCAGAGTGGTCATCCCATCCATAACCCTGTAATCCAGAGTGGTCATTCCATCCCTCCATAACCTGCTGTAATCCAGCTTAAGCTGTAATCCAGAGTGGTCATTCCATCCCTCCATAACCTGCTGTAATCCAGAGTGGTCATTCCATCCCTCCATAACATTCCATCCCTCCATAACCTGCTGTAATCCAGAGTGGTCATTCCATCCCTCCATAACCTGCTGTAATCCAGAGTGGTCATTCCATCCCTCCATAACCTGCTGTAATCCAGAGTGGTCATTCCATCCCTCCATAACCTGCTGTAATCCAGTGGTCATTCCATCCCTCCATAAGTGTGGTCATTCCATCCCTCCATAACCTGCTGTAATGCTGTAATCCAGAGTGGTCATTCCATCCCTCCATAACCTGCTGTAATCCAGAGTGGTCATTCCATCCCTCCATAACCTGCTGTAATCCAGAGTGGTCATTCCATTCCATCCCTGTAATCCAGAGTGGTCATTCCATCCCTCCATAACCTGCTGTAATCCAGAGTGGTTATTCCATCCCTCCATAACCTGCTGTAATCCAGAGTGGTTATTCCATCCCTCCATAACCTGCTGTAATCCAGAGTGGTTATTCCATCCCTCCATAACCTGCTGTAATCCAGAGTGGTTATTCCATCCCTCCATAATTCCATCCATCCCCTCCATAATTCCATCCCTCCATAACCTGCTGTAATCCAGAGTGGTCATTCCATCCCTCCATACCCTGTAATCCAGAGTGGTCATTCCATCCCTCCATAACCCTGTAATCCAGAGTGGTTATTCCATCCCTCCATAACCTGCTGTAATCCAGAGTGGTTATTCCATCCCTCCATAACCTGCTGTAATCCAGAGTGGTTATTCCATCCCTCCATAACCTGCTGTAATCCAGAGTGGTTATTCCATCCCTCCATAACCTGCTTGGTCATTCCATCCCTCCATCCCTCCATAACCTGCTGTAATCCAGAGTGCTTATTCCATCCCTCCATAACCTGCTGTAATCCAGAGTGCTTATTCCATCCCTCCATAACCTGCTGTAATCCAGAGTGCTTATTCCATCCCTCCATAACCTGCTGTAATCCAGAGTGCTTATTCCATCCCTCCATAACCTGCTGTAATCCAGAGTGCTTATTCCATCCCTCCATAATCTGCTGTAATCCAGAGTGGTTATTCCGCCTTTATGTCCATACATCAGTAGTAGTTCTGTCTTGTTTGCCACTCAAAACAAACAAAAATCTTCAGCAATAACTGTAAAGACAAATAAACATATAACTATACACATTCTAGCATATAAATGCAAATTAAAAAGAGAATCACATTATTACACTATTACCCTATTTCAAACCCAATAAAACCCATTCAAACTAAAAACTAATTTGTTTCAATCCTATGTAATTCAATTACACGGTTGTACAGCGTTAGAGGTTCGCTGTTTGATGAGAGTGTGCTAGTTTCCCAGTTCCCCTCACCTCAGACGTCCAGTGGGGAGAGCTGAGGTCAGCCGGTCTCTAACCTGCTGTCCTCCCCATCTCGTACTCATCAATGAAAGACCTTCCCCTGTCCGACGCAGACGCTAGAATCAGGTTGTGGTGCCGGGAGAGAGGAGGCAAACTCCACTTGCAGTGCTTCAGCATTTTATTACAGTTCCAGCGGCTCGAGTACCAAACTCAATGAAACGGATAAACCATAATCAAAATCAAGGGCAATGTGATAGGTCAATAACCAGCAAAATGGATCGGGCAGGAAACCAGAAAATACGGACCCTAAGAACTGGGGACAACGGCACTCAATAGCGTGCCACAGCAGAACTTCACAGAAGCTCACTAAACCGTATGAACAACACCAAGGTTAGACATATTACATGCAAACGGCTCCAGGTAATAACGATTAACGACTTCAGACTGACGGTGAGGAGCAGAGAGTGAACAAAGGCAGCGTTATAACACAAGCACAGGCTCACGCAGGAACCGGCCGGCAAACCAAACGGACAACAGGGCAGCTACTGCAGAACGTGACCTAGACCTACAGGGCCGAGACTAACCCACATGGGGACAGGATGATGTTGTGCTGACGTCACTGTTCCGAGTTTGTAACTCGGAACAGTTAAGCCGGCACTGACCTGCAGAGTATGGCGACTACATGCACAGATGCACGTTTGTGTCTGTCGTTTTTTCTCAGGTACATTCGTTCCGAGAGGTCCATCATCCTGGTGAACTTCTGCATGTCTGTACTGGCCTCCAACGTGCTGATCTTGGTGGGACAGTCCCAAACACTTAGCAAGGTAAGTGCACGCACATGTGCCAATGACTCACTCGGGAAGGAAGAGATTAGAAGACTTAGTTTGTCAGTGTGATTAAAGTAGTAGGAGAATTAGTATTTCAGTCTGACGCGACACGTAAAGCTTTGTCATTACTCCTCTTCGCATACTGAATCATTTGTTGATGACTACTTACTTGCAGGAACTGCGGCATATTTGTTATTTATCATAAGGCCACCGATCTGGTGGTGGCTCTGGGCTTAGGCAGTAAACGCGGGGATGAGGGAAGCATGGCGTGGCCCTACTGAGACGCGGCAGGGCTGAGGAGGGAAGCACAGAGCACGTCATCTGTACAGCTTAAAGCCTGACGGGGAAGAGGCAGACGGAAGGTCCTGTCAGCGCACAAGCGCCCCAGAGGCCGCAGTGCCATTCACGGCCAGATTGCACGTGTGCGCGTGGCTTCCCTGGCCTATCAGCACATGTAGAAGGCAATGATAGAATCTCAGTGAAATGGCAAGACACGTCTCGATTGTTTTTTTTTTTTTAGACCGGCAGCCGGAGCAGGCAGCCGTATTGGGGCCTCCTGGGGTCAGCTTTGTGTCAGCGGTGTCAGTCACTGTGAGAGGGTGTGTGTGTGTGTGTGTGTGTGTGTGTGTGTGTGTGTGTGTGTGTGGCAGCTGAGGCAGAAGACAAGAAATCCACCGCCACCCAAACGGGGACGCTCGCCGCAAGCTAGAGCGGAAACAACAGGACGCTAAAGAGAAACTTGGGCTGCTTCAGCCTTTCCGGCTCTGATCAGACGTAACAGTCCGGCTCCTGAAACCCAAAGCTTCAGCTGTGTCGTGCACTCAGGGCGAAATCTCAACCCGTTAATTGCCATATCCTTCACGTGTACAGTCATTTGTGAAGTGTCGGTTGTAGTTAACCTCGGCGCTGAGCGGTGTAACTGTAACGGTCGTGCGGTTTTCAGTAAGGCCGCGTTAGTGTGTCTGCCGTTTCACCCTCCCGCGATGCTCTTCACTGAAATGATTATGTTCGCAGAAAACAAGTGACAAGAAAACAACACGTGGTGCGTCTGCATCGTGGCCATTCCAGGGAGGCGGGGCTTAACTGGGCCTGCCGTCACGTCCGGGCCCGAGCCTGCTTTGCGTCTGAGGGCTGTCTTCCTCTTCCTCATCCTCATCCTCATCGTCTCCCCGTCTCTCTCTCAGGGGCTGTGCACCGTGACCGCTGCCTTCCTGCATTTCTTCTTCTTGGCCTCCTTCTGTTGGGTGCTGACAGAGGCGTGGCAGTCGTACCTCGCCGTGATTGGCAAGATCAGGACGCGCCTCATCCGCAAGCGCTTCCTGTGCCTGGGCTGGGGTAGGTCTGCCGCGCGCACATGCTCAGCATCACGCAGTCTCCTCCGGTGTGACGGTCCCGGCTTGTTTTGTTTTGCTTACCATACAAGCCAACACGTGAAAAGTTCGAACGACTGGGTCTGCATCTTATTTTCCTTGTTGTTCTTTTCCCAATGGGGTGACTGACACTACACTGGATGACATGCCACTTCTCCTCAGCCCCGTGACATTACACAGTCTGCCTCGCGTCTTCGCTTCATTGCAAGCAAATGACACATTACAATATGCCACGCCACTTCAGCTCCATGCTGCTGTCGTAACGCTAGTCACAAATGTCGGATCTGATATAAAAAATGTATAGGACAGCATCTCCAGCGCGGGGAAGAGTCAAGGAGATATCTAAGCAGTTACAGACGTGCGTGGCCACATTTTGGGCATTATCAAATCTGATCCATTAATTCAGAGATGTTTCCACCTGATGCAGCATCATAATAGGCCTTTTCTGTTTTCAAGAGGCATAGAGGTATTGGCTCAGTTCATAGAGGTATTGGCTCAGTTCATAGAGGTATTGCCTCAGTTCATAGAGGTATTGGCTCAGTTCATAGAGGTATTGGCTCAGTTCATAGAGGTATTGGCTCAGTTCAGCTCAGTTCATAGAGGTATTGGCTCAGTTCATAGAGGTATTGGCTCAGTTCATAGAGGTATTGGCTCAGTTCATAGAGGTATTGGCTCAGTTCATAGAGGTATTGGCTCAGTTCATAGAGGTATTGGCTCAGTTCATAGAGGTATTGGCTCAGTTCGTGGCTCAGTTCATAGAGGTATTGGCTCAGTTCATAGAGGTATTGGCTCAGTTCATAGAGGTATTGGCTCAGTTCATAGAGGTATTGGCTCAGTTCATAGAGGTATTGGCTCAGTTCATAGAGGTATTGGCTCAGTTCATAGAGGTATTGGCTCAGTTCATAGAGGTATTGGCTCAGTTCATAGAGGTATTAGCTCAGTTCATAGAGGTATTAGCTCAGTTCATAGAGGTATTGGCTCAGTTCGTAGAGGTATTGGCTCAGTTCATAGAGGTATTGGCTCAGTTCATAGAGGTATTGGCTCAGTTCATAGAGGTATTGGCTCAGTTCATAGAGGTATTGGCTCAGTTCGTAGAGGTATTGGCTCAGTTTGGCTCAGTTCGTAGAGGTATTAGCTCAGTTCATAGAGGTATTGCCTCAGTTCGTAGAGGTATTAGCTCAGTTCATAGAGGTATTGGCTCAGTTCATAGAGGTATTGGCTCAGTTCATAGAGGTATTGGCTCAGTTCATAGAGGTATTGGCTCAGTTCATAGAGGTATTGGCTCAGTTCATAGAGGTATTAGCTCAGTTCATAGAGGTATTGGCTCAGTTCGTAGAGGTATTGGCTCAGTTCATAGAGGTATTGGCTCAGTTCATAGAGGTATTGGCTCAGTTCGTAGAGGTATTGGCTCAGTTCGTAGAGGTATTGGCTCTTGACTAAAGTTCTTGACTAAAACGTCAGATATAGAGCTCATCATAAAAATTTCTTCAAATGAACGAAACAGAAATAATGTAAAGGAGCTCGGTTCAATTTCTTTCTGATCATGTCACCATGGTAACGCCATGGCGTACACATTAAAACTTAACAAAGCCTGAACCCATTGTATTAGAATGTTAAGGCAGTACGTGTAATCATGCGTAATCAAATAATTATATGCCATTAGTGTTATTCACGTGTGTGTGCTATTATCTCATTAAGAGTGGCTCCAGTTTATGCATTCCTAGGCAGGAGTCTAACTGCTCCATCAAAGTAACTATTAACAGTGCAGTCTGGGTGTGTTTCCTGGTCTGGTGTGTTAAAATGTACAAATCAGCCAACGTTGCTTTTTAAGAATGCAGCCGTTATGCCCTGATAACCTGTACCTGAACACACAGGAGAAGGTGGACATCTACAGTTTCTCCTTAGATGATTTCTAAACACGTTTAATCAGTAGTCTAGAGAGAGACAGAAATATTCATATCTCGCCCTGTACATGTGATTTTCCTCATTTCATATATACACTGACATTGTGTGTGTGTGTGTGATGTATTTTTATTGATGAATAAGCTTAAATTTAATATAATTATTGTAATGTTGCCTTGTTGCCAGTGCTATGTCTGCTTCTCTTCCCATAAAGGTAGAATAACTCTTGTATTAAATCTGTCAAAATGCCAAGACTATGTTTGTTGCTCTTGTACATCTAGGACTGAAATCCAAAGTTTTGTTGCTGTAGATACTCACCAGAATGATCACAGTCAGCCTGCCTGTCACCAAATGGTCCACCGTGCCAAGTTTCCTTCCTTACTTCCCTCCCCTGAACAGGAGTTTTTTCTAATTGTTTCAATTTTTGGACAGAATCACAGCATTGTTAATTACATGAATATTTCAGAAGAGTGTGGACATGGTGCAGAGGGAAAGGGGGGCTATAATCTATAGGCCTAATTACACCATGGCTGCAGTGGGCCTGGCCTGTATGAGCTACCAGACACAGTAGGGATGGCAGAGACGGGAGGCTCAGGACAAGGAGAATAACTCGGAGCAGACGGGGTCTGCAGATCATACATCCCGCTGAGTTTATAAAGAAGATCTATATATATCCATATACGCAATGCGCAACAACAACAACAAAAAAGTTGTCTAATGGTATTTTACTCTAGTCTGTAAAACCGGCACGTTGATTGAGAGCAGAACCTTAGTTTGCTTTTGCATGGGCACGGGGACATGTGAGCTAATGGAGATGTGAAGGGCTTGGTGAAGACATGTGGTCCCTCTGTATTTATTGTGATGGTTGAAATGATGGTTGTAAAGTGGCACTGAAATAGCAGTACGTGTAGAGTGTGTGTGGGTATTGGGGGTGATATAAGCGTGTATGCTAATGTACTGTATGAGTATAGTCCCTGAGAAACTGCATCAGCTTAATAAACACTAAAGTGACGGTAGATGATCTAATCTAGCTCTCTACAAGGCTATTGTTCTAGTCAGTGTAAGAAGAAAAGTGCTGTTGACCATCGAGGATTTAATATTGCTTCTTTTTCTGCTCATAAGTAGAATTTCAGTACAATAAGTGCACCATTTACTTTCATGTGATTAAGCCCCTTTCTGTCTGTTCGTGTCTGCAGAGGTATTATATTAGCGGTGTTTTCTCTGTGCTTGGCTGTGCTCTCCCCCCCCCCCCCCCCCCCCCCCCCCCCCCCCCCCCCCCCAGTGCCGATGCAGAGCGGTGTGGCGGGTAATGAACTGTGTGTGGTTTTCTCTGCCCTTGTCTCTCTACCTGCCGCTCTCACACACACATTCCATTGAGAGTGCAGTGCTGAGATGGTGAATGATGCGTTGCACTGCTGCCGGCCTCTTGAATTGCCCCGTTGCTACTACTGACATCGACCCGTGTCCTTGCTTCTCTCCCAGCTGCTGGTTGTCTCTGGAAGGAGGGTTGCTCTACGCCTTCGTAGGCCCTGCTGCAGTCATTGTCCTGGTAGGTGCTGTTATGCTCTAAACTTTTCCATTTGTCAGACTTTCTGTCACATCTTTGATGTTTGGTAGCATAAACAAACAGTGATTTAAGCCAGAGGGACGAAAACTTCCATTAATGGCATTAGTGACGGAGCACGGTTAGTTCTATTAGTGTAGCATGTTTTAAATGCTTAAATAAAGGCGCTGGGCTTTGGATGTGTGTGTGTGTGCACTGTGTCTAGTCCGGCCTCAGGTGTGAGCGATGTTTGCAAGATGCTCGCATGGTGCTTCACGGTCAGATGTGATTTGCTTTGTTTGTCTATGCTATGGCAATGTTGTGATACAGCCCACTCAAACAAACTGCTGTAAATGAGATTTGGGCATCTGGAGATACTGCCCCCCATCCTCCGGGAGGCAAATCTAATTAAAGGAAAAATAATTAAACTTGCTTTCAGCAAATAGCAGAACGGTGTGATTGTCTCCCAGCAAGTGGTTAGCATGATGAGAATTCGAAAGCTCAAATACTGACTGAAGCTGCTGGTGCCTTCCGAGCCACTCAGAGCTGCCTGAGAGAAGTGAACCGCACAGCTCAGCGTCAGGCCCTACTGCAGCTACAGTACGGTCACATTCAAAGGAGCCAGAGTTCTGTGGGGCGACTCTGCTCGGCATTGTGGGAAAACTCCCACAAGGTCTTAATGCTAAGAAGCCGCACGTCGAGAGGCTTCACTCAAAAGGGTACTAGTAGGTTACAGCGAAATCAGATAACACGAGATACTGTATGAATAAGCACATCAATGAGAAATCCCTTCAAGGATCCGTGGAAGTTTAAAACAACATAAATGTCAAATAACAAAAATAGTTCCTGTGAGTCATAGGAAGCTTAGAGATAAAGGGTGCAGTAATTTTACTTGTAAGTGAAAAAAACAAAAAAACGTACTTTTTAAAAATATATTTTTCCTGCAAGGTGAAAGCTAGCAGCTTTTATACTGAGTACGATTCAGAGGATAACAGCTCATGGGCTTCTAGTATTCATAACACAGTTTGGGGTCTGTCTGGTTTTCCCCTGCTGACTAGTATTTACCTCAAAGTATCTTTAAAAGAAGCTCTATATAATTCCTACTCTAATGGCAAAATATAGCAATAATGCTAACGCTTGATGTTTCAGTTTGAGCCTGGCCTTTAATCGCAGCTCTCAGCACATTTATTGCCTTTCTGCCCCACAGGTGAACATGCTAATTGGTATAGTGGTGTTCAACAAGCTCATGTCTAGGGATGGAATCTCAGACAAGTCCAAGAAGCAGCGAGCCGGGTGAGTTCAGCCTCGCCGTGGCGTTCCTGGGCCCAGCTGCGTCCTGCTGCGTCCTGCAGCGTGAGCTGCTCTTTGGGCTCGAGACGGCCAGGATCCCGCACTGCTGAAAACGCAGAGCTGGGCTCCGAACCACATGTATGCACGTACACACAAACACGTACAATTGATCACACATGCTCACAGGGTCCAGTGGGTCAATAAAAGGTGAGTTATGGCAGCTTCATTCATGGAATTCGTTTACCTTGGAGCAGTTTTCCAATGGTTCTGTCATTGGTTTTCTGTGTCACACACACACATACAGACACACACACACTTTTCATTAAGATGGAGACAGAGGAGACAGAACGCAAACAAATATTTTTTATATTTTTAAAATATTTTTTAAACTTAATATTGCGAATAAAGAGATATAGCTGATTCTCAATCTCCCACCCTATGAGTTTTCAGGCATTTCTGTTCTCGGCTGAGATGGATGACACTAATGCTTAAAAATTCTGTTATTCTACAGTATGTTGTATGTTATTAAAAGGTATTTTCATTTCTATAGATTAATGTATTTAATAATTTCCAAGAATCCAAGGTGCTGTGAAATAGAAGTATAGAAGTTTTTTGGACAGTTTTTGTAACAAAGTAAACACGCATCCCTCAGAAACGCAGCATGGATGAACATGCACGTCGTGCTATGGAGTAACAAGCAAAGCCCATTTCTAGAGACATTGCACTTAATTACCATCAATTACCATCAATAAAATATACTCAACTAACTGTACACTCAAACACTCAACACTGGCTGTTGTAAAGGAAAACATTTCTAGGCTCAGATCATTGAGGGGTCAAAGCCCCAATAATAAATAAATGATTTGATTAATTAATTAATTTTTAAGAAAAGTATTAGCGCAACAGTGCTAGAATGTGCTGGAAATATAACGTGAACATTAATCATAGCCAGAAGTATAACACCACTTTCTTAAATGGCTGATTTTGTCCACTTTTTTAAAATATTTTATATAAAGGGATCGCAAATTCTTATTGCCAAAACGTTACACCCATGATATCACCAGCACAGTAAATGAACATTTATTCTCACTCTTCCTAATAAGCAAATAAAATACAGTGAGGTTCCAAAGATTAAGGTGCTGCCAGACATCTGAGCTCTGAGCTAGTTTGCATTCTCTTTAAGGCTGCTTTAAACTTGTGTGAGGATTTGCCTCTTCCATCTTCTGACAGCCTCAAACTACCTCATTTTGTTTTTGCGTCGAATATTGTTTGGTTCACCTGACCAGTTACCAACACTACCCGATAGCCAATCAGCATTTCTCTGATGCATGGCTCCGCAGATCCACACAATGTGTAGTGTGGGTTGTGAAGAGTATAGGCCTACTACTTCCTGCTCATCTACCGAAATGACTAACCGGCATGAAGTATGTGAGCAGGATGTCATACTACTCCAGACAAATATTACAGTATGTGAACAGAGCTAACTTCGTGCTATATGGCATGCCATCATGCAATGGTGCTGGAAAATCTAGGCTTAACCTGCATATGTACACATGAACTCATACCATGGTTTGCGTTTGTAACATACTGGATACTATACTGCATACTATACTGCATACTAGGGGGACCAGTATGCAGTGTATGGTATATACTAACTGCCATATGTAGTATGCAGTGTGTAGTAGGCTATTTTGAACATAGCCATTGTTGGTGTGCATGTCAGGGCGTCTGAGAGCTCCTCTTACCCATGACTCCCTCCAGAGATCCACGTTCATGGATCTTCACTGCAGTATGTGGCTTTAATGGGGCCAGTGAACTGAAGCCTGATGTGGGGGAGCTGGATGTCAGGGGGCTAAGCTGACATGGTGTATTCACATCTTGGCAAGGCAATTGAAAAGTGTAAATATAGTACCAGAATGGGCTGACAAAATGTAAGTTGCATTTTGCCTTTAATAGTAGCCTGAAAACAACCCAAAAAAAAAGACCTTGAAAATCAGAACGGCAAATGAAAACTGTAGCGTGGCTTAAATACTGTACAGTTAATCAGCCATCTTGTGTTAATGACGTACGGGGCAGCTATGTAGCCAGAACTGAAGCGCCTGCTTTTTACACACAAAAACAACTGAAGTGGCACTCTGGGTAGCCATGGATCCTCCACTTGAGATGTGTGCTGTTTGGATGGTGTTAAATCACCCGGTAGATTTCCATAGATGAATGGGTTGGAAACAATTGCTCTTACGTATTGAATGAGAAGCTAATCAGAGATGTGAGCTAATTCAGTGACTGGATATTTTTAGTGCCCCCTCCAGACAACATCCAGTGCTGCGATCCCCGACCAAATTGATCCCCCCCCCCCCCCACACACACACACACACACACACACACTTTTCATTTGGAAGTGTAGGAGCTGATGCATTTTAGAATCTACTACCCAGGAATTATGCCTAGTGCCTTATTTACATATTTTCTTAAAAAAATAAAATAAAAAATGGCAAAAAACAAACCTCACAAACACAACACCACACACACACACACACACACACACAGCCTGTGGTGCACTGAAGATTGTGGTCATTGTCATTAAAGCATCTGCACAGCGTTGGTGCTATATGTATATATCTATATATCTCAATCCATCACACACACACACACATATAGTATATATAAGGTATCCTTAGACTGGATACATGGATATTTAATGAAAGAACTGAGCATCCTTTATATAAAGCACTACCCTCACACAAGTTATTTTCATTAAAGGGAAACCCCGCTGATTTTGCAAAATGACTTCATCACTCAATGGTTTAGATAGTAAACAAAGTTATTAAGAATGCTTTGGTTTGCACACTTCTAGAGAAACCTAGTCAATAGTTATACTTAGATCTGGATATTAGGATATCTGTACTAAAGATATTATGTCTGTATATCTGCCATTATATAAAAACCCCCCACTGAACTTACATGTGTCTTCTAAGCATTTATCTGTCGTGTTCACAAGGGTAAAATGGTGCAGTTCCTCATGTGATTAGCAAACGGCTGGACTGCACCTGTGTAATGTTGACCCAATATTGTGCACATGAACAAATACCTTCTAGCAACGTGCTATAGCCAGTACTGAAATCAGTAGGTCAAAGTTAATAAGCTTATTTAATTTTCTTGCTGTTTTGGCATCTTTCCTGAACAGGTTACACCCACATTATTCATTTGATTTTCAACCAAATCCAAATTCAACCAAAACGTTCAATATATCAAGAGCACTCGCTCACATGAGCAATATATCTCACATGAGCAAACTCACAAAGTCCCCATTTGTTCACTGCTCTCGGATAATCAGCCAAAACGCTCAACTCACCCCATCGTGACAACACGTGCAATGACTGATGGGTAAACGTTCCTATCAACTTCCTGCATAGTGATAAACGGTTATACTCTTCTGGCTGTCCAATCTGTTACATTCAAACTCAACATTTTCAGTGCCTGCGGTTTGGAGTCTCACTTAAAATGGCCGCTCTGCACGAAACTGCACGAAATTACACATATCAACAATTTTGTGTTGTTAAAATGTCCTTTGGACATGTGACCGTGTGGAGATCCATGACATTGAGAATACCTAGTGTAGTACTTCTAACATTTTAACTGTAATAATACCGGCCAGAAGAATGGAACTTACATCCAAGTGTGAGGGAACCTTTTCATCTGTGTTCCTGGTCCCTGTCCTCATTTAGATGGTTGGAACAAGGTTTATCCTGGGCTGCATTTGCAAAACTGAGAGAGTTTCCTGTCTGGTTCATTAAACACTAAACTCCATGACTGATGACCTGAGAGAGATCCTGACCATGGTGACTTCATGTGCTCCCTGTAACAACACGTCCACACGCATGCGGACAGAAGGGAGAGACGGTGCTGGGAAATATTTCAGCTCATCCTGGTGAGGTTCTCCCACAGGTCATTAGTCATGGAGTTCAGGTGTCCAGATGTCTGTCTTATTACAACACACCCATAAACAGCTCCTAGCCAAAAGAGGCCTGATCTCTGCTGCTCCCCTGAGTTCCATGTTATTGATGACCTGTAGGCAAATTCCCCCTCGCTGGCCGGAGGTGTTGCCTCCTCATTGTTCTCCTCTGTTTCACATACAAGCACCTCTGTTCAATATGTATGTGTACTCTATGCCACTGCCATGCACATGAATAATGTGCCATATCACGTGTGTGCTGCAGGTAGTGTCCACAGCTGCGATCCTTCAGCCATCGCGTTAATTTCCTTCTTTTTGTCCTTTCTCTTTGTTTTCAAACGTGTCATTCCCTTTTGTTCCCCTTGTGCTTTTATTGCCTTTAATTGCCTCCAATTTGTCACCATTTCTTGTATTATTATTTGCTTGTTTGTGTGTGTGTGTGTGTGTGTGTGTGTGTGGCATTCTTTGTATGAACCCACTGTTTTCCAACTCTGTTTTCCTCCCTTACGTGCCCCTGTCCACCCATTCTTTGTGTGTGTGTGCATGCCTGTGTGTGTGTGTGTGTGTGTGTGTGTGTGTGCTGGGTCCTGAAGTCCGCCGCTGGAGACACGTAGCAGGCTGCTCCTCAAATGCTCCAAGTGTGGTGTGATCTCCAGCTCCGCTCTGTCCAGCTCCACCGCCAGCAGTGCCATGTTAGTCCCATCCCACACTCTCTCTCTCTCTCTCTCTCTCTCTCTCTCTCTCTCTCTCTCTCTCTCTCTCTCTCTCTCTCCCTCTCTCTCTCTCTCCCCCTCTCTCCCCCCTCTCTCCTTTCTCTCTCTCTTTCTCTCCTCTCTCCCCTCTCCCTATCTCTCTCCCTTTTTGTTCTCTCTCCTATGTTCTTGGTTCCTCTCTTTCATCTCTCTGCCTCTCCCTTTCCCTCTCTGTCCTTTCCTCACTCTTTCTCTCCATGACCCTCCTATCTCATTTTTGTTCTTCTCCTATGTTCTTGGTTCCTCTTTTCATTTCGTTCTCCCTTGCTCACCCCCTCCCTCTCCCTCTCTCTCTCTCTCTCTCTCTCTTTCTTCTCTCTCTGCACTGTTCCTCATTCTTCTTTCAGCTATACTAACCCACTGCTAACAGTAAGAAACAAGCACTCTTCAAAGAGCTGCTCTCCTGCATACACACACACACACACATAATCACACCTTCTCTCTGTCTCCCTCTCCCTCTCTCTCACACACATAACCATGAATGAGATGTCTGTTCTTTGAAGAGTTAAAGAACCAGAGAGTGGGTCTCAGGTCACCTCTAGTTCTTTTGGATTTTGAAAAAATTCAACAAATCTGTTCCTTTCTGCTAGTTATTGAAATGATAATGTAATTAGCGGTATCTCCACTGCGTTATCTCTGTATCTTTTGTCATTTGTTTCATGCTGTCTTCATCCTTTAAATGAAAATGTTGGTAGAGTGTGCAGTCTTATAGTATATGTGAGCCTGTGGTGGAGGTGCGTTTGGTCAAAGCAACAGAGGCAATCCTACGAAAGCTACCCAGCCTGCATTACCATATGTTTGTTTGTATGTCTCTCCCTCCGTCTCTCTGTCTGTATTTCACTCTCACTGGTAATGAACTGAAAGTGGGTCATCAATCCCCTGTCAGTTAAGCCCATTTACACTGAGGATGTGAATTCAGTGCAGCGTGAACAAACTAAATTGGTGTCGGACACCATGGCTAACCAGCATGACGCCAACCCTTCCCCCCTCGTCCACTATCGCCCCCTCTGGCCGTGCGGAACCTCCACATCATCCTCCAGTCCTTACTGACACCCGCCACTTACCCCATCAAACCGACATCAGGCCAGCTTTGCATACACTACACGACATCGTGCACACATGTGACGCAGAGACCCATTCAGAACAATGTGCATGCGACACAGTGAGGTAGAACATTCTAGCAGGGAAGGCGAAACGCTATAATGGGTAATCCAGCTGGTTTTCCAGTAGTCCACCAGCATTTCATCATACAGCGTTGCGTCATACAGAGTCTCTCGCCAGCATATGGCTCTGAATATATGTGTATGAGAGGAGAAATGGAACAGTTTGTCTCATGTTTTTATGTTTGTAGTGTTATTTGTGACCCCCCCCCACCCCCCCCCCCTCCCCCCTTTACCCGCAACTGTGTTATTCTATCTCGCCAATAAATACACCACCACCACCATTAAAACCAGTGCTGAAGAGCCTCAGGGGTTGAACCTCAGTGCTGTATGTGGCATGTGCGCTGGTCCGGAGACACAAACCAGCGTGCAGCAGGAGTGCAAGCGGACCAGGAGGGGTGACGTGTCCTGGGCCGTGTGCTGTGTGTGTGCAGGGCGTCGCTGTGGAGCTCGTGTGTGGTGCTCCCCCTGCTGGCGCTCACGTGGATGTCGGCAGTGCTGGCCATCACGGACCGCCGCTCCACCCTCTTCCAGGTGCTCTTCGCCGTCTTCGACTCCGTCCAGGGCTTCGTCATCATCACCGTGCACTGCGCCATGCGGCGGGAGGTGAGTGGGCGTCGCCTTCCGAGACCGGCGAGTGTGTCTGGCTGTGCGTCTGGTTGTCAGAGTGAGAATGTTGGAGTAAACAGAGACAGGAGGCTTTTTCCTCTAGTAATGTTGTGTGTCGTGGAGTAGAAAATAAGGCCGACCCTCAGATTACCTTGGATCACAGGTCAGACTGGAGAAGAATTATATGATATTAAAATGTGCATTCATTTTTAAGGCATTAATATTACAACATTCCTAAAGACCACTAATGGGATTAATTTTGAGAATAGTACTATATGACTCGTTAATCACCCAGATTAATGAGTAATCTACATTTCTGTTATTACTGCCATTCTGTTATTACTCATAATTTGAGACTTGGTTAGTCTACTAATTTAAAACTCTAGATATTTTTGCTGTGAAAATGGTTAATTTCATTGTGAGCTAAAGACCTGTAAGCATTATGAATTTTGCGCTTGCTCTAATTATCATTGCAATTCCTGGGTGATTATCTGCAAGGTTTCAAAGAGCAGGCAGCATAACTGAATGTAATAGAAAACCACTGTTTTAAAACTTACTTTGTGCTGAGCACAGTGTTGCTCCGAGTATCCATATAAGGATTCTGAGGAGTGGAACGTCATAATTGACGCAGATAATGGAGGCTTTCCGTTATGAACATCTCTACATGCCACCTGCAGGTGTACCCACAATGCACCAGGGCTTTGATCCAATTCTCAAGTGCTAACTTGGCTAAATTTCACATATCGGACAAATCGCAAAATAGATTTAGTTTAAAGAGAAAAGAGAACCACTAAATCACTAAGCTGTGTATGTTAAATCAATATCAGAGACCAAGGATTAGAGTAAAATAAATCCTGGAATTATTTTAGTAAATCTATGAAAATCCCTGCCATGGATTTGATGTAAACCCTAATAGCTTTAGAATAACCAGAGAAGGCCTAGTGCAGCCAAGCACGTGAGTTGCAGTCATACAAGGCACTGCAGTGTGTTGTGGGAATTACCCACAGTTCATAGGCGAAGCCAACCAAGGAGAGCAGCCGTTAGTGCAGAGAATGAGAGAGAATGAGGAGCGAGAGACCCGGAGACGGAGCGGACAGAATGAGAGAGACGCACATTGGAAAATGCTGTCGGGTTTTCATCTGACGTGCTCAGAGTCTGTACTGAATAAGTAATCATTTATACCATATGCTAAACCTGAATCTGAGAATGACATTTCTCACCTTCCACATATTAATATGTGGGTGTACATGTGTGTGTGTGTGTGTGTGTGTGTGTGTGTGTGTTGGGTGCCTTCCTGTGGGCACGGGTGTGTGTGCACATGCATGTATTTTCTCTTGTTTTGGGGGTAATGGGGGGGGGGATTTGGTAAATAGCAGTACTGCATACCAACCATCCTACATGTGGCATGTATGCAGTACTGAAAGAACATCCAGACTGATTAAAATATTCCCAGGCTGGGGTCTAGAGGTCATTCTAAGTAAATGAAGATGGAAATAAAGTGTAAGGTGTTACTATTTTGTGAGTATCAGATGAGACTGACTAGTTTCCTGACACTTGCAACTCTAACCTTACAATATCATTGTTATTTGCTGAGAGAAAATATACATTCTCGGCCCAACATCCTCAGACAAATGAATGGCAACCTGTTACTAGGGTTACTCAGTTGTCAGGGGAACAGCCTATCATAAGATCGCTGTCATTAATGGAAAATGAGTCCCTAGTCTTCCTAGGGGGAGTGTAAGAGATTGTGTGCAATGTTAGTAATTCAGGAGCATTAAGTCCTCTGAAAGGTTTATTAAAAATCTGTCTAGATTTTGTTGACTTCTATCTTAACTAGATGATAGTGATATGGTTTCCCACTGAAGACATATGTATTCCTGTGTCTTAAGGAATCGTACTAATAGTAGTAATTTTGTGTTAGCAGTAAACAGGTCTGTGAAACAGGTCCGTTTTTAACTCTTTTGTGTCGTTTTCTTTAACCAAGGCACAACTGAATGTTCTACTACAATGTCCTAGAGGACCTGAGACAAGTTGTTGAATGAATACAGGGTATATGAATCAATGGATAATGAAAATATTCTGATTAGACATAATTAGGCATATTTAGCCTGGAGTATTGATATGGGGTTGTGTGGTGAACACTTTTTTATTTTACAACAATAAATACAGTTTAATTAAGGTACCTATATCCTGTATCTGCATGGATTCTCCTATTGAACATGTTAAGTGAACATGAGTTTTTCTGCACTCTTGTGTTGACTCTCGTGTTTAGCACATTGCTACATTCTGTATACACCTGATGAGGAGGCATTATAACTACAGAGATCACATCAGCCCTGGGTCATTTGTGCCCACATTACAGTAGGAATGCTTTCTTAGTGTAGTTAGGTTAGCATGTTACTGCAGCCTATATGGTTATTCTCCTCTCAATAATTGTATAGACTGGTATATGACTCTCTCTCTCTCTCTCTCTCTCTCTCTCTCTCTCTCTCTCTCTCTCATCTCTCTCTCCCTCTCTCTCTCTCTCTCTCTCTCTCTCTCTCTCTCTCTCTCTCTCTCTCTCTCTCTTTCTCTCTCCCTCTCCCTCCCTCTCTCTCTCCCTCTCTCTCTCTCTCTCTCTCTCTCTCTCTTTCTCTCTCCCTCTTTCTCCCTCTCTCTCCTCTCTCCTCTCTCTCTCTCCTCTCTCTCTCTCTCTCTCTCTCCTCTCTCTCTCTCTCTCTCTCCCTCTCTCTCTCTCTCTCTCTCTCTCTCTCTCCTCTCTCTCTCTCTCTCTCTCTCTCTCTCTCTCTCTCTCTCTCTCTCTCTCTCTCTCTCTCTCTCTCCTCTCTCTCTCTCTCTCTCTCTCTCTCTCTCCTCTCTCCCAGGTGCAGGATGCAGTACGCTGTAGGATGGGTGGATGTAAGGATGACAGTGAGAACTCTCCAGACTCCTGCAAAAATGGCCAGGTGCAGATCATGGTGAATACCATCTCATCCCACTGGGGCAGGTGGGGTAGCTGGGGCAGCTCCGACGCCTGACGCGATTTGTCACAGTGCCCTGAGCTGCTGGCCATTCTGGAAGCTTTAAGGGAAACAGTATATGAGGCTGTATACACTGCTCAAAAACAGTAGAGTAAAAGATAAGCTAAAGAATAAGGGAACACTTAATCACCACAGTATAACACCAAGTTCAGCTTCAGGGAAACCAGACCGTCCAGTTAGGCAGCACAAGCGACCGTGAATGAATTTCATCTGCTTTGCTGCGAAGAAAAGTGACAGAAGGTGAACTGGAGAGGAAACAGCAAGACGCCTCCATGAGAAGGGGATGGTTTTACAGGTGGTGCCACCAACACATGGGTGGTCAGGCCATCAGCCCAGCAGCAGGACCAGAATCTGCTCCTCTGTGCAACAGGAGGAACATTGCCAGAGCCCTATAAATGACCTCCAGCAGGCTCCTGGTGTGCTTGCTTCTGACCAAACGGTCCGACGTCCTCGGCCTGAACTCACAACCCTGCACAGTGCAGCTGGTTTGGCATTCGCCAGAGAATACGCAGGTCTGCCATCGCCATCCCGTCGTCTTCAGAGATGAGAGCACGTTCACGCTCGGTGCATGTGGCAGACGTGGAAAGGGTCCGGAGACGCCTTGGCGAATGCCATGCTGCCTCCAATATCATCCAGCTTGAGTGCTTTGGTGGTGGGTCAGTGATGGTCCTCGGAGGCAGATCCTTGAAGGGCTGCACAAACCTTCATGTGATAGCCAAGGGGACTCTGACTGCTGTAAAGTACCAGGATGAAGTCCTCAGAGCCACTGTCAGACCTGAACCTGATGCAGCACAGTGCCTGGATGAAGAAGGCTTTGATGCCATTGACTGGCCCTCTTGTTCCCTAGACCTGAATCCAGGAGAGAACCTGCTGGATGTTATGTAGGAGATTACTGAGGCCCTGGTGCAGGTCTGGGTGGGGATCCCCACAACACCATCCACTGTCTCATCAGGAGTATCCCCAGAAATTGTTGATACAGGCAGGTACGGGCGCGTAGGGGACGCAGACACTGCTGAGTCATATAGAGGTGCCTTGATGAAATTCACACAAATTGGATCACCCTGTGATTTCAGTTGTTTACTTTCATTTTCAGTGTGATTTTGAATTGAGCCCTGAGTGGGTTGAGGGTTTTGGTTTCAGTCTGCAGTTATCTTGTTCTCCACGGAGGACACAATTTTTATCTGCAGATTTTCCACTTGAATCTTTTGTTCATCAAGATCCAATATGTGATTTAAGTGTTAAGTGTAATACGCTGCATAAACGCAGCAGTTACCATAGCATGCAGACGAGGGTACAGCAGTAGTCATTCTGGTAAGTTATAAGGCAGGTTCTCTGTTCTTTGTCAGGTCTCCCTACACAATAAGAACAAACCCCAACAGTCACATTGCCACATGAGCATTTGTCGTTATAAAAGCATTTTGTGGCCTTGCCTTATGAAAGTCTTGTAATTTTAAGCTCTTGTAATTCTAAAACGCAGCATTTCACAAGTAAAGTTTTAAATTACCATGTAAGAAATATTTTCAGGGTAATTTAAAAACTACAGAAGATATGTGTCTTGAGACCCAACAATGGGATATTAGCTTTAAATGTCTACACTACCACTTTTTCAATGTACAAACTCCAGTTTGATCAGTAAAAATGTTAATTAAAAGATGTACAGATTCACATTTTACCTCAGCAAAGAACAGAATGTTCAGAATGTTCTAGACACATTCTGTTCTTTGCACTTGTTTGCATCTTTAGTCACACTAACACATTAAATATAATTAAAATAGTGACAAATAAATGGAGAATTATTTATCATGCATAATTATTATAATTTATAATAATGTGGTCAGTAAGCTTTTCTCACACATCCCTTAAACAATTCATGACAAGACCAAATGTTGCACCTTGATTTAGAGAAGAAAAAGGAGCCACCCTTTGCTCTTTTTGCCCTTCCTCTCCTCTCCTCTCCTCTTCCCTCCTCTCTCTGTTACTCTCCTCCTTTCACTCGTCTCTCTCTCTTCCTCCTTGTATTCGCTGGACTGGCAGAGATGACCTCATGCCATTCTGTGTGCACAGGTTTACCGTGGTTCCATCACACCCCCCACCCCCCTGCCATGCCCCCACCAGATCCACCCCACACCCCCTGCCATGCCCCCACCAGATCCACCCCCACCCCTGCCATGCCCCCACCAGATCCACCCCACACCCCCTGCCATGCCCCATGCCCACCTTCTCCTGCCCTGCAGCAAGCCCAGCTACCCCCCCCAGGCACGACCCCAGCCATTTCCCCCGCGGGCCGGAACACATGTCGTTTACTCAGGAGCTGAACTCCCGCTGTGCCTGTGTGCTGTAGTGGCGGTGTTGCGAAGTGTAGAGTGTAATTGACAGCATAGTGTGAACGTATTAGATGGCTAATTAGATAAGTAGCTTGCTGTCAGCAGGTTTTACTTCAAGTTCATTTAGCGTAGTGTTACACAAGTGCAGCTTAGTTTCATGGAATGCTTGTTAAGTGCCTGTATATACTGTTTTTCCCCCCTGCCGCCCCCCCACAAACACACACACACACACACCCCATCCCCTCGTCTTTTCCTTTCCCAATCTGTCTGTCACTCTCTCTTACACAAACAAGAGCACACGGTACGAATGTGTGCTGTAAAAACAATCATGTGCTTCCCCCAGTTTAATGGCCTACTTAGGGGCTGGTGTCAGCCCCTGTGTGAGGCGGAGGGCGGGCTCGATGGACCACCAGGCCAGGAACCATCAGCCCTGGGTCTCCTGTAGGGACTATGACCTGTGTCCACCCAGGTCAGATACTGCTAAAGCATATTTTTTTGTCCATCTTTGATGAGGCCATTGCTGCAGTTTTGGGATTGATATTTTGACTACACAATGGCAATTAAAGTAACATTTTCTGCAAGTATTTCCTTCCTGGGTCGGGTCACTCCCACCTACTCAGCTCACCATCCCCCTCATCCCTCACACAACTAATCACCACATCCAAACAGATCACACAGTTAATTTGCACACTTCACCTGCACATTACCTGCTTGGGTTTAAGTCTTGGGTTTAAATTCAGATATAACTACATTCATTTGGTCTCCTGTCTGCTCTCCCACACAGACCGACTTTGAGAAAGACGTGGACCTAGCATGCCAAACAGGTAAGTATCTGCCTGTATCTCTTCTCTCCTTCTAATCCTTCTCTCTTTCCTCTCTTTCACCGTTCCTTCCTTTTATCACTGGCTCTCTATCGCTTCCTTTGACCAGTGCTCTTCTGTCCCATCTGGTCATTCGTGTTTACCTGATTCTAACCCTGTGGTTGTGGTGATGTTCTGGGTAATGTGAAGTTAACACCACTCATCCTTATCTCCCCTCCCCCTACAGAGAGAGGACACCCATGTAAGTCTCCCTCTAAGCCAAAGCCTTCTCCTTACAGCCTTTGATTTGGCATCAAATGGAGCATTGTAAAAAAAACAGCATGACATTTTACTTGCTGCTCCGTCTTTAGCATACTGGGTCATTTTTTGCTGGGTCCTCCAGAAGTACTAGAACAATGAAATGTCATTTTTGCTGAATACTCAAGCAGTTTCAGCAGACACGCAGAAACAGAGGGACAGTTGGAGCCTTTCTGGACCTCCGCGCTTGATCCGATTTGAATCATAGCACTTTACATTCAGGTTCCCTGCAGTCCCTACTTTAATATTGGGACAAATGCATGTAAAGCCAGTACCGTATGTCTCATGCACACGACAACCAGTTGGGTCATGTAGCCAAAGCTCCAGGCCTCTCTGCCTTAAGAGCTGTCTTCTAACACCAAGCAGTATCAATTTAAAAAATGAATAGCCAAAATCATAAACAGTGTCGTGTGCACAGTGACGTACAGAAGAACTGAGCATAGCAAAACTGTCTCTGAATCATGTTTTAAAAATGAGCAGGTCAGGTGATGAATGACCAGAATTATAATACAGGCTGTCCCTGAAACCCCCAGTGGTCAGTGGAGGAGCAACCTGTTGCAAACAAATAAATGTATAACTCGGGGTTATAAAGCAACCGTACGCTCAAACATGGACTCTTATTTACTGTCTCCAAGCTCAGTCGTAACTGCTTGAGTACACAACAAGATTAAACATTTCTTCTCTTAGTCTCTATTAGAACTGGCTGCACAGTGTTTTCTCCAGACCTTATTCATTGTTCTTAACAATCAGCGACAAGACCAGTACACCAGTCACTACACTTTGTTTTTAAGCGAAATTCACCGTTATGTTTTAAAATATGTTCAAAAGGCATTTGAGCTCTGTCGACAATATCTCAAACTTGGTTGCTAGCTGCTAACATGCTGAATCTTTGACCAGTTCTTGTGACTGACTGACTGAGAACTACCATAGTTCGGCTTTCCCAGAGCCACGTTTGCCGCAGGCTCCTCCCACCAGCGGAGAGCACGCCTCCACGTGCATGCGATTGGGCCCCCCTGCTCTCCTCCTCCACCAACCCCCAAGCTCCTCTTCACACTCTTCCCTTCAGATCTGCATGCTGCAACTTCCCCAGCTGTCCCTCCAGCCTCACTCAAACGCCCATCTCCCCTGATCCTTTCTGCTCTCCGCAACCTTTGACCTCTGACCTTTACTCCAGAGCACTCATTCCTCGGCTCCGTAATTGAGCTCCGTTCTCCTTTCTCTCCCCTTCCGTCTCTCTTCCTCCCCACGCTCCCCCTACACCTCCATCCTGCCTCTCCAAACTGCGCACGCACACGCGAATGACCACGCTCTGACCACGCTCTGACCTTCTCTGCCTTCCCTGTACGTCTGGGCCGTGTTGGTCACGCGCCGCGGTGGGTGTGGGGCCGCCCCCCGTGGCATGTCTGTCGTTCTGTTGCCACCTGCCCCGTGTGCTCTTGCTCTCTCTGTTCCATCACTCCGCTGTGACCTTTACTCCCTCGCTTCCCATTCTTGGCCCTTCTGTCTCTCTTCCTGTCTATCTGGTCTTGTGCACTCGACCTCTGTCTCTTCTTCTCCTCCTACCTCTGTCTCTTCTTCTCCTCCTTCCTCTGTCTCTTCTTCTCCTCCTACCTCTGTCTTGCTATTTTCTCTCCTCTCTATCTCTCTGTCTTCCCCGATCTCTTGTTTCCTGTCTTGCCCTGTCTTTTTCTCCCTCCACCTCTCTCTCTCTCTCTCTCTCTCTCTCTCTCTCTGTTCCCCTTTCTATCTCCCTCTCCTCCTCTCTTTCTCTCTCTCTTTCTATTTGTCTCTACCTTCTGCCTTCCTCTCTTCCTCTTCCTGTCTCTCTCCCCCTCCTCCTCCTCCTCCTCCTCTCTCTCCCTCAGTCATCTTTAAGGAGGTGAACACCTGCAACCCAGCCACCATCACTGGCACCCTGTCGCGCATCTCTCTGGACGACGAGGACGACCCCAAGCTCAGCTCCCACCAGGAGGGGGTTAACTTCACCAGCCTGCCTGGTAACATCCCCCCAGCCAACCTCCTGGTGCAAGTGCCCCCTCTGAGCACCCTGAATGAGCTCAGTGACCAGTCCCTGAAGAAGGAAGTCAACGGGGAGCAGCAGGGTCAACGGCAGCGCTCCGGACCCGTCTATCTGTGCACGGAGAGCGGCCTGAGCTGGGCCCCGGAGCCGGCCGGGTGCGGCGCTGGAGGGGAAGGGGACTACATGGTACTCCCCCGCCGGACGGTCAGCCTTAAGCCCCCTCCCGCGACCCAGGATGAGGGCAAGCCTCGCAGCATCACGGTGGAGGACCCGCCGTTCCCCCCGCCCCCCTCGCCCCTGAGCCTGCACCCGGGCGAGAGCGAGACCTACCCCATGGACTTCCCCACTGCGGATCGCGTGGGGGCGAGCCTGAGTCGTTCCCATGGCACACTCAAGCAGCTGCCCGCTGTAGCCAACGCCCACGGCCTGCAGGGCAAGCCAGGCCGGCCGTGCATCAGGCAGGTCCTCGCGGCGGGGACGGCAGAGCGCACCAGGACGCTGCCTCGCAACCTGGGCAGCAGCACCACCAACACCAGCCTCTCCGCCGGCTCCCTGGAAGTAAGTAGGAGCTGACGGTGCGGGTGGGGCGTTTCCATGGCTCCCTGCTGCCGTAGACAGCTTTGTCCAACCAGCGGGTGTGCTGTAGGCTAATCTCCCTGCTGCTGGCTTGGGGAGAGTGAGATGGTACATGGTTGTAGTGGCGGCAGTGATGGGAGCATGGCAGTAGGTCAGCAGGACAGTGGGTATGCAGGACAGTGGGTATGCAGGACAGTGGGTATGCAGGACAGTAGGTCAGCAGGACAGTGGGTATGCAGGACAGTGGGTATGCAGGACAGTGGGTATGCAGGACAGTGGGTATGCAGGACAGTGGGTATGCAGGACAGTGGGTATGCAGGACAGTGGGTATGCAGGACAGTGGGGATGCAGGACATGCAGGACAGTGGGTATGCAGGACAGGGGGGATGCAGGACAGTGGGGATGCAGGACAGTGGGTATGCAGGGTATGCAGGACAGTGGGGATGCAGGACAGTGGGGATGTAGGACAGTGGGTATGCAGGACAGTGGGGATGCAGGACAGTAGGGATGCAGGACAGTGCAGGACAGTAGGTATGCAGGACAGTGGGGATGCAGGACAGTGGGGATGCAGGACAGTGGGGATGCAGGACAGTGGGTATGCAGGACAGTAGGTCAGCAGGACAGTGGGGATGTAGGACAGTGGGGATGTAGGACAGTGGGTATGCAGAACAGTGGGTATGCAGGACAGTACAGCAGGACAGTGGGGATGCAGGACAGTAGGTATGCAGGACAGTAGGTATGCAGGACAGTGGGTGCAGAACATGGGTATGGACAGTAGGACAGGACAGTGGGTATGCAGGACAGTGGGGATGCAGGACAGTGGGTATGCAGGACAGTGGGTATGCAGGACAGTGGGTATGCAGGACAGTGGGTATGCAGGACAGTGGGTATGCAGGACAGTGGGTATGCAGGACAGTAGGTATGCAGGACAGTGGGGATGCAGGACAGTGGGGATGCAGGACAGTGGGGATGCAGGACAGTGGGGATGCAGGACAGTAGGACAGTGGGGATGCAGGACAGTGGGGATGCAGGACAGTGGGGATGCAGGACAGTGGGTATGCAGGACAGTGGGGATGCAGGACAGTAGGTATGCAGGACAGTGGGTATGCAGGACAGTGGGTATGCAGGACAGTGGGTATGCAGGACAGTGGGGATGCAGGACAGCAGGACAGTGGGGATGCAGGGTATGCAGGACAGTGGGTATGCAGGACAGTGGGTATGCAGGACAGTGGGTATGCAGGACAGTAGGTATGCAGGACAGTGGGGATGCAGGACAGTGGGTATGCAGGACAGTGGGGATGCAGGACAGTGGGTATGCAGGACAGTGGGTATGCAGGACAGTGGGTATGCAGGACAGTGGGTATGCAGGACAGTGGGTATGCAGGACAGTGGGGATGCAGGACAGTGGGTATATGCAGGACAGTGGGTATGCAGGACAGTGGGGTATGCAGGACAGTGGGTATGCAGGACAGTGGGTATGCAGGACAGTGGGTATGCAGGACAGTGGGTATGCAGGACAGTGGGTATGCAGGACAGTGGGTATGCAGGACAGTGGGGATGCAGGACAGTGGGGATGCAGGACAGTGGGTATGCAGGACAGTGGGGATGCAGGACAGTGGGGATGCAGGACAGTGGGGATGCAGGACAGTGGGTATGCAGGACAGTGGGTATGCAGGACAGTGGGGATGCAGGACAGTGGGTATGCAGGACAGGACAGTGGGTATGCAGGACAGTGGGTATGCAGGACAGTGGGTATGCAGGACAGTGGGTATGCAGAACAGTGGGTATGCAGGACAGTGGGTATGCAGGACAGTGGGTATGCAGGACAGTGGGTATGCAGGACAGTGGGTATGCAGGACAGTAGGTCAGCAGGACAGTGGGGATGCAGGACAGTGGGGATGCAGGACAGTGGGGATGCAGGACAGTGGGTATGCAGGACAGTAGGTATGCAGGACAGTGGGTATGCAGGACAGTAGGTCAGCAGGACAGTGGGTATGCAGGACAGTGGGTATGCAGGACAGTGGGTATGCAGGACAGTAGGTATGCAGGACAGTAGGTCAGCAGGACAGTGGGGATGCAGGACAGTAGGTATGCAGGACAGTAGGTATGCAGGACAGTGGGTATGCAGGACAGTGGGTATGCAGGACAGTGGGTATGCAGGACAGTGGGGATGCAGGATTCTTTACAATGACAAAGCAGCAGTGCCAGGGGAGACATGGCTGTAAACACACGTTTATTATGTGAATCCACATGTCTACTTCAAATAAGCTTTATACTGAGAAAATAATTGAAAATAATGGTACACATACACCCCTTCACATGAACACACACACACCTACACACACACACACACACAATGTCTTCATAATTCTTAGTCTTCATCATTTCTCTGAAGGTTTTCATAGTGTGATAATCAACTCAGAACGAGTTGTGTTAAGTCATGGTCACCTGAGTCTTGTAACTAATTGGAAATATTCTGTTGTCTATTTCATTAATGCAGGGGGTAGATGAGTAATTTCTGCTGCTGTATTTCCACACATACGCATCTCCTAGCAGTTCTCTCTAAAATGTCCGCAGTATTTAAGGTTTACCGTATTTCCCAGATCCATGTCAGCATGATCTTACACAACATGCCGTCTGCCTGGGCATTAGTGTGTGCACGCGTGTGTGCGTGTTTGCTTGAGCTTGTGGTGTATGTTTGTGTGTGTGTGTGTGTGTGTGTGTGTGTGTGTGCACATCTGTTTGTCTATAATTACACTACAGCCACACAGAGATGGACAGCAGATGGAAGTGAGAGAAGCAAAGCCAAAGGCGATGCCCTGGAGATCCTGTGCTCCTTCATTAGAGGACACACACACACACACACACACACACTCTTTACTCTCCCACTCATACATAAACACACACACACACACACAGTGTTTATATTACTAGTTTGCTGGTGGCATTGGCTTCTTTCACAAGGCACTTCTTAGACTCATTAGGTTAATGAGAAAACAGTGAGATTTCCTCTTTCTCACTCTTTTCTTCTTCACACACCCCAAGTTGTTAGAGGCAGCGCATATAATTAAAGAGCATCTCAAACTCAGTTCGTACAGGAAGCAGGAGGTAGGATATATGTGCGACACGCTGAGCGTAAGAATTCTGCCTGCCTGCCTGATGCTTACATTAGTGGTGTCATTTGTTGCATATAAAGTTTAAAGAACAGGTAGTTAATTTGTGTAAGGTCATTTAGGTAGTGCTTTTTGATGAAGTATCTGAAGTTATTACAGTATCTGGAGCAATAAAAATTCTGATTAAATCAACATGTTTAAAGCAGAATTTAAAAATCAATTCTGAGCATATATCAACCAAACCAATTCCCTTGGTAACTTCCTACTCTTGAGTCATCATTTCTGGCTGCTTACAGATCCCCCACCAGGGTGGTGTTACTGTGCTGAAGACACGCAGAGCACTAGATCTGAGAAGGAAGTCAATGATGATGTTGTGACACCACTCAGTCGTGAAATATAGAGGCAGATTGTGGGGTGATCTGCCTCCCTGGCACATCCTCAAAATACCCTAGCTCAGCCTTCCACCCCCCTCCCAGTCCAGCACAGCCAGGATCAGTGGTAGCTGAGTTGGGCTGGTATAAAGATGTCCCTCCTCCCACATCCAGACTCACTGATGGTAGGAAGTAAGTGGTGGTGTAGAAAGCTCCCAGTGGCCTGCACAGATACAGCTGAGAAGTCTGACAAGATTCCCAGGAAACCTAATAGCAGGCTGCATGTAGCAGGGTAGAAGGTTAGGGTGTCGCCTCCTATGTCCAGAGTGCCATTGTAAAAGATGATTTCTTTTCTATTCAAGTGAAGTGTGCGTTTTGTTTAGAAATCCAACTAAATGAATCCACCTAAAACATACCTAAATAACACATTGCACCAAACCGGTTAATCTGATAAACGTTCTGTTTGAACTGTATGAGACTGTCACCTGTAAACAGTCTTGCTCAGCCCAGGTTTATGCAGACCCAGATGCTTTTTTATATCGTACTGATGGGTGTGTGTGTAGATGTGACTTTTTGTTTATGTTCAGTGATCTGCAAATCTCTCCAGTCATCTCATCTTGAAAATAACCTTAATCATTTTCAAATACCAATAACATTCATCTGATTGGATAAATAGGTTAACAATGTGCTGTTATAACTAGTATGTTTTTTTTTTTCCTAACTCAACTTTGACTAACTCAAATTATAGAAGAAATTGTAGAGATCTTTTTCTCGGGGGGGGGATATTCTGTTGTTCCCTTGATGCTTCAGCCCATTTTAAAACTCTTTTTGCGATGAGGTTTGTGTTGACAGTTGCAAACAAAGGTTCATGTTGAGTTCAGGGTCTACATAGATGGTGTCCTCTCTCTCTCTCTAAGATAAGTGTGTTTGAACAGCTGCACAAATCCATTCTCTAGTTTATTTAAGCTAAACATACTTGTGTATATGATTACAACTCATAATCCATGTTTGGCTCCTCCTCAATATCTCACAGTATTCACAGTGAGCCAGTTCACGTTGGTTGATGGCTTTCTAGAGCCAATATAAGGAGATCAGTGCCTTGATCCGTCTGAGTTCTGCTAATTTACCGACGTAACTTGAATGGATTGTCTTTATTTGAGAATATATGGTTGTTCTGAGGTGTCTACTCCGCCAGCTTCTCAACTAAGTGAGGACAGCTGAAATTATTTATGGACGTTGCTCATATGCGGTTGTGAATAGCAGTGGTGTATAGAAATACAGTGAAGCATTTCGTTTTAGCAGACAAATGCATTGGTCATCGGTTTCGGGAAATCTCTTACGTACTGAATTACCCCAAAATGCAACCCCTACGTTGTAGTTATAGGATTTTGCAGCTATGTAGAGCTTAAATGACTTTGTTTGGCTTACTGTGAGGTTTTACAGTGTATGAATTCATCTTGGCTCTCCCAGGTGTAACCGCTATAGAGTATTCAACAGAGTGAAGTAGCATCCCCCTCAAATTCAGCACACATACCTAATGTCAGTATGTGCTGAGCCCCGTGCAGGTTGAATGGGCATTTTTAGAGGTTCTTTGATGATGTGTTGCTGTGATTGATCATGTGTTCTCTCCACCCCCAACTCCCCCAGAGGAGAAGAGTACGGTACTCTGAGCTGGACTTTGAGGTAAGAGCCCACCCACCTCTGTCCCCAGCCCACTGTCTGTGCTTCTGTGTGCTGTTAGGGGTTTGATTGACATCCAGAAGACCTAATGACATTGCTGCTTGGTGCTTGTATTCCTTGCATTTGACATTCAGATCAGTAGTCATCCAATTCATGGTAGAGTCGTTCAGTGTTTCGTCAGCCTTTGTTCCTGAACTCCCTCCTTTGGATCACGTGATACTGGAGAGCCTCAAAAAATCCCTCCAAGTGGCAACAAACTGCCGATGCGCGATGGAGGTTAAAGAGGAGCCGCATGCTCCGGCTGTGGAGGTGCCGCAAGACTGAGGCTGCAGAAACACTGCGAGTGTTGTGAGTGCGAATTGGGTCGGTGTGTGATGAGTGGGAGAGTGTGTGTGTGTGTGTAGCCTGAAGAATGACCACGCTCTGGAACCAAGCAAACCTCCAGTCAGTTTAGCGTTCGCGTCGCCATCACACTTCCCCGTGTTAAGCGGATGACTCTAATGCCACATCTTCGAGTCCAGATTTTCTGTCACCTGTGACTGGAGATTTGCTTTCCAGTATGGAGGGGCATCTCAGACGAAGGTATGTTACTAACAGACCCAATTGTTTCTAGAGCTCCATAAGGTCTTCCATTTTGGTCAGCCCTGCATGGATATTGCTGTCTGCATAATCAAAATAGCTGCCTCTCCCCGCTGAGTAAACTGTGGCCACATAGCACACATGCTAGTTTGGCTGTCACAACCCCCGTTGACAAGTGACCGGTGAGATGGCTTGGTGTTTGTACAGTGGCAGGCTTAATTGGAGTTGGTAGTCACAGTGAGAGTTGGCCCAGGTCAGATTGAGCTCGGGGGCCCTGCCCCGCTCAGGAGGCAGCTGTGTCTATTGGACAGCCTGAGCGCCAATCCACCTCCAATTAAATGAGGGCGTGGGGGATTAAGTGACCCCCTGCTGCGAATGCTGCTGACCACAGAGATCCTGCTGTGTCCCCTGCTTCTCTCGCCATTTAAACTGCCAATGTTGCAGAGACTCACAAACCCCATAGGGATCTTATAATGGGTGGCATATCTGCTACCCCCCCTTGTGTCCTGGCCACCCAGTGTGTCTCCCCACCAATTCCTCCCCTCCCCTCCCTTTTATTCTGTTTATTTTTGCTGTTGTTTTTGTTTTCTTTTCTTTTTTCTTTACCTTCCTTCCAGAAAGTGATGCACACTCGCAAAAGACACTCAGAGCTCTACCATGAACTCAACCACTCCACCAAGTTCCACACCATAGATAGGTATAACAGGGACCCTGCCATTTCCACGTTCAAGGTAAGACCCTAAACCATGAGCTTTTGGGGGGACCTTAAAGCCTTAATGCACTTATAGCGGCACATCTAAGACTAATATGAGTAATATGATCCTAGTTTTATCCCCTTCGCACCTTAACATCAGAGATTTAGCCCTAAAGGCACGTAAACAAACAACCCCATACAGGCCTGAAATAAATATCAATTTATAATGTTTCTCTTAATTTAAACTACTAAATGATTAAAAGTACTACAGTCTGACACCTTAAACCATGTATTAAGCACAGGAAATTATGAGTTCATTTGACCTTCGATATTTAAAAATGTCTGTAATCTACATGGAAAGAATGACAAAGATTGACTGCCGAATGATTGACATAGAGTGCAGTACTCTGACAATCTATAGTAATTGTGTATAGTATAAACCTTGTCTTCCTCAGCCAATCACAATGCTGCTAAATGTCATAAACATCTGGTAAAAGCACTTAGTGATGTATCGTTCATATACGTGCAGGTGCATCCATGCACACCACAGTGTGATGATCGGTTAGTATCTTCTTTGCTAGTTATGTCACTTGTCTCATATATTTTTATTGGCAGTAGACAGACAGCTATCACATAAATAGCTGTATTATTTTGAGCAGAAACTTAAAAGTGAAAAATACATTTGATCTTTGAAATGCTATGGAACATGAAGTTTGACAACTGCGAGCTTTTCACCTCGGTTAGACGTCCTGTAAACATATCAGTTAAACCTGGTGCCAGTTATGTATTGCATGTAACCACCAATTAAATAGGTAATGTTCTATCCTAAAAAACAGTATCTCTGTAATTGTAATCACTATGTACTGCCATATGATATCAGAACTTTGATTATTATAATTATTGTGTCATAACATACTGCATTTTGTTTGCACCTGTTGGTTCAGTCATCAATATTTATTCTTGTGGAGTGATGTAATTTGCACAAAACATGGCTACCTGTAGAGGCCACCGAATCACACGTTCCAAGGTCACAAAGACCCCAATGTGTTAAAGCTTTGCATGTCTTTACACACCCGTGAGGATAAGGCTCAAAAATGTCATTAAAATTTATGTTGAAAGTTTATCTGCAGCTTCTAAGTTGCTCTGGATTCTGACAGGTGTGAAATAAGAAGCTGTCAACTGTTGGTTGCCTGGTGAAGATCATAGCGTATTCGATACCTGTGTGAGTCTTGTCACCGATCATTAAAATGTTACGCATGCCTAATTCGGAGGGACTTTTCCAGTGTCCCAACTCGTATGCCTCTTTCCTCTCAGCTATATTTAATTAATGTTATGTGATGCAGTACTAACATTTGGATCGCACTCAATTCCCTGCCTACGAATCTCTCTCAAGGACGTCTGCACTCGGCTATCCCTGGAAAGAGTTCAGTGCTTCTTCGTGCTGTTGGGGCTCCTGAATCTTTTATGATCTATTAACAGCAGAGGAAGAAGCTGTGCACACTTCCATATTCTACTATCCAGAGGCGTTTTATCATTAAGAACAGATGCCTCCTGGGCTAACACCTACTTGTGGCTGGTGCTTGCTTGATGCAGGGTGCTCTCCTGCGCCCTCTTGCCACATGCTCACTCCTGTTTAATTTCGACCTCTCTAATCCGGCGGGCCAGGCTGTTAACCTTCATTCTGCCTTCCCAATTTGGACTGTACACCTTAGCACAGTCGTCAGAGGGTCAGTCTCTTGCTTTTGCAGAGCGTTTTCCCGCACGTTTCAGCTGCAGAGAGGAAAGTGATTTTGATCACATCGACGAATCATAATAGTATTAACTTTGCCTTTTGCTTCTTAATGGGGGACATGTAATCAGCTCTTCTTTCAGGGAGTCATCCAGCAGATTGTGTAATCTCCGAGAGTTAACTCTGACAATGCAGTAATTACAGTGATAATGGCATCTGAAAAAGTGTGAAGAACAGAGATTATGCATTGGTAATTGCTATAGTAACCCAGTGCCTAAGCCTTGTGACAGCTGGTGATTCTGATCTCATCCTCAAATCACTAGGTTGGAAATGGGGAAAGAGCTATAGATCGCTAATCTTGTATATGTATAAAACCAGTGTAATTCTGTTATGAAGAAGCATCTCCTGTCTGAGATGTTTCTTTTAAAGAGGTGATCCCTTCATTCCTGGACATGCTGTGGTTTCTAAAACCTATAGATATGAGTTCATTTTCTGATAATTCCCATCCTTGGCATAACTGTCCTGTGAGAGGCATTGGAGAATCGCATATCTCTGCATCACGACTCTTCTGCCAAATTCACAGTAATGTAAGAGGCAAGCTTTCCTTCAGACACTACTCCTCATAAAAACCTACCTACCTCATAAACCCTAGCTACCTCAAACACTGTGACCTAAACTCTGAATGTCTCCTGAAGTACAGAATCGACCTTTGACCCAATCTGTCGGTCCAGCCCACTTCACAGGTCCCTTCTCCACCTCCACGGCAACAAACCAAGCCTCTTTTAACACGAAGAATGGGCTTCATTTACAAAGAGAGCCAAAGTAAGCATGTCTACCAGACCCGTAGTTAACGATAGTGCAGGACCTTTTGGGAGGGGGGACCTGGCAGTTAGACCCTGCTGGTGTGTTGTGTAGTCTGGCTACATGACTGGAACACAGAGGTAGTGCGTCAGCAGCCATGCTGAGACATCTTGGTTTTGGCTTGGCCCTGTTTTGGGTGGATCTGTGAGTCTCAGTGCAGTTCTGAGGTTCAGGGTTCATTATCTCTGCGTAAGCCCTGCATTTAAATTTCAGAAAGCTTGTTAGCATAAAAAAATCTCATCGAAATGTATAAATCAATGTAATATTTGTTTTTACACTGATTTTACCTCATGAAATTACATTAAAACTGATGGCAGATGGATTTATGGACACGATTGACCCTACCGAAGACGGTCTGCTTCAACAGCATTTATGAGAACATAGATATCTGGGAAAGCAGATATTCGGTCGTTAGTTTACAGCAAGCAACCGGTGTGATTCCACTGAAGATGTCGTAGGAGTATCACTCAACCACAAATGCCAGTGTGAGTATCTCATGTCACTGGTGTCTCGTGTCCCTGGAGCGTGCGCAGGCCATTGTGGAGACGAGTACTCTACAATTGAATGAACACCAGTCACTTTTCTCCTGACGCCCGATTGCCCTCAGCTCACTTTTTTTGTGTAAGAGTGAGCGTGTTGGCCAGAAACAAGGCTTCTCTCTGATCCCCTTTCTCTCTCACCCCTGTTCGGCCTGGAGGAGCCACGGTTTTACCCTCCGTCCTTCTCGTCCACAGCTCATGATTCTCCCATCATTATCTGCTCAGTGGTTTTCAGTGGTGACCGGCGAATGGCCTGTATGTTTGTGAGGGAACCTTGATGCGGTTTGAAAGGCAGTTAACCTGTAAGTGATGATGTGATCTGGACTGCCTGCTCCAGCAGAAGCCCCCATACACGTCTGAATGGATACAGGACTGACGCCCTGTGGTCAGTCTATTCTTGGTAATGCAGAAAGCACAAATGAGCACCGCAGGAGAAGCTGGCAATAGGGAGGCAACAGACTGGCTTCTGAAATATGGACTGACCGTAACTTCTGCTCTGTCGCCCACACTCTCTCTCTCTCTCTCTCTTACGTTTGAGTTATCAAGCACAATAATCAACATCGCCTTGTTGATTGTCTGCTTTGTGTGTTATGCAACATTGTTGTTATTATAGCAGCAGTGAAGTCACAAAACTTAAGGAAAGCGAATCAGTCTGTACACTTGGATTGTCCAGGGAATAGCTGGTGTGGGCTGAAGCACTCATGTGTATTCCAGTTTCTTCCTGAGACAGTTCACAATTACATGTCACCTTCTACAATGACTAATTTAACATAGGTGGCTACATGTAGTGTGAAGGGTGCACGACAGCCGTCTACCCGTCTACACGGCTAAAGAGTTTGTGACGTGCTATCCATGCCAGAATGATTTCTGTATCATGACTTCAGTATCATTAATAGTCACATTCTCAATGTTCTATTAATTATGTTCTATTAATTCTGTTCTATTAATAGCACAGAGGATCTGTTCATGCTTAATTCAGTGGAAGCCAGTTGTTTTATATGGGTGCATTTGAGAGTGTATTGGAGACAGCAGGTGGTATAAGCAGAGACCTTTTATTAAGGTGTCTCCACATCTCAGCACTTGTACGGGACAAGTCTGTCCAATAGGTATTGACTGAATGAGTGGACTGTAACTTAAATTTGACTATTAGATATATGACAGCCTATTGGCTAAATCTGTAGAGTAGGTGTGTGTAATAAAGTGACCACTCAGTCACTGGGCAGTAGCTTAGTAATTCCCAGAAACACAGCAAGACTTTGCAGCGTCACTCGAAAATCAGACTGTAGGGTGTTGAGTCTTTGAACCAATCGCAGCTTTGCGTGGTTGACAGTAGATAGTGCCCAGGTGGAGCTGTGGGATGCCATGAGAGGGACTCCATGTAGGTGTCCCAATGAATTGGAAAGGTTTTCGGAAAACCTGGAGTGGACTAGCAGGAGCCATTGTAGCCATTACTTTCTTCTGGGGACGTGAGAATAGTATTTCCCTGTAGAGGAGCTAAGAGGTTTGTGGCTTCCACATTCCTCCTTTCCTTTCTCTCCTTACGTCTTTACAATTGTTTGTATCCTTCAGAGCCATCTCTAGCATAATAAAGCCATTAATGAAATAATTTGCCTCATTAACGTGCTTCAAAAATTGCATTCATGCTCCTTGAACTTTCATTGCGTCTGCCTTTTTCCCGCTCACCCAAATTAGCCATTAAGTGGCGTTTCCTTGCTGGCCGCGGTGTTGGCAGGGCACGCCGCCGACGCCCCATCGGCTGGGCTAATGAGGGAGCGGAGAGCTGACTTGGACCGAGGCGCACAAACACAGGCACAGAGCGCTGTGCTAATGCTGGAGCTTGGGCCAATTAGCATGTAGGCCGGGCACAGCCCAGAGTAGGCCTGTTTACTTAATCTGCTGCCCCATTGACTCCATTCTGCCATTGACCAATGGCTGTGAGTTTATATCTTCTACGTGCTATTGTGATTAGATAGGCTATTATATTGAAGGTCTGCGGTATAATTGTCTGTCCAGTTTTAACTTTTTTTTTTGGAAACGTATCATTTGTCTTTATAGACCTTGTACCCTATGGTCTGTAGCCTATGGAGTGTTAGGTTAGGTCCTGTTGGCTGCATCATAAGGAGTGTCATGTGATTGGAATGGCCCGTTCTGATTGGCTTCCTGTTCCCAGAGTTCACTGCCACTGCTCCTGACCCTGTTGTCATGCAGTAGCACACTATACATACTTATAACAATGTATGTAACAATAATATCTGTAACAATGTACAGATAACAATGCATCTGTGTAACAATGCATCCGTGTAACAATGCATCTGTGCTTCCTTCCTGTACCATATCCACATTCCTTGGGTTCATTTGAATCATGTATTATTTTTATCACTTTAAATCAAACTTACTTTTGTTTCATTAAGTCTTTCACTGCACAATCCATTACTTTTAATGCATTCTGTTGTGTAGCTCGTTGGTTTAGCGTGTTTTCTGCCATCTTTTGACTGTAGCCAGACAGGAAGCATACATACCCAAAAGCATCAAACAAAGAGAATGTAAAATCTGCTCGTCCACAGAGCCACAGGAGCGGCTCACGCCGGTGCTGACATGGCTGCCTCCTGTCCACCCCTGCCCCGTTTTCTCTCTCTCTCGCTCCCTTCGCACCACACTGCACTCTGGGTAGTGAGACTCAAAGGAGAGCATGGCTGTGGCCGCCGGGTTCCGATCTCTCTCCTCAGCCAGCAACGTTTTCTTCTGGGCTTAGTTGGTACGGTAATGCCCCTTCAGCCTTAGCGTCGCTGTAGCTGTGGCCTGTGTTCACTCTCGGCCCTGTAGGTGTACGCCACCCTCACGCTTGTGTTTTCGAATCTTTCACAGTGTGCTTTCACTCACAAAAGTTTTTTTTTTGAGACAGGAGCAGGTGCCTCCCCTGCAGAGAGTGTCACACCGTGTAAGGTCATGAGAATTCGCTTCAAATATTTTGTAGGCGGAATGCAGAGAGGTACCGTGCGTGGAAAGAGAGAAAGGAACGTTCTTGGTTAATAATAACATTTAAAAATAGTTCCTGTGCGGATGTATGTAGCGTGTGCCTCAGCAGAAAGATCACATACGTCTTCGCTGATGCAACCTTCTCCTCCGCATCTCTCCTCCGCTGAGGTAGACAGGGGGCTGAGACAGTGCCTGTGGGATTCCTCTAATTCAGGACCAGTGGTAGCCAAGTTCTTAGAAAAAGTGTTGGGTGGGGGTGGGGGGTGTAGTCTGCCTCCATAACCTGCTGTCCTCCAACAGCCCTACATCCAGCGTCTGCCTCTCTGTTTCCACCCCAGCGGTAGCATAACTAACGGAGACCCTCACCCCGGCCTTTTCTTCCATTCCGGAGCGAACGTGTACGGCGCCTGAACGTAGTCGTGCGTGCCGCGCTGTGGTGGCGCGCACGGCGCCGGCGAGCGTAAGGGCCTCTTTGGGGAGGTGGGAGTGCGTGAGACTACATGCTCCTCCGTCCTGGTGGAACAGCAGAGAGACTGGAGCTTCCTCACAAACACGGCAGTGACTGTCACCTTCTTCTCTTTCTCTTCCCTCATTTTTATTACAACAGCGGGGGAAACGTTGGAGCATTTCATCTGCTGGAGGTGAAAAGAATTCTTCGAGTGTAAGTAGAACAGAACTGACAGGGAGAGATGGAGAGAGAGAGAGAGAATCCTAGTGAGAGGGAGACATGGAGAG